>CM053570.1:67471422-67490219 GCA_028646485.1 Cryptoprocta ferox | reverse complement strand
TTTTTTTTAAGTTTATTTATTTTGTGAGAGGGAGAGAGAAAGAGAGAGAACATAGGGGAAGGGCACAGAGAGGGAGAGATCAGATCCCAAGGAGCCTCGCCACTGTCAGCACAGAGCATGACATGGGTTTGAACTCACAAACCGTGAGATAATGACCTGAGCTGAAATCAAGAGTTGAATGCTTAACCAACTGAGCTATCCAGGCGCCCCTTGGTGTTAAGTTTTATAAGTTCTTTATATATTTTGGATATTAACCCTTATCAGCTATGTAATTTGCAAATATCTTCTCCCATTCCATAGGTTGCTTTTTAGTTTTATTGTTTCCTTTGCTGTGCAGAAGCTTTTTTTAGTTTGATGTAGTCCCAATAGTTTACTTTTGCTTTTGTTTCCCTTGCCTAAGAAGACACATCTAGAAAAGAATTGCTATAGCCTATGTCAGAGAAATTAGCGCCTGGGCTCTTTTCTAGGATTTTTATGGTTTTAGGTCTCACATTTAGGTCTTTAAACCATTTTGAATTTATTTTTGTTCAATGGTTTAAGAAAGTGCTCTGTTTTTTTCATGTTGCTGTCCAGTTTTACCAACACCAATCGCAGAAGACACTGCCTTATTCCCATTAGATATTCTTTTTGGCTTTGTTGAAGATTTATTGGGCAAATATTCTGGGTTTATTTCCAGCTTTCTATTTTATTCTATTGGTCTATGTATCTATTTTTGTGCCAATAACATACTGTTTTGATTACTATTGCTTTGTAATATAACTTGAAGTCTGGAATTGTAATGCTTCCAACTTTGCTTTTCTTTTTCAAGGTTGCTTTGGCTATTCAGGGCCTTTTGTGATTCCATACAAATTTTAGGATTATTTGTTCTAGTTCTGTGAAAAATGCTGTTGGTATTTTGATAGCAATTGCATTAAACATGTAGATTGCTTTGGGTAGTATAGACATTTTAACAAAATTTGTTCTTCCGATCCATGAGCATGGAATGTCTTTCCATTTCTTTGTGTCATCTTCAGTTTCTTTCATCAGTGTTTTCTAATTTTCAGAGTACAGGTCTTTAACTCTTTAGTTAGGTCTGTTCCTAGGTATCTTATTATTTTTGGTGCAACTGTAAATAGGATGTTTTCTTAATTTCCCTTTCTGCTGCTTCATTATTGGTGTACACAAATGCAACAGATTTCTGTACATTTTGTATCCTGCATCTCTACTGAATTATCAGTTCCAGCAGTTTTTGGTGGAGTATTTCAGGTATCCTATATAGAATAACATACCATCTGCAAATAGTGAAAGTTTTACCTCTTCTTTACTGATTTGGATGCCTTTTATTTCTTTTTGTTGTCTGATTGCTGTGGCTAGGATTTCCAGTATGATGTTGAATAAAAATGGTGAGAGTACACATCCTTTTGTCCCTGACCTTAGGGGCAAAGCTCTCAGTTTTTCCCCATCAAGGATGATGTTAGTTCTGGGGTTTTTTTTTTTTATAATGGCCTTTATTATATTGAGGTATATTACCTCTAAACTTTGTTGAGGGTTTTAATCATGAATGGATGCTGTACTTTGCCAAGTTTTATCTGCGTCTAATGAAATGATCATGTGGTTCTTATCCTTTCCCTTGTTAATGTGATGTATCACAATGATTGATTTGCAAATACTGAACCATCCTTACAATCTCCAGAGGAAATCTCACTAAATTGGGGTGAATGATATTTTTAATATACTGCTGGATTCGGTTTGCCAGTATTTTGTTGAGGATTTTTGCATCTATGTTCATCAGGGATATTGGCCTGTGGCTCTCTTTTCTAGGGATACCTTTTTTTCTTTAAGTTTATTTATTTATTTATTTTTGAGAGAGAGTGAACAAGCACAAGTGAGGGAGGGGCGGAGAGAGAGAGAGACAGAGAGAGACAGAGAATCCCAAGCAGGCTCTGCACTGGTAGCGCGGAGCACAAGACGGGGCTCAAACACACAAACTGTGAGATCATGACCTGAGCCGGAATAAAGAGTTGGATGCTCAACTGATTGAACCACCCAAGTGCCCCTCTAGTTATTTCTTTATCTGGTTTTTGCATCAGGATAATGCTAGCTTCATAGAATAAATTTGGAAGTTTTCCTTTTCTATTTTTTGGAATAGTTTGAGAAGAATAGGTATTAACTTTTCTTTAAATGTTTGGTAGAATTTGCCGGTGAAGCCATCTAGTTCTGGACTTTTGTTTGTTGGGTTTTTTTTTTTATTACTGATTACAATTCTTTGTAATTGATCTATTCAAATTTTCTATTTCTTCCTGTTTCAGTTCTGTCACAATATATGTTTCTGGAATTTATCCATTTCTTCCAGGTTGTCCAATTTGTTAGCATGTAGTTTTTCTTAATATTCTCTTATAATTTTATTTCTGTGGTGTTTGTTGTTATTTCTCCTTTCTCATTTGTGCTTTTATTTGGGCCCTTCCTTTTTTTATTTCTTATTAAGTCTGGCTAGAGGTTTATCAATTTTATTGATTTTTTTTCCATGAACCAGCTCCTGGTTTCATTGATCTGTTTACTATTTTTTTTTTTTAGTTTCTATATCATTTATATCTGCTCTAATTCTTATTATTTCCTTACTCAGCTGGTTTAAGTTTTGCTTGTTGTTCTTTTTTAGCTCCTTTAGGTGTAAGGTTAAGTTGTTTGAGATTTTTCTTGCTTCTTGAGGTAGACCTGTATTGCTATAAACTTCCCTATCAGAATCGCTTTTGCTATGTCCCAAAGGTTTTGAACTGTTTTCATTTGTTTCCATGTACTTTTTTTTAATGTTTATTTTTATTTTTGAGAGAAAGAGGGAGAGAGAGTGTGGAGAGGGGTGGGGGTGGTGGAAAGAGGATCCGAAGGGGGCTCTGGCACTGAGAGCCTGATGTGGGGCTCGAACTCATGAATCTTGAGATCATGACCTGAGCTGAAGTCAGACGCTTAACTGACTGACCCACCCAGGCGCCCATTTCCATGTACTTTTTAATATTTTCTTTTATTTCCTGGTTGACACATTCATTGTTTAGTAGCAAGTTATTTAATTTCCATGTATTTGTGGTCTTTCCAAATTTTTTCTTATGGTTGACTTCTAGTTTCATAGCATTGTGGTCAGAAAAGATGCATGGTATGACTTTGATCTTTTTAAATTTATTAAGGCTTGTCATATGGCCTAATGTGTGATCTATTCTGAAGAATGTTCCATGTGCACTTGAAAAGAATGTGTATTCTGCTGTTTTAGGATGGAATGTTCTGAATATATCTGTTAAATTCATCTGTTTCACTGTGTCATTCAAAGCCATTGTTTCCTTGGTAATTTTCTGTTTAGATAATCTGTCCATTGATGTAAGTGGGGTGTTAAAGTCCTCTAGTGCTATTGTATTATTACTGATTAATTCCTTTGTGTTTGTTATCAACTGTTTTGTGTACTGGGTGCTTCCCATGTTCGGTCCATAAATATTCACAATTATAATGTCTTCTTGTTGGATTGTCCCCTTTATTATTATATAGTGTCCTTCTTTGCCTCTTTTTACAGCCTTTGCTTTAAACTGTATTTCCTCTGATGTAAGTATTGCCACTGTCTTACTTTTGACATCCATTTGCATGACAGACGTTTCTCTATTCCCTCACTTTCAATCTCCAGGTATGTTTTGGTCTAAAATGAGTCTGTTGTAGGCCCCGTATACGTGAGTCTCTTTTTTTCATCCATTGTCACCCTGTATCTTTTGATTAGAGCATTCAGTCCATTTACATTCAAAGTAATTATTGATACATATGTATTTATTGCCATTTTATTATTTGTTTAGTGGTTGTTTCTGAAGATTTTCTCTGCTCCTTTCTTGTCTTTCTCTTTTTCATGGCTTGTTCATTTTTTTTAGTGATATATTTGAATTTCTTTCTCTTTATTCTTTGCGCATTTAGTAGTGGTTCTTGATACATGGCTACCACTCAGTTTATATATAACCTCTTCTGCATATAGCACTATATTAAATTGATGGTTATTTAAGTTTGAACTCTTTTACTCTTCTGCTCCCCAAGTTTTAGGTACATGGTGTCATGTTTTACATCCTTTTGTGAGTTCCTTGACTGATTTTTTTTTACAGAAATATTCATTTTTACTGCTTTTGTGCTTCCTACCTTTACATTGTCATTTGTGGTCTTTCCTTTCCAAAGAGTCCCCTTTAATATTTTTGCAGGGCTGGCTCAGTGGTCATGAACTCCTTAGTTTGATTTGTCTGGGAAACTATTTCTTCTTCTATTTTGAATGATGGCCTTGCTGATAAAGTATTCTTGGCTGCTGGTTTTTCCCACTCAGCACTTTGAATATATCAAGCCACTCCTCTCTGGCTTGGAAAGTTTCTGCTGAAAAATCTGCTGATAGCTTTATGGGGTTTCTTTTGTATGTAGCTATCTTCTTTTGTCTTACTGCTTTAAAAATTTTTTTGTTATTGTATTTTGTTAATTTAATTATAATATGTCTTGGTGTGGATATGCTCTTTTGATGGGAGTTTTCTGTGCCTCCTGGATCTGGATATCTGTTTCCTTTCCCATGTTAGGAAAGTTTTCAGCTATTATTTCTTCAAATAAATTTTCTGCCCTCTTTCCTCTCTGTTCTTCTTCTGGGACTCCTATAATATGTATGTTTTTATGTTTGATGGAATCACCAAGTTCTCTAAGTGTATTCTCATTTTGCATAATTCTTTTTTCTCTCCTTTGTTCAGCTTGATTACTTTCCATATCTCTTCTAGGTCACTAATTCATTCCTCTGCTTTGTCCAGCCCACTGTTCATTCTATCAAGCGTGTTTCTCATTTGTTTATTGAGTCCTTTATCTCTGCTATTATTATCTCTGTTTTAAGGGTTTCACTAATGTCCTCCACTCTGTTCTCACATCCAGTGGATATCCTTATAATCGCTTTAAATTCTCCTTCAGGTATGCTACTTATATTTGTTTCACTTAGATCCCTTTCTGTGGCCTTGTTCTGTTCTTTCATTTGGGATAAATTTCTTCTGGGGGAAGGGCCCCACTGCATTGGAACTAATGCAAGAGTGACTGGGAAGGGCAGTTCTTCCAGAGTGCGGGAAGCAGGGTTTGGTGTAGGCAAGTTAATTAGGCAGTGTTCTGTGCTGGTTTCTATAGGTGGCTCTGTGTTTAAGCCGAAGGGCAGGTAAGGATATGGTGCCTGCTAGTTCCTTTGTTCCTGGAGGAGTCTCTCATGACCAGTGCTTCTATGGGACAAGCTCTAAGATGAGCAACTAACTTCCCCAATGTGTGCCCCTGGAGCTCTTCAGATTGCAGTTTCCACGCTATATGTTGTGAGCTGTTTGCTCTGCCTTTTCTCCAAGGGTAGACCCAATGTCCTCTGAGCTCTCCTAGAGCCAGGCACACTGATCTTTAAAACTCCAGGCTCTTGGTTTTAAAGCTGGTTGGAGGAACTCACGAAATTTGGACCCTCTCACTTTCCAAGTCAATTGCTATGGGGATTCATTTTCCCTGTGTGCATTCCTGTGTGCTTGTCTGTCTCTTGCCCTTCTCCATGACTATGGCTCCCTCCCCACCAGAGCAGCCAGGACCTACTTGTCTCCTAAGCCACCTCTCTGCTCCTACTTTCCTTGATGTGGCCTCTTCTCTACCTTTAGTTGTGGAGTTTGTTCTGCCAGTCTTCAGATAGATTTCTGGGGTATTTAGGATGACTTGATAGTTATATAGTTGTGTTCATGGGACAAGGCAAACCTAGGGTCCCCTCCTACTCACTGCCATCCTCCCCTCCTCACTGGAAAGAACATCTTTTTAACAAATGATACAACTGGACGTCCATAGGCAAAAGATAGTAATAATAATAAACTTCAACTTAAACCTCACACCTTATATAAATATTAACTCAAAATGGATCAAGGACTTAAATGCAAAATGTAGAACTATACAACTTTTAGAAAATATTTTTAAATCTTCAGTATTGAGTACCAGGCAAAGATTAAAAATTATAAATTCATGTTCTATGAAAGAACCTATTAATAAAAAGAAAAGACAAGCTACAGAATAAGAGAAAATATATGTAAACCATATTGCCAACAAAGGACTAGTAGTATTTAGAATACATAAGAATTCTTAATTTTTTTAAAATGTTTTTTATTTATTTTTGAGAGAGAGAGAGAGAGAGAGAGAGCATGAGCAGGGGAGGGTCAGAGAGAGAGGGAGACAAAGAATCTGAAGACAGGCTTCAGGCTGTGAGCTAGCTGTCAGCACAGAGCCCAACATGAGGCTCAAACCCACAAACCGTTAGACACTCAACCGACTGAGCCACCCAGGCACCCCTAGAATACATAAGAATTCTTAAATCTCAACAGTTTCTTTAAAAAAAAAATCAGCGACCTCCATACTGTTTTCCAGAGTGGCTGCACCAGTTTGCATTCCCACCAGCAGTGCAAAAGGGTTCCCCTTTCTCCATATCCTCACCAACATCTGTTGTTTCCTGAGTTGTTTATTTTTGCCAATTTGACAGGTGTGAGGTGGTATCTTGTGGTTTTGATTTGTATTTCCCTGATGATGAGTGATGTTGAGCTTTTCATGTCTTTTAACTATCTGGATGTCTTCTTTGAAAAAGTGTCTATTCATGTCTTCTGCCCATTTCTTCACTGGATTATTTGATTTTTGGGTGTTGAGTTTGGTAAGTTCTTTATAGATTTTGGATACTAACCCTTTATCCAATACATCATTTGCAAATATCTTCTCCCATTCCGTTGGTTGCTTTTTAGTTTTATTGATTGTTTCCTTTATTGTACATAAGCTTTTTGTCTTGATGAGGTCCCAATAGTTCATTTTTTAAATTTCCTTGCCTCTGGAGATGACATGTCAAGTCATCTTGAGTTTTCACGTATATATGGAATTTGAGAAACTCAACAGATGAACACAGGGGAAGGGAAGGAAAAATAAGATAAAAAACAGAGAGAGAGACAAACCATAAGAGACTCTTAAATACAGAAAACAAACTGAGGGTTGCTGGAGGGCAGATTGTTGGGGGGAGGGGTTAAATGGGTGATGGGCATTAAGGAGGGCACTTTTCAGGATGAGCACTGGGTGTCACATGTAAGAGATAAATCACTGGCTTCTATTCCTACATTGTATGTTAGCTAACTTGAATTTAAATTTTTTAAAAAATCAGCAACTGGGCAAAGAACAGGAAGAGATATTTCATCAAAAAGGACACAAAAATAGCAAACAAGCACATGAAAAGACATTAACACATATATCATTAGGGAAATGCAAATTAAAACCATAATGAGATCTCACCTTTCAGAGCAGATAAAATAATGGCAATAACACCAAATACTGATGAAGATGGAGAGAAACTGGATCATTCATAAATTGCTGGTGGGAATATAAAATGATACAGCACTCTGGAAAATAGTCTGGAAATTTTTGTTAATGTTTATTTATTTATTTATTGAGAAAGAGAGAGGACAAGTCGGGGAGGGGCAGAGAGGGAAAGGAAAACACAGAATCTGAAGTAGGCTCCAGGCTTTGAGCTGTCAGCACAGATCCCAATGCAGGGCTCGAACCCATGCAATGAGAGATCATGACATGAGCCGAAGTTGGATGCAAAACTGACCTAGCCACCCAGGCGCCCCAGCAATTTCTTTAGAAACTACATATGAACTACCATACCATCCAGCACTGCTCTCCTGGGCATAAAAACATATGTTCACACAAAAACCT
The DNA here is from genome assembly GCA_028646485.1 of Cryptoprocta ferox. Taxonomy (NCBI): domain Eukaryota; kingdom Metazoa; phylum Chordata; class Mammalia; order Carnivora; family Eupleridae; genus Cryptoprocta; species Cryptoprocta ferox. Next base: position 67,482,506 of record CM053570.1, on the reverse strand, counting down.
GTATGTGAATGTTCAAAAAAGCTTTATTCACAAGAGCTAAAAACTGGAAACAATTCAGATGTCTTTCAATGAGTGACTAAACTTCAGTATGCACATTCATACCATGAATACTACTCAACAATAATTTTTTAAAATGATTGATACAACAATTTGCAATAAATCTCCAGAGAATTATGCTGAGTGAAATGAAACAATCACCAAAAGTTACATATTATGTTATTCCACTTGTACAATATTCTTGAAATAACAAAATTATAGAAATGGAGAAAAGATTATTGGTTGCCAGGGGTTAAAGATCTTTGTTGAAGGAGGGTTATGAGAAAGAACTAAGTGTGATTATAAAAGGACAATATGTGGGATCCTTGTGGTGATGGAAATGTTTTGAAACTTGACTGTATCAATGTCAATATCCTGTCGAGATACTATCCTATAGTTTTGCAAGGTGTTACTACTGGGGGCAATGAGGTAGAGAGTACACGGAGTGGCTGTATTATTTCTTCCCAAGTACAAGTGAATTTGTAATGATCTCAAAATAAAAATTTTTATTAAAAACTTACATAATGCTCCCAAAGATGAGTGAAAAATATTTTTTACTTTGGTGAGGTAATGAGCTCACAGACCAATAAGGAAGACAAGCATTCAAGTCAAAAATCACAATTCATTATGATAATAATAGCTAATAACAGTCAAAAATCATAATTCATATGAGAATAATAATTATATAAAATTTACTGTGTAACAGACAGCATCATAAGGTCTTTACCTATATTAACTCATTTTATTTTCACAATAACCCTATGAAGTAGGCATTATTATTTTGTGGATGAAAAAACTGAAGTACTGAGATGTGTGATGACTTGCACAAGGTTACACAACTTGTAGTTAACTAGCACAATAAAAATTATATACAATGTTATATACAATGTATGGAGAGAAAAGATTAGAGTAACTGATTGTATCCAAAGGGATTGCGTAAACACAGAAAGTTTCAAAGAAGAACTGAACTTTGATAAACACTAAGGAGTTTATCTGGAATTTTATTTATTGTTGTTTTTTTAAGTTATTTATTTATTTTGAGAAAGTGTATGTGTGAGTAGAAGAGGGCAGAGAAAAATGGAGAGCAAGAATCCCAAGCAGGCTTTGTGCTGTCAGCACGGAGCCGTCATGACGTGGTGCTTGATCCCAGGAACCATGAGATCATGACCTGAGCCAAAACCAAGAGTCAGACACTTAATCAACTGAGCCACCCAGGTGCTCTAGGAGTTTATCCGGAATTTTAAACAATATATACAAATTTCAGTGATGTAAGGTAAGAAAATGCTACTAAGGAATAGTCACATATGTTTTCTGGCTCACTGTCAATCTCTCTCATAAAATAACTAGTTTGAATTATGTTATCTCTAATGTCCCTCCTAACTCCTACAGTCTATGATTCTATGCTGCTAGTGTAGAAAGTTAAACAAATTATTGGGACCCTGTAGATACAGTCTTTGTTTCTTGTCTCAATGCTATTCTAGAATAACTTAAGGGCAATGTGTCAGTGTGTCCAAGACACATGGGTATAGCTATTGTCAATTATAAATGAAATACCATTTGATACAAGTTTAAAAGGCTTTGGAGTTAGCTGGGGAAAACAAACCACCATTTATATTATAGTTTCTATGGGAAAATAACTTTCAAACTAAATATGGTATATAAAGCAATTGTTTGAAAACTGTGTAGAGTCTGTTCAAATGTATTCTATCTAGTATGTCTGTTCAGAAGAAAAGAAAGAGATAGTTCCTTTAAAAAATTAGAATCAGGCTTGGAAGGAGCTGTGGGTCTTAGAGAAAAGTTAATGAATAATCTTTTGTGTCTGATGCCAATTAGCTTTTATAACAGTTCCAGCCTCAAAGAACAGGAAGCAGCAGAGAAGAATTCAAGGAAGAATTTCCATCCAGACTGGAAAAAAGCAGCAGAGGGTAATCCTAGGAAAATACTGCATATGTAAACAGAATCATTTCCTTTCTTTCTTGCTTAGATTGGAAAAAAGCAGGATGCTGAAAGATGCTAGGAAGGAAGCAAAACCTGAGCAAGGGTAGCAGAATAGACACAGCTTCTAGTGGGCCCAGTAGTATAACAGCAACTGGGAGCAGTACTCTCTCTTAGCTTTTCATTCCTACTAGTGAGAAGAAAAGTCAGAATTCTTGTTATACCAGAGTAAAGCCAAGGTTAAATCATAACAGTGGAAGATGTCTTATGACGAAGTACACAAGTGTGTTGAGGTGCTTTATTCAATTGTGCTCTGAATTATGTATTTTATGCTGAAGCTGCAGATAATATACTGACTATACCAGATTTGTTGTTTATATTTATAGTTTAGGACACTTTTCTAAACTTGAAATTCTTATATTCAACTGCCTACTTGATTGCTACCACTTAGATGTCTCACAAGCACATCATAATTATTAACCTATCTGTTCTAATGCTCTCAACCTGTGCTTTCTCTTACCCCTATTCCTAACACAGCTTCCCTCCAAGAAGAGCCAACAACATAGAATACAAAGGATTGTAAGAGACTACTACAAAAAACAATATGCCAACAAATTGGACAAACTAGAAGGGTAAATAAATTCCTTCAGACATAAGATTTTCCAAGACTAAATCAGAAAGAAATAGAAAATCTAAACAAACCAGTAATAAAATTGAAACAAAACTGAATAAAAAAAAACTCCCAACAAACAAAAGTCCAGATGGCTTCAAAACTGAATTCTATCCAACATTTTTTTCTACCAAACATTTAAAGAAGAGTTAATGCCTATACTTCTCAAACTATTCCAAAAAAAGAAAAGGAAAGAATGCTCCCAAATTCATTCCAGGAGGACAGCATTACCCTGACACCAAAACCAAAGACAACTATAAAAAAAGAAAATTGCAGACCAATATCTTTGATAAGCATAGATGCAAAAATCCTCAACAAAATATGAACTGAATTTTTAAATTATTAAAAGGAAGACTCAACCATGATTAAGTTGGATTTATACCAGAGATGCAAGAATGCTTCAATACCCAAAAATCAATCAACGTGATATACCACATTCACAAAACGAAGGATAAAAATCATATAATCATTGTAACAGATACAGAGAAAATTTTGCATTTGACAAAATTCAATACCCATTCACAATAAAAACTCTCAACGAAGTGGATTTAGAAAGAACATACCTCAACATAATAAAGGCCGTCTGTGACAAGCCCACAGCTAACATCGCATCCTCAAAAGTCAAAAACTAAAAGCTTTTCCTCTAAGATCAGGAACAACCCAAGTATGCCCACTCTTGCCACTCTTACTCGTCACAGCACTGAAAGTCTGAGACAGAGTAATTAGGCAAGAAAAAATAAATAAAAGGCATCCATATCAGAAAAGAAGAAGCAGGGGCACCTGGGTGGCTCAGTTGGTTGAGCATGACTTCAGCTCAGGTCATGATCTCACGTTCGTGGGTTTGAGCCCCACATCGGGCTGTCTGCTATCAACACAGAGCCTGCTTTGGATTTTCTGTCTCCCTCCCTCTCTGCCCCTTCCTTACTCTTTCTCTCTCTCTCTCAAAAAATAAAAAATAATAATAAAAAAATAAAAAGAAGCAAAACTGTTTCTACCTGCAGATGAAATGATATCATATATAGAAAACCCTAAAGACTAAAAAAAAAAAAAAAACTGGGGTGCCGCAGTGGTTAAATTGGTTAAGCATCTGACTCTTGATCTCAGCTCAGGTCTTGATCTCAGGGTTGGGAGTTCAAGTCCCACGTTAAAGCTCCACACTGGGTGTGAAGCCTACTTAAAAAAAAAGTGACCCTTCCCCCAAAAAAAGACTCAAAAAAACTGTTAGAACTAATAAACACATTCAGTACAGTTGCAGGATACAAAATCAAAATACAAAAATCAGTTGAATTTCTATACATGAAATAAAGAACTAACAAAAAGAGAAATTAATAAAGCAATCCCACTTACAACTACACCAAAAAGAATAAAATACCTAGAAATAAATTTAACCAAAGAGGTGAAAACCTTATACAACGAAAACTATAAGACACCGATGAAAGAAATTGAAGAAGATACATATAAAGGGAAAGATATTCCATGTTCATGAATAGGAATAATTAATACAGTTAAAATGTCCATATTACTCACAGCAATCTACAGCTTCAATGTAATCCCTACCAAATTCTAATAGCATTTTTCACAGAAATAAAACAAACAATCCTAAAACTTGTATGATACCACAAAAGACTGCAAATAATAGCCCAAGCAATCTTGAGAAAGAAGAACAAAGCTGGAGGCATCACAGCTCTTGATTTCAAACTATATTACAAAGCTAGTTAAAAAAAAAAAGGCTATGATAATCAAAACAGCGTGGTATTGGCATCAAGACAGCCACACTGGGATGCCTGGGTGGCTCAGTTGGTTGAGCGTCCAACTTCAGCTCAGGTCATGATCTCACAGTTTATGGATTTGAGCCCCACATCGGGCTCTGTGCTGACAGCTCAGAGCCTGGAGCCTGTTTTGATTCTGTGTCTCCCTCTCTCTCTGGCCCTCCTCCGCTCATGCTCTGCGTCTCTCTCAGAAATAAATTAAAAAAAAAATTTTTTTAAATGAGCATTGATAATTTTAGGAAGAGGTTTGGCCTAAAAAATGTCAAGGTAACAGTAGGCAAGTTCCCAGACACCACTGAAATAATCATAGAGGAGAAACGATATCTGCCTGAACAGGTTTTTAATGAAGACAAAGTGCCTTTTCCAGGGGGAAAAAAATGCCACAAAGGACAGTTATTAGTAAAAAAGAGAAGTGAGCACCAGGATTTAAGGCAGGAAGAGATAGGGTAACTCTACTGTTTTGCACAAATATAGTCAGGCTTATGATCAGGACTGCCCTTATCTATAAAGTTGCTAACCCCCAAGCCTTGAAAAGATAAACACCAGCTGCCAGTCTTTTGGTTATTCAACAAGAAGACCTGGACAATGAGAACACATTTTCTGGTTTGGTTCAATCAATGCTTTGTCCCGGAAGTCAGGAAGTACCTTGCTAGTAAAGGACTGCCTTTTAAAATTCTTCTGAGGGGCACCTGGGTGGCTCAGTATGTTAAGCGTCCAACTTCGGCTCAGGTCATGATCTCGAGGCTCGTGAGTTCAGGCCCGCGTTGGGCTCTGTGCTGACAGCTCAGAGCCTGGAGCCTGCTTCCAGATTCTGTGTCTCCCTCTCTCTGCCCCTCCCTCTCTCAAAAATAAACATTAAAAAAATAAAATTTCTTTTTTAAAATTTTTTAATGTTTATTATTATTTTTTTTTTTTGAGAGAAAGAGACAGACGCAGCATGAGCAGGGGAGGGGCAGAGAGAGGGAGACACAGAATCCAAAGCAGGCTCCAGGCTCTGAGCTGTCAGCACAGAGCCCAACACGGGACTCGAACCCACGAACCGTGAGATCACAACCTGAGCTGAAGTTGGACGCTTAACCAACTGAACCACCAAGGCACTCCTAAAATAAAATTACTTTTGATATTGGACCAATGCCCCTGGCCAGCCGAAATCCGATGAGTTCAACACCAAAGGCATCAAAGTGGTCTACTTGCCCCCAAACAAACTCTTCAGCCTCTAGATCAGGGGTCATAAGGACCATTAAGGCTCATTATTCACAGTACTCTATGGAAAAGATTTGTCAACACTAAGGAAGAGAACCTCAATAGAGAGAACATCATTAAAGTCTGGAAGGATGTGGTGTACCACTGAAAATGCCATTGTTAACATAGGAAAAGCCACGAAAGCCATCAAGCCCAAAACAACAAATTCCTGTTGCAGAAAAGTATATCCAGATCTTGTATGTGACTTCACAGGATTTATGACAGGACCAATCAAGGAAATCATAAAAGAGATTGTGGATATGCAAAAAAGGTTGGGGCAGGGTGGGGGGGGGCTGAATGATTTCATGATACATTTCTTGGAGAAATTCAAGAGCTAAGTGACACCATACCAGAGGAATTAACAGAACACAACTTAATGGAGATGAGTGCTTCCGAACCAGTATCAGATGCAGTAGTTCCATAAAACAAATCAAAGTCAGACAATCTGGCAGAAGGGTTCCAATTATTCAAGACTACTTTTGACTTCATTTATGACACAGACCCTTGTATGATACAAGCACTAAAACAAAGCAAATGGTGGAAGAAGGACTGATACCATATAGAAACATTCTTAGAAAAACGAAAAAGCAAAAAAGTCAGACAGAAATTACAAAGTATTTCTATAAAGTTATACTGAGTGTGCTGCCTCTCCTGCCTCCCATTCCACCTCCTCTACCTCTTTTGCCTCTGCCACCCCTGATATAGCAAGACCAATCCTCCCTCTTCTCCTCAGCCTACTCAATGTGAAGATGATAATAAAGACCTTTATGATGATCCACTTCCACTTAGTGAATAGTAAGTAATCATCATGCTGTACAGTTAATACATTTATCTGTTGTGTATATGTGTATCTTTGTGTGAATAACTGTACAGAAGGAAATGTATGGGACGTTTTTGTGTCATCAGCAGCACCAGTGCTTAAGTATTCATGTAGAACAAACATGTGTAAGGCTTGTATGGAAATAGCCTATCCCTACACAAGCATAAGGTGAGTGACATTTAATATAAAATTAATAATGTGTTAGTTTTACTATCTTATAATTTTGCCTTCAACATTAACGTACATTATATATATCTCCCCCCCCACTGCCACCACCCCCAAATTGGAGAAACTGTGTATCAGCCTATCATCACAGGTAAGTGGGTTTTTTAATGTAACAATGTTTCCAATACTATATTATGAATTCGACTGTGATATTGTATGCCATAAAAATTTTGTAACAGGGGTGCCTGGGTAGCTCAGTAGGTTAAAGGTCTGACCCTTGATTTCGGCTGAGGTCATTATCTCATGGTTCGTGCATTTGAGCCCTTCATTGGGCTTTGCGCTAATAGCATGGAGCCTGCTGGGAATTCTCTCTCTCCCTTTCTCTCTCTCTCTCTCAAAATAAATAAATAAACTTAAAAAATTATAATTAGTGTCTAGGCTACCATGAAGCAATCAGGTCGATTACACTAGGCTACCATAAAAAGCAATTATATATTGCTGTTTGTTACCAATACATGAATAAATGTGACTCTCTTTTTCATACTACCTTTTCATTTTTTATTTCTTGTATGAGTAATACATAGAATATCTACAGTGTTTTATTTTTAATGTTTTATTTATTTTTGATAACGAGAGAGACACAGCATGAAAGGGGGAGGGGTAGAGAGAGAGGAAGACACAAGAATCCGAAGCAGGCTCCAGGCTCTGAGCTGTCAGCACAGAGCCCAACTCAGGGCTTGAATCCACGAACATGAGATCATGACCTGAGCTGAAGTCGGAGGCTTAATCGATTGAGCCACCCAGGTGCACCTAGACTATCTACAGTGTTTTGCATCATATAAGACAATATTGATGTAGGTACTGACAATTTATTTTGTAAACAGATGACATAAACTTACAGTACCATTAAATGCAGCACAATACTGTAAATATATTTTCTCTTCCTTATAATTTTCCCTTTTTATTAACTTATTTTTTTAAGCAAACTGTACCCCTAACATGGTGCTCAAACTCACAATTCCAAGATCAAGAGTTGCATGCTCAGGGCACCTGGGTGGGGTTGGTTAAGCATCCAACTCTTGGTATCAGCTCAGGTCACAAGCTCGAGGTTTTGTGATTTCAAGTCCCCCATAGAGCACTGTGCTGGCAGCATGGAGCCTGCTTGGGATTCTCTTGTTTCCTCTCTCTCTGCCCCTCCCCCACTCGCACTGTCTCTCTCTCTCAAAATAAATAAATAAACTTAAAAAAAAAAGAGTTGCATGCTCTACTGACTGAGCCAAGTCAGGTGCCCCCCTTATAATTTTGAGGGGGGAGGGGTAGAGAGAGGTGGAACAGAGGATCCAAAGCAGGCACTATGCTGAGAGCAGCAAGCCCAATGTGGGACTTGAACTCACGAACTGTGAGATCATGACCTGACCACGACCAGACACTTAATCAACTGAGCCTCCCAGGTGCCAGCCCCTTATAATTTTCTGAATAACATTTGTTCTCTAGCTTACTTTATTATAAGAATACAGTATAATACATATACAAAATATGTGTTAATTGACAGTTTTTATTATCAGTAAGGCCTCTGGTGAACAGTAAGCTATTAGTAGTTAAGTTTTAGGGTAGGTAAAAGCTGTAAGTGGATTTTTGACTGTGCAGAGGTTGGTACCCCTAACCCTCATGTGTTGAAGGATCAACTGTCATTACCAAATCACTACGTTGTACTCCTGAAACTAATAATATATTATATGGCAACTATCCGTCAACGAAAATTAAAAAAAAAAAACAAGGTAATAGGAAAATCTCTAAACTCTTGGAGAGTTTAAAACAGAGAAACAATAGGGAAAAACCACTGAAGCCAAAAGTTGGTTTTCTGGAAGATTAATTAAAAAAGATAAACCTCTACCAAGACAGACAAAGAAAAAAAGAAGACAAATTACCAATGTTAGGAATGAAAGAGATAATATCACTATAGACCATGTAAACATTAAAAGGATTATAAAGAATGATTATATATACTTCTACACACATGAATTTGATTAATGAATGAATCTCTCAAAAACTCAAACTACCAAAACTCACCAAAGATTAAATAGGTAACCCAAATACTTCTAACTTTATTAAAGAAATTAAATATGTAGTTAAGGGATACTGGGTGGCTCAGCTGGTTAAGCTTCCCACTCTTGATTTTGGCTCAAGTCATGACCTCACAGGTTTGTGAGATCAAGCCCCATGTTGGGCTCAGTGCAGAGCACAGGCCTGCTTAGGATTCGGTCTCTTCCTTCTCTGCACCCTCCCCTACTTGTTCAAGCTCTCTCTTTCTCTCTCAAATTTTAAAAATTTTTAAATAAAATGAAAAAACATAATTAAAAACTGTGCAGCTAAAATTCTTCTGAAAAATAAATCTCCAAGAATAGATGGTTTCACAGCCAAATTCTTCCAAACATTTAAAGAATAAATAACACCAGTATTGAACATTCTTCCAGAGAACAGAAGTGGGAGAAACACTTCCATGTTCATATTATGAGGCAAACACTACCAGGTTACTAAAAACAGACAAAATCAGATAAGGGGAAGAAGAGAAAGAAGAAGAGAACAACAGACTAATATCCCTCATGAACATAGACACAAGAATTTTCATCAAAATGTCTGCATATTGAATCCAGTATAATATACCACAACAAAGTGAGCTTTATCCTGTGAATGAAAGGTTGGTTCAATATTTGAAAATCAATCTATATAATCCACCATAGTAATAGTTTAGATAAAAAAAATATTGTCATACCAATTGATACAGAAAAAAAGCATTTGACAAAATACAACATCCATTCATGATATAAATAAATGAATAAATAAATACTCTTAGCAAGAAATAGAAGGAAATTTCCTAAACCTGATAAAGGGTATTATCTATAAAAACTCTCCAGCCAACATCATACCAACTGATGAAAGATTCAATGCCTTCCTTCTAAGATCCAGAACAAAGCAAGAGTATATACTTTCACTACTGCTATTCAATATCATCCTGGAAACCTTAGCTAGTGCCACATGACAAGAAAAAGTGATATAAAGCCTATAGACTGAAAAGGAAGAAATACAATTATCACTTTTCAAAGGTGGCATGACTGTCTACATAGAAACTCCCAAAGAATTTACAAAAACTGCTAGAACTACTAATTGCGTTTAGCAAGGAGTTGATTACAGGTCAACATACAGAAATCAGTATTTCTTTATACTAGCAATGTATACATGGGAACTTAAATTTTTAAAAATAACCAATTATAAAAACTTCAAAAAAGTAAAATATGTAAGTATGAATCTAACAAAACATGTACAGGATCTATATGCTGAAAACTACAAAAAAAGTGATGAAAGAAATCCAGGAAGATATAAATAAATAGAGATACCTACTATAGTCACAGATTGAAGACTTAACATAGTAAAGATTTCAATTTTCCCAAAATTGATATCTAGGTTTAATACAATACCAATCAAATTCAGCAGAATTTCACTTTATTTTAATTGAGAGAGAGAGAGCACAGGAGTGAGGGAGGAGCGACAAAGGGATAGAAAGAATCTCAAGCAGGCTCCACACTCAGCATGGAGCCCAACACAGGGCTCAATCCCACAACCCTGGATCATAACCCAAGCGGAAATCAGGAGTTGGATGCTCAACTAACTCAGCCACCCAGGCGCCCCTACAATTTTTTAATATACAGATAATCTAATTCTAAAAGGAACTGGAACAGCTAAAATAATTCTGAAAGATAATAAAGTTAGAAGAATCACACTAAGTGATTTTAAGACTTACTATAAACACAGTAATCAAGACAGTGTGGCAATGGTAATGGGAAAAACACATAAATCAATAAAACAGAACAGAGAATCTAGAAATAGATCCATAAAAACATGGTCAATTGATTTTTTTAGTGTTTTTAACAAGGTAATTTATATTACAAAAGGAATGTGTCGTAATTAATAAAAATTTCAAAAAAGACATGCAAGAAGAAGAAAATAAAAATTACCATGAACTTATTTCCTCAAGATAACCAACGATTGTTAACATATTTTTGTTTCCCTTCATTTTTCCAAAGTTATAAACATTTAGGAAAAATGAAATAATATTGAACATAGTATTTGGCAACCATTTTATTATTTTTTGAGTTTTAGAAAATAGTATTGTGTTTTATCTGATTGTAAACATTATTATTAAAAATTTTTTAAGTGTTTATTTATTTATTTTTAACTTTATAGTTTATTGTCAAGTTGGTTTCCATATAATACCCAGTGCTCTTCCCCACAAGTGTCCTCCACCCTGACAATCACTCCCCTTCCCCTTCCCCTTCCCCCTCCCCCTTCCGCTCTCAGTTTGTTTTCAGTATTCAAGAGTCTCTCGTGCTTTGTCTCCCTCCCTCTCCCTAACTCTTTTCCCTCCTTCCCCTCCCCATGGTCCTCTGTT
>CM053570.1:67304752-67470922 GCA_028646485.1 Cryptoprocta ferox | reverse complement strand
TTGATGTTTTTTTCAAGTCCAGCAATTAATTTTATGACAATTATTCTAAATTCTTGTTCAGTTATGTTGTTTAAGCCTGTTTTGAGCAGTTCTGTGGCTGTGACTTCTTCCTGGGGTTGCTTTAGAGGAGAGTTCTTTCGCTTCGTCATTTTGGCTAGCTTTCTGTCTCTTGTCAGTTTTAAAAGCTCGTTATGTACTGTGCACCTGTTAGTATTGCTCTATTAAAGGAGGCTCATTGACTGTCCAGGGCCTGTCGTTTCAGAAAGTGTTCTTTTAATGGTGTCTCTCGGTTTCTCTTGTTGTGCCTTTGATTATTTTAGTTCCCTGGTCAGTGATATTTGGGACTCTCCACCACATATACTTTGGCTTGTTTTTTGAGGTATCTCTGAAAAGGAAACAGACTAGCATATAGGGAACAAAATCACTCAAATGCACAGACAAACAAAGAAGGAAGCCAAAAGGGGAAAGGAAGTAAAGAAAAGGAAAGGAAAGGAAAGAAAAGAAAGAAGAGAAGAAAAGAGAGAAGAAAAAGAAACAAAAACAAAAAGAAAAACAAGGTGGGGACAGAGACAGCAAAAGTCTCTGGGCAGTCTAAAAGCATATAACTAGCCAAGAGGAGAGATAAGAATATGCTACGGGAAATATATCTGGATGGCAGCAGAAAAGAAGGAGAAGCAAAGAAAAAAGGAAAAAAAAAAAAGGCAACTCCCCTGTGCAGATGGGCATGGTCTGGCATCAGGTCAGGTCTCCGGGGCTGCTCTCTCTGAGGCCCCGCCTTGGTGGTTGTGGGGAGAAGTATGGCGCCGCTTCAAAGCTTTGCCGGAACCAAGCATTGCAAGCCGCCCTTCTGAGTCCGATCTCCCAGTGCCGCGGGCGAGCCAGACTGTATTCTCCAAGCTCCACCTCGCTTCCAAATCCTAGTCCATGCAGTTCAACACCGTCACCAGGGATGGGATGCGTTCCTGCTGGTGGCCGGCCTCCCGGCCCGCCTTGCGCTACCCATTTCTCGGAGCCGCCACCGCCGCCTTTCAAGGCGCCTTTCCTGGCGCCGCCGCCGCCTTTATCTGTGCCGCCGCCTTTCACGGTGCTGCTTGGAATGGATGCTGCTGCCGCTGCGCCCAAGGAAGATTTCGCTGGCCAGATGGGACGGATTTCTCTCCCGGCGCCCGGCAGTTATGTATGGGGAGACGGGCGAGTTTTTCCTCCCTTAGAGATGGTTCTAAGTGCGTTTTCCGTCTCTCTTTCTCTTCCCCTGGTCTGTCCAGGGCACAGCGCGCTCTCCCTGTGTTGGGCTCGGGCTCCTTCCCCCTGCACCACCGGGACCCGCCCGTCCTCTAATTTCCCAGATCACGGTCACTCACTCAGGCATCTTTGAGGTTGTCTTCTTTCTGGCGTCTGTTTCTTCTTTCCCCCACTTGCAAATCCAAGTTTTATCACTTCAGTCCTATTCTGTTCAATCCATGCGGGTGTGTGCAGATTACAGAGCTCCCTGCTTCTCCGCCATCTTGCCCGCTCTCCATTACCTGTGTTTTAAAAAGCACTTTCCCCTGGGGATTCCAAAGTAGGTGGTGCACAATACACACCTTGAGGATTGTGATCCGATCAACAGTAGCTGTTATTATTATCTCTTTACTTGTTCGTCTCCCATAGATTGAGTTTCTCTCAAGGAGGTTTCTAGCTCTGAATGTAAAACATGTATTTGATAAATATTTGAGGAATGAGTAAATAACAAAAAATGGAGTCAGGGCCATGTAATAAGAATAGGATACCTAAAAGCACCTTGTAAACTATAGATAAAATTTTCTTTTCTTTTTTTATAGTTTATGTATTTTTGAGATAGAGAGAGACAGAGCACGAGTGGGGGAAGGGCAGAGAGAGAGGGAGACACAGAATCTGAAACAGGCTTCAGGCTCTGAGCTGTCAGCCCAGAACCCGATCCGGGGTTCGAACCCACAAACCACGAGTTCATGACCCGAGCCGAAGTCGGATGCTTAACCAACTGAGCCACCCAGTCGCCCCATTATAAATAAAATTTTCTATACTATGAAGAATGACTTTCAATTTTTTTGACCACGTCACACACTAAGAAATACATTTTACATTGTGATCTAGCACGTGCACACACACACACTATACACTCTATACACAAATATAAAACAACAGATTGACATACTTTACTGCATTCTGATATTTTCTATTCTATTCTATCCTTTTTAAGAAAATATATTATTTTAATGAGTCTTGTACAGTTTAAAAAACAATGAGTAAAGTGATATTTTTTCCCACTACTTCTTGACCCACCCTGTGTCCATTCCCCAGCTATGAATTGGCCTTGCTAAATAAGCAACAGGTACCTAGTTCTGTGAACTTAATTCTCAAGTCTGTACAGCTGCTTCCTCTGACTCAAAAGGCCCTTTTCCCTTTCCTTACTTGAGTAATTCCCATTTATTCTATCCTGTCCTGTGGCCTGGGAACCTTTCCCTCTCCTGGGCTAAGACAGCATAGTGTCCTTATCTCTGTCACTCTTTATGGAAATTGTCTGTTTATGTATCCATACACCTCAGCAGACTCAATAATTAAAAGTCAAGGATTGGATAAAACAAGCACTCAAAAAACACTTTTCAAATACCTGAATAAAATCAAAGTGCTGTTATATGTTATTTTGAGAGGGGAAATCTGGGTGCTGGAGGGGCAGAAGGGAGACATGAGCTAAATGATATAATTTATGTTGTTAAAAACCTGAAGCTTCTGTAAACAAACCAAGAGAAACCTCACATTCAGATCCCTCCAATGTCTATGACTCGCTAAAACTATATATTAGGTTTTAGTTCAAGTAAAGTGCAGGTTTTTGCTCTGTGGTTTTTTACAGAGCCTAAATATTTAAATGTTTTAAATGTAAACATTGAAAGAGATATTGATTCACTGAGAAGTGAATAAGGCTTTGGTGCTGGAACAAACTGATTGGATCAAAGACATAACCTCAAAGTGCCCAGTATGATATGGCCATAAATGAGAGGGACACATAGCCCTTAGAGGGAGTAGAGAGGCTCTGTTCCTCAGCACACCCAAAAGACACCTTGTCTAATGTCCACAGACAAAGTGAGGAATTAAAATTACAAGGTCTTGTCTTTTCTTTACTCATACAGTTACTTCTGTTAGTTGAATGTATTCATACTGTATTTTGGGGACAGTATTCATAAAATCCAATAACACTCTTTAAAGTTTTTCTTTAAATTCCAGTTAGTTAACATACTCCAGTAACATTTTAAAGATGTTTGTATTGTCTTTATGAACTATTTAGTCTTTGTGAAGACTTAAAGTATTTTTGTCGTTTCTTAGTCCCCTTCACTTTAAGCATTTCTACTTAAAGAGGCTCTTGACACTCACTCTGTGTCCCTTGAGTCTTTCTTCTGTCTTGTATTCCTCCTCTTTTCTTAAGTAATCAGAAACCAAAAGGATCTTTGAAATTCAGCTCTTTGACAGTTGAAGGAGGTAAGGGACTACCTTTCATCATACTTTATAAAGGAGGATGCCACAGAATGAGGCTCAGCCCTCGACTGCTGAGAGGTAGGGTTGGTGTTCAGCAGAGATGGCAGCAATGCAGGGATCTGAGAGAAAAATGAAGTATGGTTACTCATGAAATGCCTATTGTGCAATCTCATTCTTTTCTTCTAAAATACTGACACCAGGTAAACTCAATCAACCCATATTTAATTTTTATAATCTTCATTTATTCTATTAAGATTTGAAAAGTTCCACATAATAGACTACCAGATAGCTATATATTTACCATATGCACTTGTGAAATGGCCTTGCTTCCATTCTTTTTTTTTTTTTTTGCCTGACATTAAGTGCTTTATTTACATCATTTTATTTAATCATAACAGTAATTCTGTATGGAAGATATAATTTATCCTATTTAAAGACGAGGAAACTAGGGTTCAGAAATGGTGATGTAACTTGGCAAAGTTCATACAGCTCCTAAATAACAGAAATTGAATGTTACCCCAGGTATGTCTAACTCCAGTTACCATGTGCTTATTTGTCTTGCCCTCCAGGGGTTTACTACCTAACCAAAGGTATTTAAATGTGATATATTAAAAGTATTAGGCAGCATAGTATAGTAAATGCCACATATACAACAAGATAGTAAGTTCTGTGAAAATTTGATAAAGAAAGGAGCATATCCAGCTGAGGTATGAAAATGTAATATTTGACCTGGACCCTAAAGATATAAGATATGATTGATTGGGTGGGTGGGTGGGAAAGACCAATATGCATTTTAGGTTGGGAAAACCACCTTCTTCAGATGTGTTGAGATGGAATAACACAAGTTGTATTCTGTAGACAGGCCTACTTCTATTCTGAAAGCATGTGGTTTAGCACTGAGCTGCCTACTTGTTCATGCTTAATACAGAAAAGAATTAAGAGATCTGTCATAATATTTACAATGAATGCTATGTTGTAAATGTATATTTACAGTACTATGCCTATTGAGATATTTTGTCTTTTGAGATTTTTTTCCAACATCCAGAAACCCTTGTCAGTTATGAGTCATAAACAATATTAGTAGAAATAGGGGTGCCTGGGTGGCTCAGTTGGTTAAGCGTCCGACTTCGGCTCAGGTCATGATCTCATGGTTTGTGGGTTCGAGCCCCACGTCAGGCTCTGTGCTGACAGCTAGCTCAGAGCCTGGAGCCTGTCTTCGGATTCTGTGTCTCCCTCGTTCTCTGACCCTCCCCTGCTCATGCTGTCTCTCTCTCTCTCTCTCAAAAATAAATAAAAACATTAAAAAAAATAATTAGTAGAAATAAAAAAAATTACTCTCAATCCCACCACTGCAACAAAACTCTTTTTATTTCCTCCTGTTTCTTGTCCTTGACTGTGTATCTATTAGATATTTCACTTGAAAATAACTAAACAATAAAGGATTTCCTAAAAAGTATTGTTTCAGATGAGGCTTGACCCAGCAGCTTAAAGTAAATCACCAAGTAAGCACCAAGTTTCTTTCATCTACTCTATTCTGCCGACCACTGTGTTGCTTTATCCTCAGGTACCATGCGGTAACCTTAGGTTACCTCCCAGTATGGTAGCAAAACAGCTGTAGAAGTTCTAGATCCCACATCCTCACCCCTCATCAAGCCATAGCAAACAGGCTGTGATCGGGTTACCTACCCATCCATGAACTAACCTCTATGGAGAGGGAGATAAAGTTCAGATTGACCTGAATTGTCATGATCCACCTACATGGCTGAGAACTGGCAAGAAGTGGTTTCCTTTAAAAACAAAACATATATGGTGCATCTGGGTGGCTCAGTCGGTTAAGCATCTGACTTCAGCTCAGATCTTGATCTTGTGGCTTGTGAATTCGAGCCCTGCATCGAGCTCACTGCTGTCAGCACGGAGCCCGCTTTGGGTCTTCTGTCCCCTTCTCTCTCTGCCCCTTCCCCACTTGCACTCTCTTTCTTAAAAATAAATAAATCTTTTTTAAAAAATGTGCTTTTAGGGAAAAAAAAAGGGCAAGGATGCTAAGCAGCATAAATAATATATGCCTGTTACCATGTGCAAGCTTGATTTGTTTTATCATTATAATCATGGCCTGGATGTGATTTTATATTCTGCTTTTTAAATGTAATCTTCTATAGAATTATATTTCAATGTGTTGGGCTGATAGTAAGCATACTTTCAATTAGCAATAATCACACCTCAGATAAACTCCATTTGCTATGATACTGCCACTGCACAAGGCTTGAGAGTAAACATACTTTCAATGCTGTTAGATTTATGCCATTTTTAGTGACTGTGTCATCATTTAAACTTGAATGTAAATATTGTTGACACTAATGAAAAAGTTAGTGACAAGTCATTCAAATAATATAAGCATGTAAAATTAACGATTTGTGGAAGCTGGTGTATCATAACAACGATCAAAACATATCTTTGGTACACAACACCAAAATAATAATAATAATAATAATCCAATTAAAAATGGGCAGAAAACATGAACAGTCATTTCCCCAAAGAATGACACATGAAAGGTGTTCAATATCTCTTATCATCAGGGAAATGTAAATCAAAATCACCATGAGATATCATCTCCCACCTATCAGAATGGCTAAAATCAAAAACACAAGAAACAGGGGTGCCTGCCTGGCTCAGTCAGTAGAGCATGTGACTCTTGATCTCGGGGTCATGAGTTTGAGCTACACTTTTGGGATAGAGCTTACTTAAAAAAAATTAAAGGGGCACCTGGGTGGCTCAGTCGGTTGAACGATGGACTCTTGGTTTTGGTTCAGGTCATGATCTCTTTGTTCATGAGTTCAAGCCCCGTTTGGGCTCTGTGCTGATGGCACAGAGTCTGCTTGGGATTCTCTCTCTCTTCCCCTCTCTCTCTGCCACTCCCCCACTCATTCTCTCACTCTCTCTCAAAATAAATAAACATTTTTTTAAATAAACAAAAAACACAAGAAACAAGTGTTGGCAAGGATGTGAAGAAAAAGGAACCCTCTTGCACTGTCAGTAGAATCAAACTGTTGCAGCCACTATGGAAAACAGATGGAGGTTCCTCAAAAAACTAAAAATAGAATTACTGGGGCATCTGGGTGGCTCAGTCGGTTAAGCCTCCGACTTTGGCTCAAGTCATGATCTCGAGGTTCGTGAGTTCGAGCCCTGTGTCAAGCTTGTGCTGACAGCTCAGAGCCTGGAGCCTGCTTTGGATCCTGTGTTTCCCTTTCTCTCTGTGCCCCTCCCCTGCTCATGCTCTGTCTCTCTCTGTCTCTCAAAACTGAACAAATATTTTTTTTAAAAATTTTAATAGAATTACCATATGATCCAGTAATTATACCACTGGGTATTTACCCAAAGAATACAAAAACACTAATTTGAAAAGATATGCACCTCTATGTTTATTGCAGCATTATTTACAATAATCAAATTATGGAAGCAGCCCAAAGTGTCCATCAATAGATGAATGGATAAAGAAGACTGTGGTGTATACATACAATGGAACATTACCCAACCATAAAAAAGAATGAAATTTTGCCATTTGCAACAACATGGATGGATATAGAAGTATAATACTTAGCAAAATACGTCAGTCAGAGAAAGACAAATACCATGTGATTTCACTCATATGTGGAACTTAAGAAGCAAAACAAACAGGAAAAAAAGAGAAAAACCAGAAAACAGACCTTTTTTAAGGTTTTATTTTTAAGTAATCTCTACACCCAACATAGGGTCCGAACTCACAACCCTGAGATCAGGAGTCTTATACTCCACCGAATGAGCCAGCCAGGCACCCCTAGAAAACAGACTCTTAACTATAGAGAACAAACTGATGATTACCAAGGCGAGATGGGTGGGGAGATGGGTGCAATAGGTGAAAGGGATTAAGAGTACACTTATCTTGATGAGCACCGAGTAATGTATAGAAATGTTGAATCACTGTATTGTACACCTGAAACTAATATAAAACTGTATGTTAACTGTACTGGAATTTATTTTTTATTTTTACTTTTTATTAAAAAAATTTTTTTACATTTATTTATTTTTGAGAGACAGAGAGAGGCAGAGCACAAGCGGAGGAGGGGCAGAGAGAGGGAGACACAGAATCCGAAGCAGGCTCCAAGGTCTGAGCTGTCAGCACAGAGCCCAATGCAGGGCTCGAACCCACAACAATGAGATCATGACCTGAGACGAAGTTGGACACTTAACTAACTGAGCCACCCAGGCACCATGGGTTTTTAAAAAATTAAATAAAAAACAATATCTGCTAAGGCTGAAGAAAAGAAAAAAACCACATCTTTGATATGGTCAAGAGTTTAAGGCCAAGACTTTAAGTGAATATTTATTGACTGATTTATTTCCTTAGTCAACAAGTGCTGTGTGTGCCAGTGTGTCCTAGAATTATAGGGAATACAAAGATTAATAAAACTTAGTCCCTGACCTCAAGGAATGTATTATTTTTTTAAAGTTCATTTACTTATTTTGAGAGAGAAAGCACGCACATGTGTGTGCCAAGTGGAAGTGGGGGCAGAGAGAGAAAGGAAGAATTCCAAGCAGTCTCCTTGCTGATGTGGGGCTTGAACCCGCAAACCATGAGATCATGACCTGAGCTGAAATCAAGAGCTGGATGCTTAACCGACTGAGTCACCCAGGTGCCCCAAGGAATGTATGGTTTTTATCAGCCTTTTCCCCAAACCACATTCGGGGTTTTGTAATCTTGTTTTCTATGTAATTTACTTTGATGTAACAAAATTCAATAACAACCTTAAGTTGATATCTCTGATAAGTTTCTTCCCTGCGGCAGCCTGGACATTATTTCAATCTTCAGACTGACTCTTAAGCCACAGGACTTCAGTGTCTGACTACAAAACAGATCCTTGCATATCTGTTTATGTGCTTCCAGAGCTTATTATCAGAATTTAATAATTCTTATAGATATAAAGGAAGATTTGACTAAATAGAAACAGCCACTGTATTCCTGGATGTTGGTCCTTTCCCAGTTCATGTTTTTTGTTTTTGTTTTAATTTGAGATAGAGAGAGAGCAAGAGCAGAGTAGTGGGCAGAGGGAGAGAGAGAATCTTAAGCAGGCTCCATGCTCAGCAGGGAGCCTGATGTGGGGTTGGATCCCATGACCCTGGGATCATGACCTGAGCTGAAATCAAGAGTCTGACATTCAACTGATTGAGCCACTCAGGCGCCCTCCCAGTTAATGTATTTTTTTTTTACCAGTTAATGTATTTTTAAGTACAATTCTAATCATCATCAAATTAATTTTTAACTGTAACAGGATTTAAAGATAATTTTAATATGTTCTGGAAGAATATAAAATAAAAAATGAGTGAAGATTCTCCTTTCACAGAAACCTTAAGTGTTTTAAAAACTATAATTAAAGCAGTGGTAAATCTCTCAGAAGAATTCCAAATAATATATGTAGAGATTCTATCTCTACGATGCATAGCTTAATTTCTGCTCTCTCCCCTCCAAGGGTCAGCTATACTTACTAACTCTATGAGAGGATAGGACAGAGAAAGGGAAAAATAGTAATTTTACAATGGAGAAACTTGCCAAACAAAACCTTAACCAAGTGATGAAAATCAACGTCATCAGTGAAGTCACATGAGTATCATTTACCCCTGATGGGATAATGAGAAGGGCACTTGACCTCTGTGATATTCTTTCCAGCAGCTCATAAGCCCAATCTAATCATGAGAAAACATTAGACAAACTCAGATTAGGGTACATTCTACAGAATACTTAGCCAGTATATTTTAAGACTATCAAAGTCATTAGAAACAAGGAAAGACTAAGAAACTACCACATACCAGAGAGACTAATAGAAGTCATAGAAACTAAATACCCTGGATTGAAACAGAAAGAGGACATTAATAGGAAAAGTGGGTGAAACTCAAAGTCTTGCATTTGGCTAATTATAATGTATCAATGTTAGTTACTTAGTTTTTACAAATGTATGATGGTAATTAGTATTTTAAAATGTTAACAATGGGGGGAAACTGAGTGAGGTGTATACAGGAGCTCTCTTTGTAACTTTTTTGTAAATCTGAATGTATTCTAAAATAAAAGTTTATTTTAAAAAATAGCATAGGGGGACCTGGGTGGCTCAGTTGGTTAAGTGTCTGACTCTTGATTTTGGCTCAGGTCATGATCTCATGGTTGTGGACAAGGTGTTATAAATTATGGGTAATGTATATATTATTCAACAAATAAGGTTGGATCACAGTTGTTAAGCAATTTGAAATGAAATTCAATTTGACCCTTCTATTTATTCATCTATGAATAATCTACAAATATTTCTTGAGCACCACCTACATGCCAGGCATAATATTAGGTATTAACACTGCCCCTGCTCTCAAGGTGGTTACAGTTTAATGGGAAATGAGACATGAATACATAATTAGAAATGTAATTATTATAAATATATTATAAATTATTATAAAGGGAAAATTCTGAGTGCTCAAAAAGGCTCCTAATCTCGTTCAAGGCATCAAGTCCTAGACTCAGGGCATGACATTTAGGCTAACATCTGAAGTCCAACAGAAATTAGCCAGATAACAAGGGGATAAAGAGTATTCTAGGAAGGGAGAACAACACAAGTAGAGACCTGAGATGTATGAGATGACCTAAGGAGAATGGTTTGTGTGGCAAGAAAAGAAAAAAGCTAAGGAAATAGGGGGCACCTGACTTCAGCTCAGGTCATGATCTTGTGGTTTGTGAGTTCGAGCCCCACATCAGGCTGGCTGCTGTCAGCGCAGAGTCCACTTCAGATCCTTTGTTTTCTTCTTTCTCTGCCCCTCCCCCCTAAAAAGAAATAAACATTAGGGGTTCCTGGGTGGCTCAGTTGGTTAAGCATCCAACTCTTGATCTCCACTAGAGTCATGATCTTTCAGTTTGTGAGTTTGAGCCCCACATGGGGCTCTGCACTGTCAGTGTTTGAGATTCTCTCTCTCCCTCTCTCTCTGCCCCTTCCCTGCTCTCTCTCTCTCTCTCTCAAACTTAAATAATAAATAAATAAACAAACAAATAAACATTTTTTAAAAGCTGAGGAAATAGTCCTAAGATACCCTAACATTAAAGAATGAATGGTGGAGGAAGAGCCAGGCTTGACGCAGGGATGTGCAGGGAGAGATGTACAGGGAATTCCAAAAGAGAATGCAATATTAAAGCCAAGAACAGAAATTGTAAAATGCTGCTAAAGATGTGCCTTGGATTAAGCAACATGAGATTATTGGTAATCTTTTTGTTTTGGCGAGGGAGAGCAAGAGCAGAGGAGAGGGGCAGAGAGAGAGAGAATCTTAAGCAGGGTCCACACTTAGTGTGGAGCCCGACTCAGGGCTCAATCCCAAGACCCTGAGATCATGAACTGTGCCAAAATCGAGAGTCAGATGCTTAACCAACTGAGCCACCTAGGCACCCTGAGATTATTGGTAATCTTGGTAAGAGAATTGGAATGAAAGAAATGAAAGCCAGATTAAGTGGTTTGAAAAGGGCAAGGGATAGGACTTCTGGTTTGGAGATGGCAAAATGATCAGTTACAGCAGTCTTTTAAAAATACACTCCTTTCACCAGACTGAAAAATGCACTGGGAAGGGGGTATAGCATTCTTGAAAGGCTCTGTATTGCCATTCTCTGCAAGAGAGTGGGAAATGCTGTCATTGAAATGGGCTCCCTGAATTCAATGTGTGATAAGAGTGATGGAGGCCAAGTGGAACACTTTATAACTGTTAGAGATAAGGTAGGCATCTCTCTCTCTCTCTCTCTCTCTCTCTCTCTCTGTCTCTCTCTCTCTCTCTCTGGTGTGCATTTGGGGGGGGCAGTGTGCACTTATTCAAAGATAACCAGAGTGGGGCACTTAGCAGAAACAATACACCTTCATTATCTTGTCTCAATCTGTGTTGACTCTCCAACTCTCTGTCATAATGTAGACTGTACAGAGACCTTGATCATATCACCTTTCCATATAACTTAACCAACCCCCATAGATAGTTGATTCACTACCTTGATAATATCTTGCTGACTATACCTAATGAACAGGAAATTGCTTAGCAAATATTCTAGAAGCCTATGTAAGACTGCATGCCAGAGGGTAGAAAATAAACATTATAAAAATTAAGGAGACTCTTACGTTGATGAATTTTCCAAGGGTCTAGTAGTCTGAGGCATGTAAAGATATATTCTCCAAGATGAAATGGAGAGTAGAGGAGGAGATGCCATTATTCTCTGAAGTCAGTTTACATCCAGATATGTGGGAAGGCATGAAAGCCACGGTAGCTTCCCAGGAAGCTCTTGAACACCACCTGCTTCTGCTTTACTACTGCAGACTAAGACAATTAGCTCTCAGGTTCTTGGGAATCATGGCACATTCTCAGCACTCTTGGGAACGACTCATTTATTGGTTTTTCAAAGTGATATTTTTGGTAGCACCTCCTGATCTTTGATGGTGGTTTCTCCAACCTTTACTGTCCTGCTCATCCGATGGTTATATAAGCCCCTAATTCATATATTAAACTTTTCATATCTGAACAACATAGAATGGTTCCTGTTTTCTGATCCAGTCCCTACTTACATAGTGATCTAAACTTCTAAGTGGTTGTACAAATTTACTATGCTATTGACTATTTGGGTTTCCTTTTATGAATTAGTCATTTGTTATTATTTGTCCATTATTCTTTGGTTGGTAGAATGGTTAGTTTTATATGCCAACTTGACTAGGCTATAGTACCCAGCTTTTAAATCAAACAGTAATCTAGATATTGCTCTGAAGATACTTTGTAGATGTGGTTGCCATATATAATCAGTTGACTTTAAGTAGATTATCCCCATTAATGTGAGTGGGTGTCATCTAATCAGTTGAAAGTCTTTAAGAGCAAAATCTGAGGCATCCCAGAGAAAAAGATATTCTATCTCAAGACTATAAGACTGCAGCATCAACTCCTGCCTAAGTTTCCAGCCTGCCTCTCTCTTTCTGTCTCTCTCTCTCTGTGTCTGTCTCTCTCATATCTCCCATATTGGTACTGTGTTTCTGGAGAACCCTAACTGATCCAGATTGATTTTGGTTTAGAAAATGGAGTGGTGCTGTAACAAATACCTAAAATTGTAGAAGTAGTTTTGGAATCAGGAAATGGGTAGAAGCTAGAAAAAATTTGAGGCACATGATAAAAAAAAAAAGGCCTAGATAGCCTTGAAGAGACTATTTTGGAAGTATAGAGATTAAGGTGCTTCCGGTGAGGTCTTAAAGGAAATGAGGAACCTGTTACTGGACACTGGAAGATAAGTAATCCTTGTAAGATGGTAAAGAACTTGGCTAAATTGTGTTTTACTGTTGGGTGGAAAGTAGAAATAAGCAATGAACTTATATAGTTAGTTCAAATGTTTTCCAAGAAAAGTATGGAAGGTATGGCCTGATTTCTCCTTATTGTTTGTAGTAAAATGTGAGGGGAAATAGATAAGTCGAGGAAGGAACCATTAAACAAAAAGGAACTAGCACTTGGTGATTTGAAGAATTCTCAGCCTATCCATATAGTATGCTGTGGAAACAGAGCCAAGAGTAGCTTGGACAAACTTTTGCCGAGGAGATTAAATTTGTGACTTATGGATCTAATCAACCATTTCAGCATGATCCAGGAATAGAAATGGGTTTCCCAGGAAAGATCTTTGGAGAACCCTCTTATGTAATGGTTTGAATTCCCTTGACATATATGGAAGATCAACACAGTTTTTTGAAAATAGTATATCAGCAGAAACACAGTTTGGACGAAGGGGTCAGAGACAGAACTAAATGAAGGAAAGCTGTCAGACTTCAAAGATTCTAACCAGCAGGAAATGAGCTGTATTCAACTACAAATATGTGCTATGCTTCAGGTAAAAGGAAGAATGACTCCAAGGGCAGTACTGTAGACACAGACACAGAGGACAAAGAGACGGACCCAGAGGCACAGGCTACAGAGGCTTCCTCCAGCCCAGAGGGCAGATCAAGTCACAAAGAATGATTCTCAGACCTTGAAACCAAATGGAATTTGCCCTGCTAGGTTTTGAACTTGCTTGAGACTAGTTATTCTTATTCCTTCCATTTTCTCCCTTTCAATATGGGATTATCTATCCTATGTCTGTCTTGTCATTGTATTTTAGAACCAGACAATTTGTTTTCTAGGTTTAGAGGTCCATAGATGGAGAAGAATTTTGTTTCAGGATGGACCATATCCAGAATCTCACTTATACCTGACTTAGATTATTTATATTATGAGATCTAGGATTTAGAGTTGATACCAGAATAAGTTAAGATTTGGGGGGAGTTAGGATGGGATAAATGTTTTTTGCATGTGGAATAGATATGAATTTGGGGGTTCAGATGGCAGGCAGTAGGGGTTTGACTAGTGTCCCACCAGAAACTCAAAATGAGACCTTGCTTAGAAATAGTCTTTGCAGATGTAATCAAGTTAAGATTAAATCATGCTAGAGTAAGGTGGGCCCCAAATATATAATGACTGGTGTCTAAGAAGCCCATGTTAAGACACAGAGCACAGAGACATAGAGAATAAAGCCATGGGAAGACAGAGGCAGAGATTGGAGTAATGTAGCTACTAGCCAAGAAATGCCAATGTTTGATGGCAATCACCAGATGGTAATAGAGAGGCATGAAATGATTCTCCTTTACAGCCATTAGAAGGAATCAGTCTTGCTGATGCCTTGATTTTGGACTTCTAGATTCCAGGACTGTGAGAAAATAAATTACTGTTTTTCAAGTTATTTGGTTTGTGGTAATCTGTTACAGCAGGCCCAGGGAACTAACACTGTCAGTATTTAGGTGTTGATTGGTACATCTTCATTATATTCTAAATATATATGTTTTTGTTGTTGGATATTTCTTCCAATCTGCCACTTAGCTTTTCACTTTGTCTATGAAACCATTGAGGTACATAATTTTAAATACAAAAGATATAAACCTTTTCTTTCAGGTTTTATGCGTTTTGTGTCCTGTTTTAAGAAATCCTTCATCCCCTGAAATGATGAAAATATTCTCCCATATTTTCTTCTAAAAGTTTTTATGAATGGTATGAGATAGGATTGTAATTTTTTTCAAACAACTCCTCTAGCACCATTTAATAAATAGCCTATTCCTCCTCCATTGGGATGCAATTTTATCTTCATCATTTATCACATTCCATATTTGCAGGATTCTATTTTTGGTCTCTTTTTTTCTGTTCCATGGATCTATTTGTCTATCTTTACACCTGTAACACATTAATTACTATAATTTTACAGCAGTGGTTCTCATCCAGGGATTATTTTACCTCTCAGGGGACATTTGGCAATATCTGGAGATATTTTTGGTTGTTATAAACTGGGGGCAGGGGGGCATGCTACTGGCATCTAGAGGGTATAAGCTAGAAATACTGCTAAACATCCTACGATGCACAGTACAGTACCCCCACAACAAAGAATTATCCTGTCCTAAATATAAATGGTTCTGTTTTGACAGCCCTGTTTTTTTTAAGTATAATTAACATAGAGTGTTATATTAGTTTCAGATGTATAATATGATTCAACAACTCTATACATTACTCAAAGCTCATCACAATCAGTGTACTCTTAATCCCCTTTACCTATTTCATCCATCCCCTCAACCACCTCCCTGCTGGCAACCACCAGTTTGTTCTCTGTATTTTATTTTATTTTATTTTTTATAGTTTATTTTTGAGACAGAGAGAGACAGAGCATGAGTGGGGGAGGGGCAGAGAGAGAGGGAGACACAGAATCTGAAACAGGCTCCAGGCTCTGAGCTGTCATCACAGAACCCGATGCGGGGCTCGAACCCACAAACCGTGAGATCATGACCTGAGCCGAAGTCAAACGCTTAACCGACTGAGCTACCCAGGCACCCCAGTTCTCTGTATTTTAAGAGTCTATTTTTTGGTTTGCCTCTTTTTTTCCTTGTGTGTTCATTTGTTTTGTTTCTTAAATTCCACATATAAGTGAAGTCATATGGTAGTTGTCTTTCTCTGACTTATGCCACTTAGATTATACCCTCTAGGTCCATCCATGTTGTTCCAAATGGCAAGATCTCATTATTTTTTATGGCTGAGTAATATTCCATTATATATATATATATACACATTATGTATATATAATGTATATAATTCCAGGTACACCTGGCTGGCTCAGTCGGTCAAGCATGCAACTCTTGATCTCAGGGTTGTAAATTCAAGCCCCACATTTGGTATAAAATTTACTTAAAAATAAAATCTTTAAAAAATTATTGTAAATTCCAAATCAACTTATATAGTAGAACTTTACTGTGTTTAGGGGTATATAAATGTAGGGCAATTAGTGTATAAAAAGATATATAAGGATTGGACAGCAATGTTCATGAAAAGACCAACAATTAAATCTTTTGTTTGGAGAAAATGCTCATCAATTGTATCTGAATTAATGGCAGAGAATCTGTGATAAAAACCACAGAATGAAAGTTAGCACCATTTAACCTCCCTCCCTCCACCCATCCCAGCTTTTCAGAAGTTTGGAAGAAAGGCCTGCAGGGTCATTAAATTCTCTCTGTGGTAGCAGGATGGATGTGTTAGTCTCAAACCATCCATAATAGATGTGTGTCTAGTCTAGCCTTAGAAATCTATTCATATGGTGATTGCTCCAAAGCTTCCCTCAGCAGTTAAGTGTTTTTAGAATTTTAATATTTATTAAATCCAAACCTCATCAACTTATTTCCAAAGCCCAGATAATGGCAGGCAAGATCTGTTCTAATTGATTCGTCACCTGTCCTTCCCTTGCCAGGTTCTCATCTTACATGCCAGGCACTTTCCAATGTCAGACTACTTCATTTCCCTCCTAATTGCCAGGCTTTCTTCTATTTAGTCTTACATCACCTCTACCCTCCTCTCCTCCCATTTGTGCCTCGCGTCTCCTTTCCTGGGTGCTTGACTTTCAGTCTCCTTTAGATCCAATTCTTGGAACACTTCTGATTCTAGCTGCTGGATTTTGCAACTTTTCAGTTACCTGCCTTACTTTTTCTGAACAGTAATGCTTTAGGCATAGGATTAAAATATCTAATTGTGTGTCACTGTAGCTGGCTAAAAGAAATTGATGCCTATTTTGTAATGTTACCTTTATGAGAATTAATCTAGCTTAAATTTGTCTCCTGTGATGCTCATGTTACTGATATAGCCATTTTTATACCATTTCACCAGTGTAGTTCTGTCTCTATTGTGCACTTGTGTCCTGGTCTCCCCACTTCTCACACCACCCTTTCTCCACTTCATCTCTCCTGTCCAGTTGAAAATATAGGTATAGAGGAGAGGTATATTTGTAGGCCTCAGAATGGAGTTCAAGAGGGTAAAATGGAATGATTAGAAGCAAGGCAAGGAGGGAGGGCCGGGTCAGTTGAGGGCATGGTATAGAACAGGTGGGAGGTAGATTCAGAAAGGTAAGGGGGCCCCAGTGAATGGGATTCATCCTGAGAGTCACATGGAGGAAGCAGCATTAACCCTGATCCTTATTCTCTCCAGGGCAGTGCTTTTTTTGTCCTACCTTACATGAATTCACCTCAGGTGAATTTCTCACTCCAGTGTCAGGAAGGAGTGAGTCATCTGTCTTTCTCACAGATAAAGGTGGTAGGTCTGTCACTTCTGAAAAGAAGATCTTAGGAGAAGAGTTGGGCCCCTCTAGTTTCTAGCCTGCCCTAATCTTGCAGCATCATCTTGGCTGTATCTGGAAGTGGGAGATAAGAATATTGTTTCTTATCTATAATACACTGCCTCTTTGCCTATAGACCTATTTAGATTATAATCTCCTAGAATCATGTTTAGCAAAGCTACAAAGAAAAAAGCATAAACTGCTGTATCAGTTAGACATAGGTTCAATTTTCAGCTCTGCCACTCACCATCCATACGACTTTGAGCAAGTCAGTTTAGTCTCTCCAAGCCTCAGTTTTCTCATGAGGATTAAAGCACCTTTGGGGCACCTGGGTGGCTGAACTGGTTGAGCATCTGACTCTTGATTTTGGCTCAGGTCATGGTCCCTGGGTCACAGGATCAAGCCCCATGTTAATGCAGAGACTGTTTAGGATTCTCTCCCTCTGTCCTTCTCCCATCCCCTCTCTCTCTCTCTCTCAAAT
This sequence comes from Cryptoprocta ferox, assembly GCA_028646485.1. NCBI lineage: Eukaryota > Metazoa > Chordata > Mammalia > Carnivora > Eupleridae > Cryptoprocta > Cryptoprocta ferox. The sequence continues at coordinate 67,453,277 of CM053570.1, read as the reverse complement.
AAAAATAAAAATTAAAAAGGGTCTACATCATAGTTTATAGAAAAAATTAAATAAGATGATGTGTAAAAGCTTCACAACACTATGAAGGCTGAGACTGTGCCAATTTGTCCCCCATTTGTAGTTCAATGCCTGGCACAGAGTATGCCCTCAATAAATATTAGTTACAACTGAATGAATGAGTAGGCACTTAACAAACTATAGCCAGATATCCCTTTGTCCAGGCTGATTCTGGTTGATGGTAATTGTACTGTGCTCTGACACAGTCCAAGAAAAAAATCACTACATCAAGGGGCGCCTGGGTGGCTCGGTCGGTTAAGCAGCTGACTTTGGCTCAGGTCACGGTCTCACGGTTTGTGAGTTTGAGTCCCACATCGGGCTCTGTGCTGACACCTCAGAGCCTGAAACCTGTTTCAGATTCTGTGTCTCCCTCTCTCTTTGCCCCCCCCTCAAAAATAAATAAACATTTTAAAAAATCACTACATCAAATCCAGGGATAGTGGCACACTAGTCTAATTGTGCCTGGGCGATTGCATCATGTCTCATGGGATAAAAGAGGCTTGTGTGAAACAAAACTTTCAATAGTATTGATTGTGCCCATTGAGGAGTTTAATATAGTGTTTCTCAAACCTTAATGTGCTTCTGAATCACCTGGGGATCTTGTTAAAAAGCAGGCTCTGTCTGTGCCATCTTTCCATGCTGTCATAATGGTGCACATCAGTGTCCTGACTGATGCTGTCAAGAATATCAACAATGCCAAAGAGAGGCAAACACTAGATTCTTATTAGGCCATGCTCTGAAGTCACTGTCCAGTTCCTAACTGTGATGCTGAATCATGGTTACCTTGGTGAATTTGAAATTATTGATGATCACAGACCTGGGAAAGTTGTTATGACCCTCATGAGCAGGTTGAACAAGTATAGGGTGATCATTCTAGAAAAATGGTAGAATAACCTGCTCCTATCCCCTTGGTTTGGCTTCATTATACTGATAGCTGGTGTCAGGGACCATGAAAAGGCAAGACAAAAACTCACAGGAGGGGAAATACTGGGTTTCTTTTCCTAGGGATATAATACATACATGCAAATAAATGCCTCAATGAAATTTTTTAAAAAATCAGATTTTGATTCAGTTGTTCCAAGTGGAGGTCAGACAAGCTCCCTGGTGATACTAAGACTCCTGGGTTAGGGGCCTCATTTTGAGTAATAGCAATCTAACACAGGGGTCAACAAACTTTGTCTGTAAGGGGCCAAATAGTAAATACCGCAGCTTTGTATATTCTCTGCTGCTACTGCTTAACTCTGCTGGTGTAGAACAAGAGTAGCCATAGACAACACGAAACAAATGGGTGTGGTTGTATTCCAATAAAACTATATTTACAAAAACTAGGGCAGACTGGATTTGGCCTTATGGGCTGTAATTTGCCTATGGCTGTTCTAATATAGTTAAGATCAATATATCATTCTTATAATGAACATCAGTGAGCTTGTCTCCTGAGCTCCCAGTAATTCCCTCATACATGAGAATTTGCCCTTCCTACAGACCCACCTCCCCTTTCCGACAATCTATATGATTCCAGGAGCAGAGGACCTGCTGCCAGTTTCCCACAACAGGACTGACTCCAGACTCCAGCTGATTGGTACAGGGTAGGTAGTGCATGATTCACATTCTATTCTACAAAATGTTGTGCTCCATGGGTGCCTTTTACATAGAAAACAGGATGAATGGCAATCTCTAGAGTTGTCTAACTTAATTGAACTGGGTACCTGACTGAAGCAGGCTACTCATAGTCTTTCCTCAAGATTCTGGAATTAAATCTAGGAGATCCCTACTTCAGTCTTCTGTCCTCTTTTGTTTTTAAATTTTTTTAAGTTTACTTATTTATTTTGAGAGAGAGACAGAGAGAGCAATGGGGAAGGGGCAGAGAGAGAAGGGGAGACAGAATCCCAAGCAGGCTCCACACTGCCAATGCGGGGCCTGAACCCACAAAGTGTAACATCATGACCTAAGCCAAAATTAAGAGTAGGATGCTTAACCAACTGAGCCACCCAGGCATTAAGGGAGGGTATATAAATGGAGATGGAATTCTTTTTTTAACCCTGTTGATTGGGATGTAAAGGAAGTTAGTAATGAGAAGGAATGAAGCAGATATTCAGAGAAACAATGGTGAGAGGTGGTGAGAGGGCTTCCTGGGTTCTCTAGCACTGCAATCCTTGGCTCCAGGCCATTTCTGAGGTCCAGAGGCATCCTTGACCTTGGATTCTATGAGAGGACCTGTATCCTTATACAAATTCATCTTTCTTTTGCTTAAATCCAGTAGAATTCTGTCACATGCAAACCACAGTCCTAATAGCATTAACTAACCACAAAAGAGTACTTCAATAAAATTCAAAGTTGGTAGGATTTTATTAAATCAATGTACAGAGCATTTCAGGAGTACACATTTTTGTTTGAAACTGAGTTACCTGACAACAGAGTATGTGAAATTTCATAAATATTAAAGTACATCTGTATTCTAATTATCTATATAGTAATAAGTAATTTTGTCAGTTGGACAGTAATTCTTAGCCCCTTGCTTCAGGTAAAGTTCAGTGGCAGAGAAAAAAATTAAAAAACTATTCCTTGGGGCAGAAAAGGATTTATTGCAAGGTATCAAATGGCTTACAATATTGTTAGATGGGCTGAAGAAACTCTAGGCTGATCTTCTAGGAGCAATTTCTAAGCCAGACGGTAGAACTGGGCTATGAAGGAGGCTGCTCTTCCTGCCAAGAACAGGAAGCTACCTGCTGAATCAGAGAATAGCCACTAGTAGCCACAAGCTCTGGAATCAAGCCACCTTTTCAATATTAGGAAGCTACCTGGCAAATGAAGGAACCATCACCTCTGCTTCCAGGTCTAGATCAAACTGCTTACCTCTAAGCCACCAGGACCAGCAAGACAGATGCCTCAATTTCCCCTTTCTTCCCCCTCTTAACTCAGTGCATTTTCAGGTCCCAGGTGAATGCTGGGAACCCATATTTCATCCAAAACCCTAGCAGCAAAGGAGTCTGGAAAATGTCGTCTTAAGCTTTTCAGTTTTCAGCATTCCAGGAAGACACACTATAATGAGACTAGAACAGATGTTGAGTGAGCCAGTCCACAGAATCAGTCACACCTCTAATTGACCACACAGTTGTAAAACAAAAATTATATTTTTGTGAAGAAAATTTAAACATGAACAAACAAACAATAACACAGTAGCTCACTGCATTTGTCAGACTGATGCTAGCATAATTCAGACTTTCCCTATTTTTGCCAGATAATGTTAGTTATGCATTTATTCCTACTTAGACATCTGGAAAAGCTTTTAACATCTGAATTATTATGATGAGTAGAGAGATTTATTCATTCATTTATTCAACAAATATGTTTTGAATGCCTGCTAAGTGCCAGGCATTGCTTCTGTGCTGCAGCTACAACAGGAAACAAAGGATGTTATATTCTCTAGGTCAGGATTCCCTGTGAAAATTTCCTCCATCCTCTGTGAAGCTGAAGGATTCAGCAGGTTCTGTTGACCAAGGTAAAGACAAAGCAATTGCATTGGTGGATGACCCTTCAATATTTGGCCTTTTACACCCAAAAGGTGCAAATATTTGGTCGAAGGATGCAACGACATGTAAGTCAACTTTATTGACTTAAAAATTGGGTAAAAATCTAGATTTAAGATTTATTTTTTAAAAAGTCTCTTGACCAAAATTTCACTATTATTTGTTGGTCCTTAATAATATTGTCTTATCTGTTTTACTTTTATGCCAACTAATCTTTGGTAGTATGTAGTGGAAGAGCAAATATAACTAATCTTTCCTTGAATTAAAATCAGTTAAACACAGTTGTTCAAGGGTGAAATAGTTTTACTGACTTGTTCATCCATATGGATGAAAAATTCTATAAAGTAAAACACAGAGAAAAGTCAAAACAAAGTTTCAGACTAGTTAACTGTTTAGTTAACTACTAACTAACTAGTTCAGTTGGTAGCATGACTGATATAATTACTGATTGATGCCAATTTAAAAAATAAAGGAAACAAAGTAGTATTCATGAATTTGCTGATTCATTCAGTAAATATGTATTTATTGAAAACCTATCATTATTAGTTATCTAGCATGCAGAGGGGCATTGGGTGGCCCAAGGTATGTCCCCTCAGGTTCACATGGAATAGCCACTTGGACCAAGAGCTCAACTTGTAGAGCCTGATGTAGGGTTTGATCCCATGACCTTAAGATCATGACCTGAGCTGAAATCAAAAGTTGGATCCTTAAATGACGGAGCCACCCAGGAGCCCTCAAAACATTTTAAACTCAGAATGTAAGTTACAAAATCACCAATTTAAATTATTTTAAAATACAGTAAAACCTTGGATTGCGAGTAACTTGTTCTGTGAGTATTCCACAAAACCAGAACATTTCTAATAAATTTTAACTTGATAAGCGAGCAATTTCTTACAATACAAGTAGTATGTGATGCTGAACATCACATGATCACAACTGAGCCAATGGTTCTTGAAATTTGCTATGATATACGAGTGCTTTGGATTACAAGCATGTTTCCAGAACAAATAATGCTCACAAACCAAGGTTTTACTGTAAAAAATGGAGCTGATAAGTTGCTGAAACTTAAGAACAAAGTATTGTTTGCCAAAGTATTTTGTAAAAGCAGGCAAAACTCACAAGTAAAAGATGATGCCAAGTTAGCAAAATAGATGTAATTCAACTATCACCTTGAGTCCCCCAGTCTGCTGGGGTTACTCTTGGATATCCAAATAAAAATTACTCAAGACACTGTCCCAAGGAATGCAGAAGTTTGTGCCCTCCCAGTGTTTTCTATATCCTTTGGGAAGGACCCATGTTTTCCTCCTCACTCATTCTCTGTTCTCCAGCTCACAATGACTTCTTTTGCCCAAGGCTCTTCCTAGGGCCTAGCCTTTCCATCATTTCATTACTTCTCCTTACTGCTCTACTCTCTTCAAGTTGCCCAGGCCTATTGCCCCAGCTGCTCCAAAACTCCAAATTCCTCTCACTTCTTGCTTTCTTTGGCAGATCAGTTCTGCTCTCTCCAGTCCTTCTCTCCCCTACCCATTCCTCATCCCTCCTAAAACTCATACATTGTTTTCCTCAACAATAAGATCCAGCTATCTGTGCCATGAATACTGTTCCTGTCCTGAAAGTGGAAATGAGGCATGAGTTTTTTCTGAAGAGCAATTTTTCCCGGTACACAGAGAATATCATTCTTTTAACATCAACATCGGCCTCTCCTCTGTCCCTCAGCATATACTGTTCCCTCTGCCTGAAACCACCCCCCGCCACACACACACACACACACACACACACTCCTCCCAATCCCTCTCATGGCCCATAAATTCTATACAACATCACATATCACTCAGGCATCACTATGTCCGGCACCTGGTATGTGATTGCTGACTGAATAAATACATTAATTATTTCTTCTCAACTTTCAAATACAAATCACATTCATTTCCAGAAAAGATGTTCAGGAAAAACAGACCAAAATTTACTCAGATTTAGTCTAATCGGTTTTATATTCCAAGCTACCATTGCCATCAGTTTCTGATTTTTCTGCTTTGTCTCTAAAAATTTTATTGGCTCCTCCAAGTTGAAGATTAGCCAAGACTAGAACATGCTTCTCTTTCCTTACTCCTTCCTCATATTCATTTACTCCTTTAATTGATGTGTTTCCAGATGGAGCATGCTGCTTGTCAGAAATCCAACTGCTTCCTTGTGGTCTTTTTTAAAAGACCTTTCTGGCATGTTGTCATTTGGTCAGCGTTTTAGGTTTGCATTTCTGCTTCTGCAAATGGAATAGCTGCAACGGGGTCTATTGGCTAACACAGTGCCTTCAGTTTCTTAAACATTCTTCTCTAGATTGTTTAGAAAAGGGCTGCTTTCATACGGTAAGAAGCAAATTAGAGAAAGGAATGCATACATTAATTCAGATTCAGTCTTACGGTGGGGACAGATAATAATATGGCAATGATGTTATAGTAATTATTTATTATGTTGTTGGTTCTATTTACCCAGAACATTCTTACATACATTACAGGTTAGCAAAGCAAATATTTCATCAGCCTCAATCTTCTGCAAAATGTCATATCAATAACCTGTCATATCTTGGGTGTTCTGTTGTTACCCTTTCAATACATTATAAATGGAAAAGATATCTATTATCAATAAGTTTATTACTTCCTGTTCCTGAAAACACTATCTATTTGTACCACAAGACAGAGAGATTCTTGCCTGTTTTCTTACACAGATTTTATTATCTAGTCATAATCTGACTATAAAAGAAGCTTGTTCAAACTTGACTGTTGAGCAAACAAGAGAGTAATGCAAGGTAATGATTACTACATGGGCTTTGAAATCAACAAATGCCTCTACATACTGGCTCTGTGATTTTTAGATAAGTTGTTTTAATTCTCTGAAATCTAGGATGCTGTATTATAAAATGGTGGGGGGGGTGCCTGGGTGGCTCAGTCAGTTAAGTGTCCGACTTCAGCTCAGGTCATGATCTCACCATTTGTGAGTTCAAGTCCCGCATCAGGCCTTGTGCTGACAGCTCAGAGCCTGGAGCCTGCTTTGGATTCTGTGTGTGTGTGTCTCTCTCTCTCTGCCCCTCCCCTGCTCACTCTCTCCAAAATAAATAAACTCAAAAAAAATTTTTTTAATTAAAAAATAAAAATAAAAGTCTCAAGAGGAAGATTTATATGCTTGTGACAATTCTGTATGGTTCTTCTGTAAAGGGACCCAGCCTCCCCTTCGATCAAGAAGTAAACGCTAACCCACTTTCTGTCTCCAGGGATTTACCTAGTCTGGAAATTTCATATAAATGGAATCATACAATATCTTACCTTATTGTCTGGCTTTTTTCAGTTAGTATAATGTTCTCAAGGTTCATCCAAGTTGTAGTATGTATCAGTACTTCATTTCTTTAAATGGCTGAATCATATCCTATTGTATGAATAATACCAAATTTTGTTTATCTCCTCATCAGTTGATGGACATTTGGGTTGTTTCCACTTTTTGACTATGATGAATAATACTGCTATGAACACTCACATACAAGTTTTTGTGTAAACATATGTTTTCATTTCTCTTGAATACATACCTGTGAGTGGAATTGCTGGGTCATATGGTAACTCTGTTTAATTTTTTTGAGGTACTTCCAAACTGTTTTCCACAGCAGCTACACCATTTTATGTTCCTGCCAGCACTGTATGAAGATGCTAATTTCTTCATACTCTCACCTCTACTTGTTATTTTCTACTTAAAAATATTATTATAGCCATCCTTGTGGGTATAAAGTAGTATCTTACTGTGAGTTTGATTTCCATTTCCCTATGACTAATGATCTTATGCATCTTTGGAGAAATGTCTATTTACATTCTTTGCCCATGTAAAAAAATTGAGTCATCTTTTTGTTCCTGACTTGTAAGAGTTCTTTATTTATTCTAGCTACTACACCCTTAAGAGGATATATTATTTATAAGTATTTTCTCCATTCAGTGAGCTGTCTTTTCACTTTCTTGGTAATGTCATTTGAATCACAAAGCTTTTAATTTTGATAAAGTCCAATTTATCTTTCTTTTGTTGCTTGTGCTTTTGGTGTCATATCCAATAAATCCATTATCTTATCTAACATCAAGATGCTTTATACTTATGTTTTCTTCTAAGAGCTTTAGAGTTTTAGTTCTTACATTTACATTTTTGATCCATTTTAAGTTAATCTCTTTATATGGTGAGAGTTAAGAGTCCAGATTAATTATTTTGTATGTTGATCAATTGTTGAGCATCATTTGTTGAAAAGATTACTCTTTCCCCATTGAATGGTCTTGGCATTCTTAACAAAAATCAATTGACCATATATATATATGGATTTATTTCTGCCCTCTCAATTCTATCACATTGATCTGTATATCTAGACTTATATTAATAGGCTTTGTTTTCTTACCAGTAGATCATTGTGATTAAGAATGAGCTCTGAGGGGCACCTGGGTGGCTCAGTAAGTTAAACATCTGACTTTGGCTCAGGTCATAATCTCGCAGTTCACGGGTTCAAGCTCTGAATCAGGCTCTGTGCTGACAGCTCAGAGATGGGAGCCTGCTTTAGATTCTGTGTCTCCCTCTCTCTCTGCCCCTCTCCTGCTCGCTCTCTCTCTTTTTCGAAAATGAATAAACATTAAAAAAAAAAAAGAATGAGCTCTGGGTTCAGAAATGCTGAATTCAAATCCTGGCTCTACTATTTACTTAGTATACAACTTTATGCAATTACTTAACCTCTCAGAGCCTCAATTTTCACATCTGTAAATGGAGATATTAAGAGTTACTATTACCAGGGAAGTCTGTTAATAAGACTAGGATAGTGTGATAAAGCACTTCATATCTATAACATCTAGAATATAATTAGTACTCAATAAATATTGTTATTATTTTACTATATAGTATGTGTCAGGCAGGAGCAGGCAAAAAGAGCCACTATTTCTCCAGAAACATTGAAAGGAGCTATGTAATAGGTGTGGTACTTCAGCTTGTTCAGATTGAGCACCTGATACACATAATAAACTACAGAAAATGCCAATATGAGTAAGGTATAGCCTGGGCCTCTTTCTACTTTTGTTGAAATTATTGATGGCTTAGCAGTTACTCCACAAAATGTGTCCAAAAATGGGAACTCAGAGGCTGCTGCATCTAGGTGAGATGGTACATAAAGATAAGTAATTCCTACAGATTCTGTTTTGGGGTCAGACCTACAAGGCTGACACTCAAAATGGCCTCAGGCTACTTAACATTGGTCAGTCCAGTCATGTGATACAAATGCAACTCCAGCCACAAGGTAGGCATCTTAGGCTGGATTCCCCAGAAAGTACAGCCTCATGTTCACATTGGATTACTTTAGGAGGTAATCCAAGGGACCAAAATGGGGGACTAGTGAGAGGGAAACACAAAAAGAAGGAAAAGCTAATTCAAGAGGGCATGCCTGAGTTGATCACAGCCATGGAAACTGGGCTTGCTCTTGTTGGAACATTCTGAAGAGCTGTGAAAAACCACTTCAAAATTGCCCATATGCCAGAGGAGGGGAGCATTTATCCTTCAATTCCCCTCTCCTTTTGGTCAAGGGTTGTCTCATGATGTGTTAAACCCTCACATTTCCAAGAGCACCAGCATGAATGCCAGGTGATTCTTATAGAAGCCCTGAGACGGCAAGTGAGACATATGGAGGAGCTGAGATGAGGTGCTGTCACATGACATTTGTGCGAAGTTGGTTCCCCAGCAGTGATGGTGTCAAAGGAAGGTCTAGAAGATATGAATAGAATACAGGAGATGGCCAGTACAGGGAGTAAAGCAGCTATTGGCTGGCCGTCAACACAGGATTTATTGTCGTCTTTTCCTGGTGGTTGACATCATCTACTGGCAGGAGCAAGGAACTGAGATTAGAGTACTAGGGGAACAACACATCTCTGTTCTTTATCTCTTGCTGAGCTATCTCCCCAAATTGGGAATCAAGTACATGCCTTCCCCTGATTACAAAGGCTGGTGATTTAAAACAGCTAAGGATAAACAGATGCAAGCTCCTAGAGGAGTGGAGACAAAGTCCTGAATGTAGAAGACAGTATGACAAGTGTCTCAGTGAGGGGTGTGCTGCAGGAATTGAGAGGAAGAAAGATTATCCATTGGGAAAAATGATGAGGATTCAAGCAAAAGGTGGCATTTGGGACAGTCCTTGAAAGAACAAATGGAGTTGGGTAGACATGTTCTTGGGCTTAAGGATTCAGCAGCATCCTCAAAGGGCCCTTTGCCTGGGGGAAAATTGGGGCCCAGGAAGACAAAGTCTAGAGATCTTAGAGAAAACAGAGAATAATCTAAAGGGATAAAAAGAAACACACATCTAAAAGTGACTCTTGCTGTTGTCCCTGTAGCAATTAGATAGCCAGGAGGGTGTATTAGTTTCCTATTGCTTTTATAACAAATTACCACAAAATTAGCAGCTTCAAATGATACAAATTTGTTTCAGTTCTAGAGGTCGGAAGTTCAAAATGGGTCTCACTGGACTAAAATCAAGATTATTGGCAGAGCTGTGTTCGTTCTGAAGGCTCTAGGAGACAATCCATTTCCTTGCTTTTTCTGGCATCCAGAGGCAGTCCTCCTTCCTTGACTCATGGCTCCCTTCCACCTTCAAAGCCATCAATGGTAGATTGAGTCCTTCTTGCACTGAATTACCCTAGCCACGCTTCTGTTGTTACATCCCCTTCTCTGACTCTGATTCCTCTTCTGCCTCCGTCTTCCACTCTTTAAAGACACTTCTGATTATATTGGGCCCACCTTGATAATCAGTCAGCTGATTAACAACCTTAATTCTCCTGCTATATAATATAACAAAGTCACAGGTTCCAGAGATTAGGACATAGGTTTCTTTGAGGGGCCATTATTCTTCCAACAGAAGGGATAAGGGAATAAAAACTCTTTCCAGTCCTGCCCATGCTCTCTGAGCATCCCAACCTCCATTGTTGAGGGAGTTTTTGGCATTCACCGGTTTTACTTTGGCCAGGGCCACCTGGTAGCACAGCTTGCCTGCTGCAGTCTCTCAGAGGGGTTGACAGCAGTGATAATGTGTGCTGCCTTCTCAAAGAATGCCCTCTCCTCCATCTACCTACAAGGTTGGGGCCCTGGGGCTTGGCAGCCATGTTTATCTGACTTGACTCTGACCCCTTAACCTCAGGTGATTGGACTCATGCTGGGCCAATCAGATTCTCTCTCCCAAAAAACTTGGACTTGGTTTTGGCCATCTTGTCTCCACACATGCCATACTATCCCTCCAAGATGCCACTCTCCCCCACAGCTTCATTTCTATTACAATGACTCCCAAATCTATATCACTAAATCAGACCAGTCTCTGAAGCTCTACAGGTGTCCTTCCAACTGACCCCTGGGCATCTCCACTTAGATGTCTCACAGGCACATCAAACTGTCTGATCCTGTGCTTTGCTTATACCAGAGGCTGCTTTCTATTGTCTTTTCCTGACAGGAACTAATATCCCAATAAAGACCTCTAGGTCCTGAGGCAGGGACTGTGTTCTGGATGTTTTTTGGTGGCAGTGGGGGTGTCTTCCATAGCATCTGGCACAAAAACTCACACTTGGTAAACACTGATTATTCAGTAGGTTAAGTTTGGGCTACCTACTCAGATCAATTATAGGTCCATTTTGGCAAAGTGTGCAGGCAGATATTGTCAGGGTTGACTTGCTTTGGGTGATTGGCAGATAATGTTTAGACTTTTTTAGCTAAGTCAATATACCTAAAATAAAATTAACTCCTAGAGTTCCCAGTTGCTTTCAGACATGATATGATTTATCACAATTCCCACCCCCAAGGAGCAGAGGAAAGTCCTAGTGCTTAAGAAAGTCAAGAGATGCCTAAAGGCTGAAAATGTTGTTTATCTATGGAGTTCTGGGACTCTCTGAGTACACTGCCATTGTCTGCTCTTCCCATTAGAGACAAAAAAGTAATTAGCATAACTGAGTCCTTGCTGTTTGCTGATTACTGACATATGTCTATATCCCAGTTATAGGCTGAATTATGTGACCCAAAAATTCATATGTTGAAATCCTAACCCCCCAGTACCTCAGAATATGACCATGTTTGGAGATAGGACCTTTAAAAAGTTAAGTAAGGTAAAATGAAGTCCTATGACTTGGTCCTAATCGAATATTCGTGTTGTTCTTATAAGAAGAAGAGATTAGGACACAGACACATATAGAGGAAAGACTATGTGAAGACACTGGAAGATGGCCATCAACAAGGAGAGAAGACTTAAAAGAAACCAACTCTTAGACACTTTGATCTCAGACTTATAGCCTCCAGAATTGTGAGAAAATAAATTTCTGTTGTTTAAAGCTACCTAGTCTGTGGTACAGTCCTACTTTAAATATATTGTGGGTATAGTTCCAGACTACTGCAATAAAGTGAATATTCCAATATAGAGAGTCAAATGAATATTTTGGTTTCCCACTGCATATAAAAGTATGTTTATACTATACTGTCGTCTATTAAGTGAGCAATAGCATTATGTCTAAAAAACAATATATAAATATACCTTATTTAAAAATGCTAACCATCATCTGAGCTTTCAGTAAGTCATAATCACTATAACAAATATAATAATAATGAAAAAGTTTGAAATATTGTGAGAATTACCAAAATGTGACACAGAGACTCAAACTGAGTAAATACATTGGAAAAATGGAGCCGATAGATTTGCCCAACACAGGATTGACACAAACCCTCAATCTGTAAAGAACAGTATCTGCAAAGCGCAATAAAGCAAAGTACAATAAATTAATGTAGCCTGTATAGTACTTGGTCATGGCAGCCTGAGCAAACTAATATAGTTCTATTTAACCCTCCTACGAACCCTGCAAAATAAGTTCCTTAGCTCCATTTTATAGATAAGGAAACCGAGGCACAGGGAAGTGAAGTGACTTTCCTGATCCTCCAGCCCATAAGTGACAGGGTGGGGATGGGAGCCCAGGTTTGCCTGATACACAGACCCCACTGCAACCAGGGTCTTTTGTTCTAGAGGCTACAGGCCATTTGGAAATTTGACAGAAATGTGGTGTGCTCCTGCTGACCTCCCCTTTCTCCCTGACCTTTGTGGGTTGTCTTGATCTCTCCCTCCCTCTGAGTACCTCTAACCCAACCCAGGCATTATCCAATGACTCCCTGGCACACAATCAGCTCTCGGTTTGATTCAAGTCATTTAGAATATTTTTTATATAATTTATTCACCTTAAAATTTTTTTAATGTTTTTATTTCTTTTTGGGAGAGTGAGCATGAGCAGGGTACAGGCAGAGAGAGAGGGGGACAGAGGATCTGAAGCAGGCTCTGCACTGAGAACAGAGACAATGTGGGGCTCAAACCCATGAACTGTGAGATTATGGCTTAAGCAGAAGTCGGACGCTCAGCTGACTTGAGCCACCCAGAGCCCCAAGTCACTTAGAAATTTTTGAGTGCTGTTGTGTAGATGCTCTTCCATGAAACTCTCACATTTTAGGCTTGTTTTATCCCAAGACTCCCACCTAGAATTGGGGAGGAGATCTCTCCACTACTTTTCCCATCTAGAGAGTCAGGCAGAGAGCAGGACAATTACACAAGCAGAACAATGCACCAGTCTGACCTCATGGTGGTTCCCATTCATCATTTTATTTAATCCTCACAACAAATCTGTGAGTTTGGCATTATTATCATCTTCATTTTACAGATGAGAAAACAGAGGCATCAGGCAGTTAAAAACCTGCCTAATGCCCATAGGTAGAGGGAGGGGTCTGTGAAGACATCCTTAGGAAAGTATACTTAAACTGAAGGAGGAGTAGAAAATGGAAGAACAGCATGTGCGAAGATCCTGTGGCAGGAGAGAGCCTTTGTGTTTGAGGGGCTGAGGGACGAACATTCGGCTGAAGCACAGAGTAAGAGAAGAACAAAATGAGGCAGGGGCCAGGCTAGACAGGGCCTCTGAGGCCTTGCTGAAGGTTTGGGTCTCTGTCATAAGAGCAACAGAAGCCATCAGTAGGTTTTAAGCAGGGGATAATGGGATCGGGATTGCAGTCTGAAAAACCTTTCTGGGGCATCTGGGTGGCTCAGTCGGTTAAGTGCCAACTTAGGCTCAGGTCATGATCTTGCTTTTTGGGCTCTGTACTGACAGCTCAGAGCCTGGCGCCTGCTTATGATTCTGTCTCCCTCTCTCTCTGCCCCTCCCCCGTTCATGCTCTGTCTCTCTCTCTCAAAAAAATTTTTTAAAAATAAATTTAAAAATAAATAAATTTAAAAAAAAAAGAAAAGATCTTTCTAAGAGCAGTGCAGATAAAAGATTAGAGGGAGAGTGAGATACAGGAAGACCATTAGGGTCATCTAGGTAGTAGGCAGTAATCTAGGCAAGAGATGCTGGGAACATGGATCAGGACAATAGCAGTGGAGATAGGAGTGGAAATGGAAGCAAGTAAATGCTTTTAAGAGCCATTTAAGAAGGAAAACTGACAGCATTTGGTGATGGATTTGGCATGGGGTGAGAGAGGTGAGTTCCCAGGTTTCTGTCTGGTGCCACTAGCTGGGTGTTGCATAGTTCCTTCAGATAGGGGATACTGGAAAAGAGAAGGTGTGTGAAAAATTATGTGTTCAGCCATAGGTATGTTAAACTTGAGGTAAGACACCCATGTGGAACTATCAAATAAGTAGTTAGATGTGAAGGTTTGAAGGTCAGAAGGGAGGTATGGACTAGAGATGGATATTGGGGAGTTGTATCCAAGGCCAACTATGCACATTAGTTCCCCATTATTTCTAGGCATCCACAAAAAATGCTTTAATCTTCTTTAAATCAGAAGTAAAAACAAACTTTTAAGTCAAAGACGTTTTAGGGGCACCTGGGTGGCTCAGTCAGTTAAGCATCTGACTTGGGCTCAGGTCATGATCTCTTGGTTCCTGGCTTTGAGCCCCACATCAGGCTCTGCACTGTGTGGAACCTGCTTAGGATTCTCTCTCTCCCTCTCTCTCTCTGCCCACCCCCCTCAAAATAAATAAACTTTTAAAAAGATGTTTTAATGTACAATATTAATATATGCATCTTTATGCCAATGCAATCGTAAAATATAATTTAAAAAAATTGATCTGTAGGAAGAGGATCATGCAATTTTATGATGCTAATGCAATCATAAAATATAATTTAAAAGAAATTGTTCTGTAGGAAGGGGAGCACAAAAGCCATATTGCTGCCCTGGTTGTATCACTAAGAATGCTTTCTGCTACAAATATCAGAAAGCCCACTCTCAATGGCATCAGCAGCAACAATATTTAAAATATCCCTTGTTTGAGGAAGTTCAACATTAGGGTGGCCTCTGGGGTTGGCAGACTGAGTGCTGTCAAGGACAAAGACTCCTTCCAGCTCTGTGCTCTGCCATCCCTGCCATCGGCTTCAGCCTCAGCTGTTAATACAACGGCTGCATTAGTTCTAGGCCACATCCAGACTTGACAACATTCCCAGGAAGAAGAGTCACTCTTGCTTCCAGGGGTTCTCTCCTAGGAGTGCAAAAACCTTTCCCAGAAGCCCCTCAACAAATGTCCCCTTAGCCTCACTGGAAAAGACCAAAGCAAAGCCCCATTCCTAAACTGATTATTACTGGCAAGAAGGGTGGAATTAATATGAGGCACTTAGAGTAATCATCTGGGGTGGAATTGAAGTTAGGGAGTCAACCATAATGCCTTCTCTAGAAGTCTTCCTCCAGGAAGTGAGAATTGAAGCCAAAAGCATGGGTGAACTAACCTAGGGAGAGTGTTCAGAGGGAGAAGCACAAAGGACAGAGAAGCTTCAGCATCACCAACATCTACTGAGGGCTAACATTGCAGATTGAATCAGTTATGGGTCCTGCTGCAGAGGGGCTTCCTGTCTGATGGAATAGATGCACCAATGAACACAGTTATAAATGGACTAGAACTATAGCTAAAGTCAACACAGGGCCTGAGAGCAGACTGGGTTGGAGTCTCAGTGTGTATTAATAATTGTGTGTCCAGGCAGGTTTCTTCAGCTTTCTGCCTCAGTTTCCCCTCTGTAAATTACCCTTTATATACTAAGTATCAAATAAATGCAGCTTTTACTATTTCATTATCGTTCACATTATACCATATTTAGGTGGTGGGAAGCCACTGGAAGGGAATTAACAGGCAAGTGTCCTGCAAGATTGGTGTCTTAGTTAGATGGCTTGGGCAAGCTGTGCTCTGTTCCTGCTCAGGGTTTCCTCTTCACTAGGTCACCATGAGCCACTCACTGAGTTTCCTTCCAGCTGCCCCTAAGGCTGAGCCCACCAAACCCCTCCAGGCCCAGCAGCATCTCCACAAAACCTCTGTGTTGGTTTTAGCAGCGTTCCTGTGCCTTGGAATCAGGATGAATTACTGTCCCTCCTTTCACCCCTGTCTGCTTGCATTGTTGCCACTCAAAGAAATTAATCAGGCTTATTAAGCATGACCTCCCTTTTGTGAGCCCTGCTCCCAGTCTGCCGATCTGTACCTGTCTGCTGCTCTCCTAGCTTGCTTCCAGTCAGAGAGGCCACAGCCTCCCTTGGTCCTCTGGTGGGGGCAGGGACAGGCAGCCGGTGGCCACATCTTTTGTTGTTTGCAGAGACTGATGCACTGGACTGGATTGGACAAAGGCAGAATGCTCTGCTGTAGTGAGCACAAGGCTCTTTGTTGCCATGGCTGTGGAAAAAATAGGAACAAAAAGGATAGATGTTGCATCCAAATATGCTAATAATTAACACTTAGCACCATGGATATAAAAAGCACTTAATACTAAATTACTATGATCATAATAGCTGTTCTTTATTCAGCCCTATTCCATATGGCATCATGGCTTGGTAGTTAAGTACACGTGAGCTGGAACCTGACTGGCTGGGTCCAAATCCTAGGTCTGCAATTTACCAGCTCTGTGACTTTGGGCAGGTTACTCAAGCTCCTCGAGTCTCATTTTTGCATATATAAAGCACAGACAATGAAATTTACAACTCATAGGGCTATATGAGTCCATACTATGCTTATAAAGCACTTAAACATGGCATGCCACATAATATATACTCAATAAATACCATAATTTTATATACCAGATTTAGGGCTTTATATACATTGCTTAACAAATTTAGACCTCAAAATAAACTTGTGACATAGACATTATTATTATCTCTATTTATCAGTTGAGGAAATCAGGACTCAGAGAGGTTGTGTAACTTTCCCAAAGTCTGCCAGCAAGAAAATAGCAGAACCCAATTCTGTCTGACTCTAAAGTCATGTGCTTTCCACTGCACCAAGTTACTGTCTTCCATGAGTGACTGGCAAGAGGCCCTACATCTGTGGGATGATACATTGTTGGTGACCGACTGTTTCACAAAATCCTCCTCCCTTTAGTCAAGTTGGAATGTGTGAGGTATTTTTAGAATGAAGGACAGAAGAGTCCTGCATACAAGGCAGCTTAATTGATAGTTTCTTTCTTCCCTAGCCTTCCTTTATGCCCAGTGTATGTCACCCAGTTCTCTGGTAGAAGGTGGCAGGCTAGCTAGGGAAAAATGGAGAGCCCAGCTCTGGGGAGGACTTTCTCAAGTTCCAGCTATCTGATGACTTGACTGGCAGAGTGGAGCCATGGGCATAACCTGGCCACAAGGCACCAAGCCATACCAGGTCCAGGGTTTGGGCAGGCCTGGGGACAGAACTTGTACCTTAATAGTCTTTGGACATCACCAAGGAAATAAAGTGAAACTGCATATCTCAAATCACCTTCTTGCTAGAGAACTTTAAATTCTTTGTTTTTCTAATGCAAGGAATCCAAAGTCTTATTAAACTTCCTGTACAGTAGACATCTGGCTGCCAGACCAGTGCCCATCAGGGCTCTGACCACTGCCCAGCCCAGTCAGGCCTCTGCCCATGCCTCTACTCATGCCTCTACTCAAACAAAGTCAGTCCTCTGCACATAATTCTACACAACAAACTCTTGTTTAGTATTGAAAAGCAGCTCAGGAGCACTTTGATGGCTCAGTCCGTTGAGCATCTAAATCTTGATTTCAGCTCAGGTCATGATCCCAGAGTCATGGGATCAAGCACTGCATCAGGCTCTGCACTGAGCATGGAGCCTGCTTGGGATTTTCTCTCTGTCTTCCTCTGCCTCTCTTCCCTGCCACCAACTCCCACCTCTAAAAAAAAAAAAAAAAAGCAGCTCAATTCCTAAATAACTGCCAAGGCAAAAATAAAGCTCAGACTTACCTCTAGGAAAGAGAAGCAACTGGCTATATCATTAATTGCAACCATTCACTGAGCCCACGCTTTGGCCAAGGCACTGTACTTAGCATGACGCTTCTCACAGATTTCACCCATCCTCTTACCCCTCATCTGTCCCTCTAGTTCATGGCTAGCTTCTGATGACTCCTCCCCTGTGTGTCTCCCATGTCCAGATAGATGTCCATTTGCTTGATTGCAAGAACTGGCTGGGTTCATCCTGGACTCTGGGAAATATGACCCTGGCTCCTCAATGAGGACACAGTTTGGTATTAGGACAACAGCCTGTGAAGGGGCTTCCCTGGAGATCCCCAGGCTATGTCCATACCTAGTTCAAGATGGCAGAGCCCACTTATGTGTGGACAGGTAAACTGTCTATGCTATGTGGACCCCACATACACCTGATCACAGGTCTCTTCCTCAATCCCTCTACCCACGCCTGCCTCTTGCCTCCTACTTACACTCCCTGGACTTCCAAATGAAGACCAGAGCAGGAGGGAAATGGTCAGGCTATAGATTCATTGAAAATAGCAGGAGCTCTGTAGTCAGATAGACATAGGTTTGAATTTCACCATTTTTCTTAATAGCTGTGTGACTTAGGCTGGTAACTTAACCTCTCTGAGTCTCATTTTCTCATCTCCAAAAGAATTGCCTTCTGTAGTCTTGGGGTTTCTGTGAGGATTAGAAACAATATATATGGGTTATACTTGGTGGCACCCAACCAAAGGTAGCATTGTCAGACATAGGTGGGTCTATCCCTAAATTCTTAACAACCACCAGGCTGCAAGGTCAGCACACCAGTGGAGTTACTGTGACGAGCTTGGCTGGGTTATAGCTAAGCTCTCCTGCTAGACCTAGACCTTAGTCTCATGCAGACTTGAAGGTTTTGGCCCCTCTTCCATGATTTGGCTAGGATTGTCCCAGTTTTAGCATTGTAATTTCCACTACCGGGGAGCATTGGAAGTTCAGTCCTGGGAAAACTGGAATGGTTGGTCACCCTATCAAGGCAACTGACCCAGAACAAATGGAGAAGGTGTCAGACCTGAGAGAAGAAGCTGAGCTTCCCATAACCTTTTCCACCTGGATGGATGGGCCAGGCTCAGTACCTACTCAGCCCCTCATTCTGGTTAAGCATGGTTTAAGCAGAGGTCAAGAGTGACACCTAGAGGTTATGTTAAAAACTGCAGTTTGGGAGTGCCTGGGTGGCTCAGTTAAGGACTTGATTTCTGCTCAGGTCCCAATCTCATGGTTTGTGAGTTTGACCTATGCACTGGGCTCTGTGCTGATGGTGCAGAGCCTGCTTGGGATTCTCTCTTTCTTTGTCTTTCTCTCTTCCCCTCCCATGCACTCTCTCTCAAAATCAATAAACTTTAAAAAACTCTGCAGTCTGGTGATAATCACCCTTAGCCCCTTGAGGCCTTAGTTTGTTCATTAATAAATATTGAGGCACTGGACATAAGTCTTGGGGGTCTTGGAAGACATCCTCAAACAAGTTAAATTTAAGCTGATACTTACTGATATTTAAGCCGTTAACCAAGTCGAGGCAGGTGGGAAAGAACAAGTATTCTAGGAAGGAGGGAACAGCAAAGACAAAGCTCTGAGTAGGAAGAAGCATGAAACTTTCAAGAAACTAAAGTATGGAGGAGGGGGTCGTGGTGACAATAAAAGTTGGAAAGGTTGTCACGGATTAATCAGCTAGGGGAAATTTTTTTGTCTTTACCCCAAGTGCAAGCAGAACTTAGTGAAGGTTTTCAAGCAAGACAGTAACATAATCAGATCTACATTTTTCAAAGCTAACTCTGGCTACTGGATGGAGACTGGTTATGAGAGTAGTAAACCTAAAGCCAGGGAAGCAATTAGTAGTGTCCAGGTGGTGCATCAACAGTGAGGCCCTGCACTTGGGTGGTACAAGTGTATGAAGAGTGAGGGGATGGTTTGAGAGATGTTATGGAAATAGAATGGGCAGGGACATTATTACCAGGGACATCCTGGTAAGGGGTGAAGAACAGCAAGATTCAAAAATGATGCAGGTTTCTGTATAGGACCACTGGAGAGCAGTGGGACAGTTGCTGAGATGGGAGCATGAGAAGAAGGGGGACAATGTTGGGCATGTTGAATCCAAATCAAGCTGGCAAATAAGCAGTTGAATAAAGATTAGGAAGGGAGACATAAACGTGGGGATCATCTGGAAGAAGATGGTAACCAAAACCCTGAGCAGCACCAACACTTGAAAATGGGCAGAGGTGGGGTGCCTGGGTGGCTCAGTCGGTTAAGCATCCGACTTCGGCTCAGGTCAGATCTCACGGTTTGTGGGTTCGAGCCCCGCATCGGGCTCTGTGCTGACAGTTCAGAGCCTGGAGCTTGTCTTTGGATTCTGTGTCTCCCTCTCTCTCTGATCCTCCCCTGTTCATGCTCTCTCTCGAAAATAAATAAAACATTAAAAAAAATTTTTTTAATGGGCAGAGGAGAGATAATGAGACCAAAGGAAAACCAGGTGAGTGTGATGTTATCAAAGCCAGGGCAAGAGTATTTCAGAAAGAAGACAGGGATCAACTGCAATAAAATATTTCTCAGGCAGTAAGATGAGATCTGAAAATTGTCCATTGGACAATATGAAGATCACTGGTGACCTTAGATCCTTTGAAGGTAGAATGATGGACAGAAAGACAAATACTATATGATTTCACTTATATGAAGCTCCTAGAGTGGTTAAAAGTAGACTAGTGGCTCCAGGGGTTGGGGGGCAGGGGAGGGTGGGGAGTTATTTACTGGGGAAAGAGTTTCAGTTGGGGATTAGGTTAAGCATTCCACAGATAGAGGATGGTGATGGCTGTGTTGCAGGATTTTTTACTTCAATACCCTGGGTTCGTGGTCTTGCCACTTCGAAGAATAAGAGGTGGACACAAAATGAGCAGCAGGCAAAAGTTTATTAGAGTATAAGATCAGAAAGGAAGAATAGTATGCAAGCTCTCTTTACTGAGGGGGACCTTTGAAAGTGAATGCCCATGACAATAGCAAGGGCCTTTGTTTTATAAGGTTCTGGTCGGCACCCCCTTCCCTTCCCTCTTGTTCCTTCTCAGGTTCTACCTTTATGGGCTAGGTAACTCTAAAGGCCTAGTCATTCCTTTTTGATTGGCTCATTTCCATTGTATGAAGGGTGGTCTTAGGCCATACCATCTACTACTTATTTTAGAGGTCTTTTGTCAAATTCCTGAGGGAAACCTGAGGGGGAGGTAATGTCTGTTATATTCTTAAGAGGAACCTACGCCTGAGGGGGTTTTCTATGGTCAGACACTCCCAGCATTGTTCCAAAATATGTTCTTTTCTCCACCCAGGGACCTCGGGTCCTAATCTTTCCCTTTCTGCCTACTGAATCCTATCTTTTCCTATCATAGCTGCACAGTATGAGTGTACTTTTTTTTTTTTTTTAAGATTTAAAAAGTAAAGATTTTGTAAGTAATCTCTACACCCAGTCTGGGGCTTGAACCCACAATCTGCAGATTAAGATAATCATGTTCCACCTACTGAGTCAGCCAGGTGCTCCACAATATGAATGGTCTTAATACCACTAACTGTACACTTAAAAATAATTAACACTGTAAATATTACCATGTTATGTGTACTTTACTACACACATATACACACACAAAAGTCACCTTCCCTGTAAGGTCTTCCAGGTCACCCCTTGTAAAATGTCAAGCCCTCCGCAGACTGGAAAAGAAATAGAATCAGGTGGAGGCGGGGCAGGGGCAGGGCGAGAAAGGCGGAAGCTTCCGGGTCCACCTCCCCTAGGGGATGGGGTAGGGAGAGGTGGGTTAAACTGAGGCCAATGATGACACCTAGAGGTCATGCTAAGAACAGCAGCTGATAGTCACCCACCTGGCCCTGGTGTGGAGAATGGCGGGGTGGGACCAGCGACGCGCGAGTTCAAGTACGCACCTTTTGAAGCTGGGAGAGAAGAGACAGGACAGGGTGGGGGTCAGGATTTTGAAGGACGAGAGTGCACCTCCGCCAGCCCCTGGGCTTAGGCTGAGACCTGCAGGAGTGGCGTGGCTCCACCGGTTTGGCTCCAGGGACCTCCACAGTCCCCACCGACACCTCCACTGCCCTGGCCACTGTGGAAGGTAGATGTGGCAGGCCTCCTGCAGCGCCATCGCCTCACCCCTTAGACCTGCGTGCACTCCAGAGCCCACCCCTAGCATCCTTATCCCCAGGAGAAAGGCAACAGCTGCCAGGCATGGAGGACCCATCAGGTGAAAGTTCCTCAGGGTCCTGCATTGGTCATGGCTCAGATGCCCACAGGGCTGCAGGAATCAGTCTGGCCTGGAGGGAGACCAACATCAATGACCACCTGTACACCCCCCACCCCCCCAGCTGGCTTTCAAAGAGCTGAATCTGTGCCCTGGGCCAAGATCAAGCACAGTGCTCTTGTAAGGCAATTGTGCCCTAACCAAGATCACCCTGTCTTTAAGACAGCCCCACTTGGCCTTCAGAAATCTACCCTGTCCCTCAGGAGCAGGTGGAAGTGATGGGTCAGGGGTCCTGTTTCTGCTCTCTGTCCACACATAGGGCCCTTGAGTGGAAACCCCTTTGGCTGGACCAAAGGCCTGGAGTCACTAGAGCTGCTCACCTGGGGCACTGACCATGCTAGTCTATTCTCTCTTGGGACCCTCACCATGATAGTGGGGGCAAAAGATAGCCTATTCTGCCCCTATTCTGCTCTCACAGAGCACTATTCCCAGGGACCCTTCCCCCAGAATTCACACCAAAGCCAGGGCCTTCATAATGCCTTCCCAGTGCTCAAGCCTGGGGAGGGAGGAGTAGTCCTAATGTGGCTGTTATTCTGGGTCCTACTGCAGCTCCCTCTCCTTGTAACATGTATCCCCACCCAGCCCACTTTGTTTGCACTGGTCCAGGTTCACAGGTTAAATCCTGGATCCCTTGCCAGGCTGCAGGATATACTACCAACAACCCTATGAAGTAGGTACTATTATTATTCCCATTTTTACAGAGGAGAAAACCAAGGCACAGAGAAGGTTAGCAACTTTCCCCAAGTCATACAGCTACTAAATATTGGAGGTAGTTTTCAAGCCCAAGTCTGTTGGGCTTTTGGAACCCATGTTCTCAAATTTACTAGTGGGCAGAGTAACACCAAGTGCCTTTTACCACTACTGATCAGCTTCTGGGTACTGCCTTACTGGCTGCAAGCCTGAACACCCAGCCAGACCTCTTTTTCTCAGCCCTGTCCCTCCATCACATCCCTCTTCCTCTTGCCAATGAAACTCAACAATATTACATCAGGCTCCCTGACAATCTCCTTTGCAACGCTTTGAACCATAGTATCCATGTTAAATGTCTCCTCAATTTTATGCTCTATTGCTCCTCTGAGGATTTGACTCATGTTCATCACTGATTTGACTTCTTTTTTCTCTCTTTCTCTCTCTTCTTAATTTCTTTCTTCTGGGCCAATTTGGGAAAGGTAAGAAAATCTGTAACTTAAAACATTTAATATTTTCTTAAAAGTTTTAAAGGTACATCAGGACTTAAAGGCAGAGTTTTCTAGGACTTTTTTTTTTTTTTTTTTTTTAATGCGAGGCTTGAACTCACGACCCTAAGATCAAGACCTGGATCCTTAGCCGACTGAGCCACCCAGGTGCCCCCTCTAGAATTTTTAAGCTAAAACTGGTAGAAATAACACTGGTAAGAAATTCAGGGCTTCTGGAGGGGGTGGGGGTTGCAAGGGGACGGGGATGGATTCTGGCTTCTCTCCCAGCTAGGGCTTGTTCCCTTTGCTCTAAGTTTGAAGGATGAGAAGGAGTCCAGCATCCCGCACCGAATGAAGGCAGCTATTGTGATCTCCAGGGGCGGAGAAGGGAGGCTCAGTGCCAAAGGGTGTGGCCCAGCCAAAGGCTCTGAGAAAGAGCTGCCTTGTGTCCCCACAGTACCCTCGGGCGACCGCGTCTGGGCGGGAGGAGGAAAGTGTGCAGAGTCTCGGGCTCCGCCCCCTCTCTCCTGCTCCGCCCCAGCTCTGGCTCCACGTGGTTTTCACCAGCGCAGCGCAGACCCGGTGGTCCCAAGGCAGCCCGGGATTGCGGAGGGCGTGGCAGGGAGAACCACTAGCCCCCAAGGGGGTCGGGTCTGTGACTTCTCCCCGGAAAAGAGCGAGGAACACGCTCTGCGGGAAAAACTGGACTCCACAGTCTTCCGACGACAATCCTGGGACAGAGAGTTCGGGAGTTCTCAAGGTGAACGACCCCAGGGGAAGGACAGGTCAGGGTCACCATCTGGACCGCCATGGCCGCGTCCGCCCGTAGTCTGTGCCACATCGCTTTCCACGTGCCCGCGGGCCAGCCCCTCGCCCAAGATCTGCAGCGTCTTTTCGGCTTCCATCCCCTGGCGGTGCGGGAAGCGGACGGCTGGCGGCAGTTGGCCCTGCGCAGCGGCGACGTGGTCTTTTTGGTGAACGAGGGCGCTGGGCCCCAGGAGCCGCTGTACGGCCTGGACCCACGTCATGCTGTGCCCAGCGCCACCAACCTGTGCTTCGACGTGGCGGATACGGGCGCTGCCGCCCGAGCGTTGGTCGCGCGGGGCTGTAGCCTGCCGGTGCCCCCTGTTAGCGTGCGGGATTCTCAGGGCACCGCCACCTACGCTGTGGTCAGATCGCCCGTCGGCAACCTCAGCCTGACCCTGCTGGAGCGCGCCGGTTTCGGGGGGCCTTTCCTGCCGGGCTTCAGGCCTGTGCCCTCTGCAACCCGCCCAGGCTGGGTCAGCCACGTGGACCACCTGACCCTGGCCTGCACCCGTGGCAGCTCCCCCACACTGATGCGCTGGTTCCAGGACTGCCTAGACTTTCGCCACCTGCCACTGAGCCCAGGTGAGGATCCGGAGCTGGGCCTCCAGGTGACAGCAGGATCTGGGCTAGGGGGACTGAAGCTCACTGCCCTGCAGACCCTGCCAGGCACCGCTGCCCCCACTCTTGTGCTGGCCGAGTCCCTGCCAGGGGCTGCCAGTGGACAGGACCAGGTGGAGCAGTTCCTGGCCCGGCACAGGGGACCCGGACTGCAGCACGTGGGGCTGTACACACCAAACATATTGAAAGCCACTGAAGGGGTAGCAGTGGCAGGGGGCCAGCTCCTGGCTCCTCCTGAGGGGTACTACCAGCAGCGGGGTAAGGAAAGGCAAATCCTAGCTGCTGGGCATGAGCCTAGCCTGCTGGCCCAACAGGGGATCCTGCTAGATGGTGATGAAGGCAAGTTTCTGCTTCAGGTCTTCACCAAGTCTCTCTTTCCAGAGGACACTTTCTTCCTGGAGCTGATTCAGAGAGAGGGGGCGACAGGCTTTGGCCAGGGCAACATCAGGGCCCTGTGGCAGTCGGTGCAGGAGGAGCAAATCTCCAGGGACCAAGAAACCTGAGGAAGGTTGGGGCTGGGTTCATCCTCCTGTCCTGGAGCACAGGGCCTGTTGCAACTGAGAAACACCTGTGGAGGCTTGGGAGTGGCCAGGGCTTTGTCCCCAGGGGCCAGTACCTGCCAGAACTTGAATCTCTCACTGGGGTCCAAAGAGGTGGGATTTAATTTTTTTTTTAAACTATGAAATGTTCTTACATAGTCTAAAACTAATATATAGCCAAGATATGAAGAATAATAAAAGTATTACGTAATTAGGAAATAAAATATATATCAGTACTTTTGAACCTTCCTTGTGACCTCTGATCCATTTCCCTTCACCCTACCCCTAACTTGATGATTCTTAACCCCCTGATTTTTTATATTGTTTCACTACATATGAAACAATACAGACATAAATTTAGTATTTGAGGTAGGAATTTAAGACAGAACAAATCCTCCCGTGTTTCCCTTCTCCCCAGGGAGCAGCCTCTGCCCGTGGGGAAGGGTTGGGTCAGGGTTGCTCTAAGACAATATCACTACTCCAGGCAGAGCTGCCCAGAGACCAGGACCAAGGATGTTTAGTGTCAGTCACTAGCAGAGGCCCCCTGAAGCTGCCTTCTCCCTCTCTCCTGGGGGACAGGGGAGGACAGATCACTCAGACAGAACGCCCACCTCCACTGCTCAGGGCTGGCTGGGAGCTCAGCCAGTGGAAGTCAGCACCAAGCAAGACTTTTCAGAGGGGAAGAATGAGAGGACTAGGAAGAGGGCGGGAAGTCTCCAAAAGGACTACAAAAATAAGCACTTTATTAAACAACAGGATTCTCAGGAAGTGGGGGCTTCTAGAGGAGTCATTGGGCCATACTGTTGAGGCTGGATGCATCAGTGGGGATGTGGGGCCGAAAGAAACTATCCAGGACTTGCTGGCCTGGGCTGGGCTTTCTCCGCATGGATGGAGTGGACATCTGGGATGTTTTGGAACCCTGTGCAGAAGCCAAAGGAAAGAGGCACTAAGGGGGCAGCAGAGTCCTCTCCTTCCACCCCTCTCTCCACTGCAGTGAGAGATCAGATTCTAGCCTGAATTCTGGAAAGCCTCCAACCTCTTCTATCAACTCTACGTGGCAGCCCAAGGTAATCTTCCTAAGATACACACCTCACTCCTCTCTCCACCAGAAATGCCTTAGTGGCCTGGTGTTCATGGCCCTGACTGGCCTGCGCAGAGCCTGCTAAGCTTACAGCTTCCTGCGCACTGCAGCCTGCATTGTGGCACCTTTGCTCACGCTACTCTTGGGCCTGGAAAGTACATTCTTACTGCTGATTCCCCTCCCAGACCTGGAGAAAATGATTCATTTCTTGATCCCAGATTACCAGCTGCATCTTCTAAGCAGCCTTTCCTGATTGCTGCCTCCCAGATAGAACTGAAAGCTCTCCATCTTATAAACCACAAAGACTGGTACAAGCATTTCACACACCTGTGACCCTATTGTCTCCATCATTTGTTCTTATTCCCTCTCTACCCTGGACCCCAGACTGTAAGGTCTCAAGATGAGCACTGTTTCTCTCTATATAGTGAAGCTTGGGGCGGATGATGTTCATCCAAACGTGTCATTTAACTCACTGAAAACCCGTGGATTTGGGCCTGGGAGAGATGCCTGGGTGAGGGCCAAGAGACTCACCTTGCAGGTCCCCAGCCGTTGGCTCTCATACACACGGAACACCTAGCCAAGGAGAGAGAGGGAGAGTACAGGACTGGCATCTTCCCCCAAAAGAGCCAGACCCCTGTGTTCTCTCAACTTCATGTGAGCCCCAGTACATCTGCTTAAAATATGTTTTTTCTGTTTACATAATAATAGGTTCATGTAGAACATATAGGAAGCACAAAAAAGTACACGAAGACAACACAGGTAGTGCCTTTTTCATGGCGGTGGAGACAGCTGCAGTGTGAAACTCCTCCCGGGTCAGCCAGCGAGTGCCAGGTGGTGTGATGGTCACTGGGGTCTGCCCTTCCAGGGCCAAACCGTATACTTGATATGTCAGCTTGATGTGAGAGAAGGTGTGGACCACCTGGAGGGAGGGTCAAGGGACTGAAACAGGCCTGTGGATGTGTCCACAAAGCCATCACTCCTCCTCCTTCCACTGGTCACTCACCTGCCCAAGGTGCTGGAGGTGGGTGGCTGGGAGGGGCCCGGCCCAACTCTGTAGTTCCCGCAGCAGAGCCTCACGTTGACATTGCCCTGAGGGCTCTGCAGTCACAGACGGGAACTCCCACAGTCCGGCCAGCAGACCTGAGAAGAAGGATGGCCAGGTGTGGCTGGGCCTTAGCTGCTGACTCCTCCATTTCTCCCGTTGCTCATGCCACTGCCCTCCAATCCCAGGAACCAGGTACCTGACTTAGGCCTCTGCACCAGCAGAATTCGAGCACCCCCAAGGGCCCTGAGCTGCTCCAGAACACAGATGGCAGAGCACTCTTCCCTGGGGGGCCTCCGGCTGGCCTTTCTGGGAAAGTTGGCCACTCCCAGGGTCTGGTCCCAGGGCTCCATGGGAGGCGGGCACAGCTGGCACTGTCCAGTGCTGGGAGCTGGGAAGAGATATCCCCAAGCCCCACTCAGGCTTAGGTGAACTTAGATGCCAACCCCAGAGACCAGGGTGTGGCCCAGCTCTGCAGAGTCTTATTCAAGTTGCAGGATAAACTAGAATGAGGATTCCACAAGCAGCTCCTTGACAGTGCAGTGAAGGGCTGGGGCTGGTACTTACCACACTCCTCCACATCAGGACTGCCTGGCAGGCTCTGTGAGGCTAAGAGCTGTTCCCGCTCCACCTAAGAGGCATAAGGCAAGGTGTCATATGGCAGGGGTCACCCTCTAGGACCCCTGCCTGCCCCTTCCCCAGATGGCTCACCCTCTGGTGTGCCCGGCACATGCTCTGCACAGGGCACTGGCTGCACCGTGGGTGCTGTGGGGTGCATACTATGGCCCCCAGCTCCATGGCTGCTTGGTTAAAGTCCCCTGGCCGGGCTGGGTCTACCAGCTGCTGGGCTAAGCTCCTACAAGGAAACATTGCTGTGAGCCAAAGACACTTTGGAGACACCCTTCCCAGTCTCCCCTATTACCCCAAAATCCTACCAGAGCTGCTGGGAGACAAAGGTGCTTCCAGGATCAGCACCAATGGCTCGGACACGGCACAGCACCCGTACTACATTCCCATCTACCACACCGGTTGCCTGGCACAAAGGAATCCAGGAGTCAACCTGGTCTGGGAGGAAGGAGGGTGGGCACATACACAGTAGGGGTGGGCTATGGACTCACCTGGCCAAAGGCAATGGAGGCAATGGCTCCAGCTGTGTACCGCCCCACGCCAGGCAGAAGCTTCTGCAGAGTCTCTGCTGTATGTGGCATGTGGCCCCCTAGCTCCTTTACCACCTGATTGGGGTGGGAGGCTCAAGGTTATGAGCTACCTGAAGCCCTGGGCTCACCCTCCCTGTCTCCCCCTTACCTTCTGGGCTCCCTCCTGCAGCCACCGGCCTCGAGAGTAGTAGCCCAGGCCAGCCCAGAGCTGGTTCACCTCCTGTGGGTAGAGTCAGAGAGATCAGAGAGATCAGTGGTCAGTCCTCAGTTGTCCCGATTCCCCCTACCCTAGAGTGGCACTCACCTCCAGGGACGCACTAGCCAGGTCCTGCAGTGTTGGCCACTTCTAGAGCCCGAAGGTGATCAAAAGAAGTAAGGTCAAGGGTGAGGGAGATGAAGGAAGCCTTCTTTACCCCCACCCCAAAGGCTAGGCTCTTTCCAGGGTCTGGCTCAATGACCCTCCCCTTCTTTCCCTGAAGTCACCTGCATCCATCGGGTATAATAGTTGATCACCGTGGCAACCTGGGTCTGCTGCAGCATGACCTCTGAGACCCACACTGGGGGAGAGGGGTTGGCATGAGAGCACTGCTGAACTGCCCTGCTCCCAGCCCACAGCCCCTACACCCCAGACCAGTGGGCATCTAGGCAAAGCAGCCCTGCTCTCAGGAGATGCACTCACCAGCGTACGCCCGCCTGTCCGGGTCCACCTCACCCTCTGCCTGCCAATGCAATCCCAAAGAGTTAGTGTGGAGGGGGGCTGGTGCCACCCCGCTGTCCCTGCCCCTCACCTGCTTACCCGCCTTCTCCAGGGCAGGTCCCGTTTTTCTCGGTCGTACCAGCTCAGAAGGTTCTCCCGAAAGACTGTGACCTCGGCTGTGTCTCTGAATAGGTGGTATGGGGAGACCAAGGCCCGCAGTACCACTTCCTTCTGCCGTCTGGCCAAGCCTGCAGGGGCCTCAGGAAACTCAGGCATAGTCCCTGCACAGGCTGTGCATCAGGTACCTGGGACGCTGTATTCTGGCTACGTCCCCTTAGGGCTTCCCCCAACCCCTTGCTTAAGCTTTGAACCTGGAGTCAGACCAAAATTCTCTAGCTGTGTGTAACCTTAACTAAATTTCTAGCCTTAACTTTCCTAGGGTGGTACTGCTGGCTCCTTTACCTCTGGGTCATGATGAAAATCCAACGGTTTCAGCCAAGCATAATGTATACCTACCTGTTCAGCACTTTCCCATTTACAAAACACTTTTCAGGCTCATAAACTCATCTGATCCCATGAAAGCCACAAGAGGAAGGAAATGCACAGGCTACTACTCCATGTCACTTGGTAAAAAAGAAGCCACTCAGAGCAATCATCCCAAAGTTACATAGCAAAGTCAGAATTAGATCATAACTAGTCCCTGAAAGATTTGACGCACAACCACGCTGCCTTCCCAACCTAAATTGACATGAAACCAACCCCTTCACTTTGACTCAGACCAAGCTCCTCACCATCAGGGGTAGAAGTCTTGACCTGGCTGCTGCTAAGGACCTGCTTCTCCCTTCCCTCCTGGCCAGATGCCTGCTTCCTGCAACAAGTCCTCACAGCGGTTCGTGGCTTCTTCATGATGGCCTAGAAGAGAAAGGCCCAAAGTAGTCTGTCACAATGAGGCTGAATCTCGAGGCCCTTCAGTGAGTATAGCTACCTTCTCTACAACACTCATTATAGAGTGTCTAGCTTTTCTTATTCTCCAGATGCTCATGGGTTTGCTCTTGGCTGGCTATGGCACTGAGGCATGACCAGTAGGGCTGAGTTTCTGCAAGTGACTTCAGAGGGACCAACATTAGCATAGTCCTGGAGACACACACAAAAGAAGAGGCTGGGGCTGGGCTGGGTCCTGTGCTGGAGCACCTGTGTGTCCCTGATGTTTACTGTGACTTTGTATGTGGACAGGGCTTCTTTAGGCGTGTCTAAGAGCATGGGGCAGGTAGGAAGTTTATCTGCTCAGAGATGTGGCACATTTACACCGAAACAGGCTTTAGCAGTCATGCAGTCCAACCTCCATTCTGCAGAAAAGAGGAACCAAGGACCACAGATGGTAAGATATTTTTATCTTTTAAATAAGATATTTTAATGTTTATTTTATTTGAGAGAGAGACAGAGAGACAGAGTGAGACAGAGAGAGGGGGAGACACAGAGTCCAAAGTAGCTGTCAGCACAGAGCCCAACCCAAGGGCTCGAACCCACGGACTGCTAGATCATGACCTGAGCTAAAGTTGAATGCTTAACCGACTAAGACACCCAGGTTCCCCAGGGATGGTAAAAGATTTGCCTGAGAACAGATGGCAAGTTGGGGTGGTGGTGGAAGGGGATGAGCTAGTTTTTATTCCTAATCTTTTCCTGATCTAGTAAATCATAGCTGGCTGGCCACTGATAATGAGAAATAGATCTCAATTTCAATGAGAAATTGATCTTCACTGCTCCCTGTTCTTTTGGTGCCCTTTTCTCTATACAGCCAACAGTTAGTGAAGGTTAGCTATATGCCAGACCTTATGCTAAGTGTTGTACCAATTTCTCACATAACCTCCAGATGACTCCATTAGGTACGTTCTAGCATTACCTCCAATTTATTGATGAGGAAACCGAGGCTTGTAGAGATTAGGCAACTTGTCAACCCAAACCCAAAAGGTGTGCTTTCAGAGACTGCACTCTTGTGCTGTGCTATACTGCAGTCCCTGAAGAGCCCCTGCTTCAAACTCTCTCCTTAAAACTTGACTTCATCACCTCATTTTCATCAAAAGAGCTTGCTTGCTCCCTCAGAGAAAAAAAAATGAATGTACAGATTTACTACACTCTGCACTTATCTGCATTCTTCTTTTCCTTCCCCCCATTAAAGAATGATCTCTCCTAAATTGTCCGAGCTCAGGGCCCTGCTCCTCAATCCATTTTACAACACCCACTCTCCTCCCCTTCATAGCCAAACTTCCTTCACCAAACTCAGTAACTCCGTAATTCATTCTACAATCCATTCTCCAAAGAGTAAAGCAGTCTTATAAGACATGATCATGTCACTTTCCTACTTAAAACCTTCAACGGCTTCCCACTAATTCACTGAATAAGTATTTATGTAGTGCCTACTCTGTGCCAAGCAGTTTTAAGTACTTGGAATACTTTAGTAAATAAAACACCAAAGGTTCCTGTCCTCAAGGAACTTGTATTCTAATGGAGAGCAAAAAAAAATACATAAATAACACACATAAGTAAATTATATAGGATGTCAGGTGGTAAATACTAGCATAAAGAGAAAAAGAATAGGTAAAGGGGATAAGGAGTGGTGGTGGTGGAATGTTGCAATTTTAAAGTGTGTGGTCAAGGTGGGCCTTATTAAAGTAGTATTTGACCAATGATTTATGGCAGTTGAAGGAGGTAGCCATGTGGAAGAGCTAGTGTAATGGCCCTAAGGACGGTGCCTGTTTGCAGAATAATAAGGAAGCCAGTGTGGTTAGAATGGACCAAGGAAGGATGAGTAGTAGATGAGGTCAAAGAGGTAAAGAAGGTGGAGGCAATAAAATCACTAAGTACCTTGTAAGCCATTGAAGCACTTTGTCACACTCATTGGTCTGAGAAGCCAATCCTCTAAAAATAGTTCTGTAAGTTCCAGATCCCCACCTGCCTCATCCCCTCACTCACTATGCTCCAGCTATTTATTTGCCTAAATAGTTGCTTCAATAATTCAGGTATCTCTCTGCCTTGACACCTCACCCAATCCTTCCC
Organism: Cryptoprocta ferox; assembly: GCA_028646485.1. Classification (NCBI taxonomy): domain Eukaryota; kingdom Metazoa; phylum Chordata; class Mammalia; order Carnivora; family Eupleridae; genus Cryptoprocta; species Cryptoprocta ferox. The sequence continues at coordinate 67,420,947 of CM053570.1, read as the reverse complement.
CTCTGCTTGGACAGGTGTTATCCTGTGCTTCTTATTCATTCTTTCAGGTCTTGACTTAAATGTCCAAAGCAGCCCCTCAGTCTTACCCTCTTGTGTAATTCTCCATTTTTCATCTTATGCTAATTGTAATTTTACATTCGTGTTTGTTTGATGACTGTATGCTTCCCCCACTTGACTATAAAACTCCATGAGCAAGGACTGAGTCTCTTGTTGACTGTTGAGTCCCCAGAGCTTGACACCATGCTAAGTAAGCTGTATACGATAAACACGTAAGTTAATTAACGGGATGGGAGAAACCTAAACAATTCTGAATAATGATGGAAAAGACTCAGTAGAGAGAGAAAGGTTGAAGATAACTATAAGCAGTGATTAACTAAGAAGAAAGGGTTGACTCCTTAGTGGGTCCAGAAGATGGGAACTGGAACCCTTGAGAAAGAACATGTCTCTCGTGGTATCAGGAGTCAAGTCCGATCACCCTCTAGATCAAATATACCTCCTAAGTGCTTACAAGTTGTCCCTTCCTTGCCGTCCGTACTGCCGGAGCCTTAATTCAAGCCCTTATTATCACTTTCCTTGCAATAAAATTGCAAGTTATTTCAAAGACTTCCCAACCAGTCGGTGGCTCTAACTCCTCTAACTCCCCGCGTCCCCCTCCCCGCCTTTTCACTTCCTAGACCTGAAGTTCCCATTCCTCCCTAGGAACATGCCTATTCCCAAAATAGTTATTTTCCCCACACTCCCGCTTTGCATAACTCCTATGCGTGCTTTAGGCTGCACCCAGGTAGCCATATCTCATCTGGGAACCCCCACCTCCAACCCCGGGCCGAGTGGATGAATACAGCATAAAGCTGCAGTCCACGTTCCCGCAAGGTGTACGCGGGAAAGGAATTACCTCCCGCGCAGTCTCCAGCGCCCGGTTTCCGACGCACGCCAGGGGGCGTGGCTCCAAACCGCGCCGCGCCAGCTGAAGAGGTCCCAGCGCGCGCCAGGACGCCTCCACCGCGCCAGACCCGGGAGGTGTGAACGGAAGTCAGACCCGTCTGCGACTCCGGGGCGCGAGGCCCCGCCCCGATCCCTACCGAGGGAGCCGCGCGGAGAAACGAGGCGGAAGCCCCTCGTACCCACACACTACTCAGTAGAGGGACTCTCCGTGTCATGGCCGCCGACAGTGACGATGGCGCAACCTCAGCCCCACCGGCCTCTGATGGTGAGTGGCTTCCGGGCTCCCGCCTTAAAACTCTGTGCGCTCGGAGAAGGGGAAGGCCTCGGGCTCACGGCTCTAGAAACCGACTTCCAACGTTCAGAGGACTAGCTCCTTCCCTCTGAACCAGCCACGAGGAGACTACAAGTCCCGGTGTGCACCGCAGCTCGGCTGCAAAAGCCTGGCCTGTTGGGAGCGTAGCCGGGGACCATAGGGGCATGTCGGGAGATGTAGTCTAAAGTTCATGGTTAAGTGCAGTGGATTGGGAGTCGTGGTCCAAAGAAGTCGGAAGTATTGGGAGCTTGGGTGTGAGGAATTATTTATGAGGCTCTGGGGCATAGTGGCTACCACCACTTTTGGCTACTGGGGCACCGTGGAAACAGTACTATTATGGAGCCTTGTGGGACGTTAAAGGAGCCGCACTCCTCAAGCCCTACAAAATATTTCCTGCAGGATGCAGGAGAAAGAAACCCACAGATCGTGTAGTCCAACCTTCGTCTTCTGCGGACTATGTGATGCTGAAGAGAGAAGTAATTTTTCTAAAAGCTCACATAAACCACTGGAAGACGCAGGCTTTCTCTCCCCAAATTGAGGGCACTGTTCACTCCAAGGCTTGTGTGCAGAGCATGTGTGATACAAAGGCTTTGAGGAGAGAGCTGCCATTTGCTTTAATGGAAACTGCCCCCCAACATTCCGCCCCCCAACATTCCGCCCCCAGCCATGGCCTACCTTGGTATCGGTTTCCCTGGACCCCTACCTGGGCATTAACATCCATCGCTCTCCTTACCCTCAGGTGGTGTCAGCAAAACCACAAAATCTGGGGAGGAGCTAGTAGTCCAGGTTCCTGTCGTGGATGTGCAGAGTGACAACTTCAAGGAGATGTGGCCATCCCTCCTGCTGGCCATAAAGACAGCTAACTTCGTGGCTGTGGACACGGTGAGGGTTGGGGAATGGGCAGGACAGATAGTTTTGAAAGGGCTAGTTGGTGCTGGGGACCTAACACAACTCTCCCTTTACCTACTCATAGGAACTGAGTGGGCTTGGGGACAGGAAGAGTTTGCTGAACCAGTAAGTATAAGTCCTGATCTTAGTGCCAGGCTTGGCAGGAGGGGAAGACCTCATCCCTGGAGTAGAAATCACAGTCCTGGGTGGTTTGAGGGCTAGCTCCCAGCCACAGCCACCCCCTAAACCCAACCCCAAGGTGCATCGAGGAACGCTACAAGTCCGTGTGTCATGCTGCCAGGACCCGCTCTATTCTCTCCCTGGGCCTCGCCTGCTTCAAGCAGCAGCCAGATAAGGTATGGGCTGATCTCACATCTATCCCTGGTCTTTGGCTGGCAGGGAGGAGGGTTGAGATCCTGGGGAACATCAGGTGTGAGGTGTTTTTATCCCGAATCCTGATATAGCAGATCCTTTCTCTCCCAGGGTGAACACTCATACCTGGTTCAGGTGTTCAATCTGACCCTGCTGTGCATGGAAGAGTATGTGATAGAACCAAAGTCTGTGCAGTTCTTGGTACAGCATGGCTTCAACTTCAACCGGCAGTATGCTCAGGGTATCCCTTACCACAAGGGTAATGACAAGGTAGGTCTCCAGCCTTGAGACTGCCCCTTCTGTGGCTTCATTTCTTCCTAACCTAGGCTGGGTACATAGGGAGGATCTGCTCCTTAAGGAGTATGGGAAATCACTAGGGACAGGACTGGGGAAACATACATAGGAGAATAGGATTGGGTAAGGCAGGGAGGGAGAGCTTTCAAGGTAGGGGAGCCAGGGATAAGTGTCCGCAGAAGAGGCTCCTAGGGGACTGTTCTTCCTGATGACCTCTTTCTTTCTATCCAGGGTGATGAGAGTCAGAGCCAGTCAGTGAGGACACTGTTCCTGGAGCTAATCCGGGCCCGCCGGCCCCTGGTACTACACAATGGTCTCATAGACTTGGTGTTCCTGTACCAGAACTTCTATGCACACCTTCCCGAGAGCTTGGGAACCTTCACTGCGGACCTGTGTGAAATGTTCCCGGCTGGCATTTATGACACCAAATATGCTGCTGAGTTTCATGCCCGCTTCGTGGCCTCCTACCTAGAATATGCTTTCCGGAAATGGTGAGGAACTGGTTGAGGTTTAGGGATGGGGCCTGGTATAAGCCTGACTATTTCGTTTACTTAAGGTATTTATTGAGTGCCTACCATGTGCCAGGCACTATTTTAGGTGCTGAGGATTCAGCAGTGAGCAAATCAGACAAAAACCCCTTCCATTGGAGTTTATACACTAGTGGACCAATACCCTCTTGCGCTGTTGCAGTGAGCGGGAAAATGGGAAGCAGCGGGAAGCTGGCAGCCCACACCTTACCCTCGAGTTCTGCAGCTATCCTACTAGCATGAGGGCCCATATTGACTACCGCTGTTGCATGCCCCCTGCAACCCAGCGTCCTCATTCCATCAGCATCTGTGACAACTTTTCGGTGAGAGCACCCACCCATTTCCGGGGGGAGGGGAGATTCTGATGCCTGGAATCCCTGTCTAAGCCTCTTTCCTACCTCTAGGCCTATGGCTGGTGCCCCCTGGGACCACAGTGTCCTCGGTCCCACGATATTGACCTTATCATTGACACTGATGAGGCTGTGGTGGAGGACAAGCGGCGACGCCGGCGACGTAGGGAAAAACGGCGGAGGGCTTTGTTGGGCCTGCCTGGGAAACAGACCTCTGAGGAAAATGAGGATGGCCCTCCCATGAAGCAGGTCTGTGGGGATGGCCTCAAGGCTGAGGAAATTGAGCAGGAGGTGTATGAGGATGAGACTAGGAGCCAGCCTGGCTTGGAGCAAGGTCACAAAAATGACTTAGAGATGGGGCTCAAAGCAACAAGGCTGGAAACAGCCAATGTGGTTACCTCAGAAGCGCCAGGAGGTCAAGCCAATCCTCACCCAGTGGCTGGGGATGGGTTGCATCGGGCTGGTTTTGATGCCTTTATGACAGGTTATGTAATGGCCTATGTGGGAGTGAGCCAAGGAGCCCAGATCTGTAGCTCTGGACCCTGGCTGCCTGAATGCCACAACAAGGTATATCTGAGTGGCAAAGCTGTACCCCTCACAGTGGCCAAGAGCCAGTTCTCCCGTTCCTCCAAAGCCCACAACCAGAAGATGAAGCTGGCTTGGGGCAGCAGCTGACAACTTCTGCCTAGTGTTCAGGGCCCAGGACGAGAACTGAGAGTGGAATGCAAGTGTCTGGGTCCCTCTAGCCTGTGAATGTCCTACTTCCAACTTCTACAGAGTTTGGGGGCGGGGGGGGGGGTGGCGTTGCATGGTCCTGGCAGAGATACTGCTGCATCAGTCCTGGACCTTCTTTACCCTAGAGGCTGAGGAACAAGGGTACATGTAAGAAGGCTGACCAGCACCTGTAACACCGACTTTATTTATTTTTAAATCTGAAAGTGTCTTGGGAAAAAGTATTACCAAAAAATCAACAGAAACAAGTTATGAAAATATTTGACCAGCTTCATCTTTGGTTATTTCTTATTGCGGCTCTGTAAGGACAGACTGTTCCCATAGCTCCAGCCATAGCAGGAAGGGAAGAAAATCAGTCCATGTATAAACCATTTAACCAGTTGGGTGTATCACATGTTGACAAATACATAAAGCAGGCCCTGGGGCCTACAAAACCAGCCCCACTCCCAACCACAAGGTTGAAAGTTTTACGGGGTAGAACATTAAGACTCCTTCATAAATATGAAAATAGATTAATCAACTGGAAAATATCTTTGAATAGGTTAGCTAAGAGCCATGACCACCACGCTGCCTCACCCTCCCCTTGCATAGAAATGTAGTGACGTGGTCTGACTGTGCAGTAAGTGCAAACAGCAATTATTCAAGTGTCTTAGACATACTGGCAAGAAGCTCCCCAGTCTTCAGGTCTGAGAAATAGCCATGCCCTTTATGGCTTCCTGGTCAGCTCCAAGTTTCATCCAGTAGCTTATATGCCCAAGAAAGGGCAAAAGACAGACCTGGAGTGGGAGAAGAACGTGGGGTAATAGTTGCCTGCCAGCTCAAACTAGAACTAGGGGAGTCCTCTGGTCCTGTCTGGGGAAGTACATTGGGAGTCGGGTGGGAGCCAGACTTCCTTGCAGAATTTCAGAAGCTTGGTATCAGCTGTTGGCCCTAAGTAGGAAGGCCTTTCACTGCTCTCTCCCCTCTCATGCACAGCCATTAGGCACTTGGAGCCCCCAGATTGAGCCTGGCTTGGCCTAGCCAGCCTGCTCTGTAGGCCACAGGGAAGAGTCAAGGCTGTGCACAAGGGGGCCCACTGGCATCAAATGCAGGTCCACCCCCAAGGTGAGCTGGGGGCTAACCCCCCTCACCCATCCTGTTCTCCCTGGGTTTTCAGGCCTATGCCTGAGACAGAAAAGGGGACTGGAGCCAAGCCTCTTGGCCTTTCTTCTTCTACCTCCATCTCCTCAGAGGCACCTGCAAGACATGGACTGGCTCCCTGGGGCCTGGGCCCAAAACCATTTTCTTCTTGAGGACTAGAGCAATCCATGGCTTCATGGGCTGGAACAGGTAGTGGGGCAGATGCTCGGAATGGTGGGATCTCTCTTACTCTGTACTTGAGACTACTAAGGCGTGGTGGGGGCCCATCAGATAGTGATTCTTCTCGGCCCACAAATGGATAGGCCTCTTGATGCAAGAACTCTGGTGAACCAGGCAAAGAACGCCACCGGCGAGCAGGTGGGGCAAGGGGCTCCTGCCAATCAGCCAGAGGCAGAGTTCCAGGCCCTGGTGCATCCAGGTCAAATACCAGGGAGATGACAGACTTGCTGGGCAGGTCAAAGAACTTGATCTTGCCACCCTTGAGGTCCTGGCGAGCACTGAAAGGGTTGATTTTGGGGGTACGGACAGCACCACCACCTCGTTGTGGCCGGTAGTAGGGGTCCAAGACATTTACTGTACGTGGGGGCTTACGGGAAAAGATATCGGACTGGCTTCGAGACAGCCAGATAGTACGTCTTGGGCGTGGGGACTTGGGAGGGATCCTGTCATCCAGTGAGCTCAGTCGCTTTACACCAGGTCCTTTCTCCAACAGTCCTGGAAAACAGTCAAGTCAGGGTTATTCACAGTAGTCATGACAAACAGAAGCAGCACCTTGTGCCACAAAGTGTTTCACCAATGAGAAAACAAGAGAGGCAATATGCCAAGTCATAACTCTTGAGAGTCCAGAACTTCTTCCATCATTCCCTGCCCCTCTCCCTTTCTTCTGGACATGAGATCCTGCAATCAGCCCTAGAGAGGAAGGCCCCACATCTAATTTCTTCCCTTGGGATCAGGTGAAACACTATGGTCTATCTCTTACCCTTGGCTGTGGGCTGCAGCTTCCTGTCTGTCTCCAACTCTTCTTCCTGTAGGTGGTTCAGAATTTCCTCCAACGTCTTCCCAATCTCCACAAAGGATGGGCGCAGTTTGGGGTCCATCTGTGGTCATCCACAGCAGCCATTAGCCCTCCTATTTTCCACCCCAAGGATGGCATTTGAGTCTGTTTCTGGCATCTTTTAAGATTCAGATGTACAGCTAAGATCTTTTCTGAAGGCCCCAGACCACGAGGGTGATTCCCAGAGCTAAGGTCAGGGGAGATGCTATTGTCTAATACCTTCCCCTATCAGCACCCTTTCTGTATGTGTTTTATCCCCTTGTTGGGCACAGAATCCTCCAAAAGAGTATGCTTAACATTAGTTTGTTCTATTCTTGAGTTCTGCTGCTAACATGTTTCTAGGAGCTACCTGGACAAAGCCCAGCTACCCCTTGGTCATAACAGGTAGGTCCAGCACCAGAGCTATATAAAGTGAGGGCTAACAAAAGTTCTTCCCATAGGCCTTAAGACCAGCTGGACCCAAAGTCCAATCGAAACCTGACCAGAGCTCTATCAATATCCAAAGCAAGAGGTGGTGAGTCTACCCTGCAGGCTGAAGACTACAATACAAAGCAGTTTTCCTTTTCTTGGTCCAGGGCCTGGACAGTCTGTTAGGCCTGGAGGAGGGGACATGGGCATTGCCACTCATCAATGAAAATGAGGCTCCTCATGAACCTTAATGAGCAGCCTTGTCCCTACAGTCCTAACCAGGTAAAAGCGGTTCAGCCAGTCCCTGACCAAAGGTTGGGGGAAGGGAGGGAGATACTCACATTACAGCAGTTGAAAGTGAGCTGCAGAAAGTCTGGGGGACAGTCTCCCACCATATGCTGGAAAGCGTCATAGTCTAGCCCGAAGTTCTGTGGATGGGTATGATGGGAAGGGGACATTGGTAGACTGGTCATTAATCCCTCCACCCATCCTACCCTGCTTAGGAGAGGCTGAGAATTGCCCCCAAAGAAGTACCCACACAGTTCCAGCAACTCCCCCCGCCATGAACAACAGTTCCATAGCCTCAAAACCAGCCCCATCCCAGTGGTACTATCCCCTATGCCTGCAGCTCACCTCTGTGCGAGGAAGATAGTCCGGATCAGCTTGGATGCGGGCGATGATCTCACAGAGGATGATACCATAAGAGAACACGTCCGCCTGGTGGGTAGTGAGACCTCAGTTTCCTTCTCAGTGGGGTGAGAGCTGGGGTCTCTGCCCCTCAGGTCTACCAGCCCAGGCCTAAGCCCTGTATTTCATTCAGTTCACTTACTGGGCAGCTGCCAAGTACCATCCCTGCTCTGGGCAGGATGTAGATCCTTACCGTGAACATACAGGGTGATCCTGGACACTTTTCTCCTAAGAGTTCTGCTAAGGAGAACCAGGCCCTGGGGTCCCCAGACTCACCTTTTCATTGTAGGGCTCATCTCGGAGAACCTCAGGTGCCATCCAGAAGGGTGAGCCTACCACAGCCAGCTTCTCATTCCCCATGCTGTGGGGTGGGGGTGAAGGGAGAGATTATATGGAAAATGAGCTTGCCACTGGCTGGTGCATTGGGATATTTGACCATTGGGAATTCCTCTCCCTGAAGAATGGACACAGACTTAAGACTGACCAAATTTAGGGAGCTGAGATTGAGCTGTAACCAACTTCTGGCCTCTGGGGAGGAAGCTGGAGTTTTCCCTTTGCTTCAGTCTCTTCTGTGACCCCAGTACCTATTAGGGCTACCCACCTGACATCAGGAATCTTCTCAGCCAGGCCAAAGTCAGCTACCACTGCAGAGTAACCATTCTCATCCCTCTTTATCAGGCAGTTCTAGGGTTCCCAAAGAAGAAGACAATGTGGCTCAGAAGGGGGACCAGCCAGCCATAGAGTTACCACCACCCCTCCCTGCCACAGGGCACCTTGGCTTCTCCTTGGTGAACCTACACTCAGGTTGACCCCAGTGGTCAGACCTGGGGACACTGTTAGCCATGTGAGATGAGTTAGGCCTGGATCTTGGGTGGCTGCCATAAGATTCATATGTTTCAAACAAATATTTATCTTTGCTTTTTATATACTAGGCATGGTTCTAAGTGCCAGAGATAACCTCAGTAAACAGACATCTTTGTCCTCTTGGAGCTTATAATCTAGTGGAGGAAGACGGGCTATCAGGCCCCTGCCTCCCCCCTCTTTTCCTCAGAATGCAGCGACTTAATCTAAGTGTAGGACAACCGCACAGGCCTGCACATCTTTCACTGCCCAGAGGATCACAACCAACCTTCTCTCTGGCATTAAAAATCTATGATCTGGTTCTAACCAACTGGCCTACCCCTCCCCACCTCCGCTGCTCTTATGCACACATCTCCATCTAAACTTGTCACAGACAAGCCTGACCTGTGAAGCCTGAACAGCCCCCTTCAAGCCTTTGTCTTTGCTTCTACTACTCCCTTTCATTTGGAATGTTCTCTCAACTCTCCTTTTCACCTCAGATTTTATGTGTTTTAAGGTAAGTGACCTTTCCATCTTGTCCTCTCAGCTCTCACCATCCTCTCTCTTCTCAGCTTCTTTAACTCCTCCTCTCTGCCACTTCCTCTTACAGTCTAGCAGAGAGCAGGTTCTGGTTCAGGCCCTCTCTCATAGCACTCAACTCATGAGACAGGCTCAGGATGTGGTCACCGAACAAATGCTACTGTCCCCGGAGAAAGGATGAACACAAATGACTTGTAAATAAACACAAAGCAGCAACCCGCTCTCCCCAAACAGCTACATTCAAAATAACCCTACACCACTTGCTCAGGAGGCACCTCACACCACCCTCTTCCTCCAAAGGCAGGAGAGAGTAAGGATCCTTGGCTCAGGGACATTTCTGGGGCCAGCAAGACCCTATTTGACCCAAACCTACCCTCCCTCCTCACCAGGTTTGGCATGCAGTTGCCAAGTCACCTCTACCTCAGGTACCAATCACCCCCTTACTTTGGCCTTGACATTATCATACTAGTCTCTCCCTGAGCTGGAGGAAGCCTGTGATTTCATCACATCTACTCTGGGTCCCAGTAGACATGCATCATTTCTGGCTTCCAAACAGGACCATCCTTGTACTTGTCCTGGCTTTAGCCTTCCCATCAAGTTCTGCTGGGTCAGCACCCCCTAACCCCCTGACTATGACCATGAGAAGATGGGCCCTAGGCCAGCTTGCCTATTAAACAGCTTCCGAAGCCCAGGCTATAGGGCACAGGGTAATGAGGCAGTGGCAGCTCAGATGTGTCAGCTATTTTCCTCCCCTTCTATTTCATCTGCAACTCCGTTCTCCTGTTTCCATGGCTCAGTCTAAAGTCCTACTTACTATTTGCTTTATAGCCCTCAGAAACTGCCCTGTAAATTCAGCCTGGGAGCAGGAGACAAGGAACAGAACATGGCCACAGTACACTGCCTTTGTCAAAGCTCTGTGGTTTCTGCTCCATCTTCACATTCATGGACATCTACTGTCCACTCACTGCAAATCATCCACCTAGGAGTACATGACTTCACAGTAGCTTCTCTGAACAGCTGAGAGCTCAGTTAAGGCAGGGATGATCAGGGCCCCACAATAGGAGGCAACGCTACCCAGTTTGCCTCTGGTCTGGGGGGTGACCACTGCTCCTCTTAAAGTTTCTCACAGCCAATAGCTGGGCATTGTAGACAAAGACAAAGATGGGATACTGAAAACCAAAAGAGGCAAATTTTAGGAGTCTGTATCTGAGGGGATAAGGCAAATGGGGAGGAACCCTGATGGATTAGCCCTGGTGGGATCTTCCAAAATCAGAGCCTGCCCTTAATGGGGTCTAGGCTAGTGAGGTTTGGCTGGCAACACTTGCCGTTTTTACTTCCTTATCTCCCCCTCATTCCTCATGGGTTTCTGCTGTAAGTTCTCACATGACTTCTAGGGCTTTAAGCTCAATAGACAGAAATTAGTCCTTATATTAACCTGATCTTTCTGCTCGTGACATTGTTGATTCTTGGGGCGCCTGGGTGGCTCAGAGACAGCGCGAGCAGGGGAGGGTCAGAGAGAGAGGGAGATACAGAATCCAAAGACAGGCTCCAGGCTCTGAGCTAGCTGACAGCACAGAGCCTGACTCGGGGCTCGAACCCATGAACCTCAAGATCATGACCTGAGCCGAAGTCAGACACTTAACCAACTGAGCCACCCAGGCGCCCCTAAATACCCCCTTTTCAAAGCATCCTATGCATTGCCCTTTATGTAACCTTAGCATCTGCTATGTTATAATGAAAGTGTCTGTACAGTTCCTTCCCATGGCTGCAGACTATAAGGTTTAGGAAAGCAGTAATGTCATAAGAGGAAGGTGGCCCAGAGAATACTACCCAGCCCCTAGGGTAAGGGAAAGATTGCCTACTTCTGTCTGTATGGTACCCTAGGAATTACAAAACATTTTTCACAAACATATCCTAATGGTTCTTCAAAATAACATTGTCAGATGGGCAGATCTAAGATTTTTACATTTAAGGTGATAAAAATGAAGCCTACAACTCTATGTGGGAAAGACCCAGGTCTCCTGATTCTAAAAGGTTCTCACATAATGATTCTGCCTTCCCCAGAAAAAGAGGCTGAAAAGCTTTCCCCTCGGGACAGCAAGGCCATGACAGAAGCAATGTAGTCTTAAGAGAGTAGCCTGGTCCATGGAGAAGGAAACACTGTGTGCAATACCGTAAGACCCCTTCATTTGTCATTGCGGCCCCTACCTCAAATGCAGCCCTGGAATTCAAGGGCATCTAGTACAATGCTTGCATTTATCATCCAACTTGGACATGGCCCCACAATAGACTATGTGGCTAGAGAGTACAAAATATGAAGCTCAGACCACTGTGGGGTTCTGAAGAAGCCACACCAATTTTCAGGCTGTGTGAGATTCAAGGTCCATTACATAGAGGATGAAGACTTCTTTATTCAAAAGTATCCTTGCCTATAAAATTAACCACACAGTAAACAACAGATGTTGGTGAGGATGCCGAGAAAGGGGAATCCTCTTACGCTGCTGATGGGAATGCAAACTGGTGCAGCTCTGGAAAACAGTACGGAGGTTCCACAAAAAGTTAAAAATAGAACTACCCTATGACCCAGCAACTGCACTACTAGATATTTACCCAAATGATCCAAAAATACAGATTTGAAGGGGTACATGCATCCCAATGTTTATAGTAGCATTATCAACAATAGCCAAACTATGGAAAGAGCCCAAATGCCCACTGACTGATGAATTGATAAAGAAGATACGGGGTGTGTGTGTGCGCGTGTGCGCACACTGGAATATTACTCAGCCATCAAAAAGAATGAAATTCTTGCTATTTGCAATGACATGGTTAGAGCTACAGTGTATTATGCTAAGTGAAGTACATCACTCAGAGAAAGACAAATACCATATGATTTCACTCATGGAATTTAAGAAACGAAACATGAACATATGGGAAGGGAGGAAAAGAAAGAAACAAACCGTAAGAGACTCAATGATAGAGAACATACTGAGTGTTGATGGAGGGAGGCGGGTGGGGGCGAGCTAAATGGGTGATGGGTACTAAAGAAGGCACTTGTTATGATGAGCACTGGGTTTTATATGTAAGTAATGAATCACCAAATTCTACCCCTGAAACCAATATTACACTATGTTAACTAACTAGATTTCAAATACAAATTTGGGGGGAAAAAGTATCTTTTCCTAGAGTAAGCAGCACACAACATAAGAAAGGCTCAGATAGGGGCACCTGGGTGGCTCAGTTGGTTAAGCGTCCGACTTCAGCTCAGGTCATGATCTCATGGTTGGTGAGTTCAAGCCCCGCGTCGGGCTCTGTGCTGACTGCTTGCCCAGAACCTAGAGCCTGCTTCAGATTCTGTGTCTCCTTCTCTCTCTGACTCTCCCTCATGCTCTGTCTCACTCTATCTCTCAAACAATAAAGAAACATTAAAAAAGAAGAAGAAGAAGAAGAAGGAAGAAGGAAGAAGGAAGAAGGAGAAGGAGGAGAAGGAGAAGGAGAAGGAGAAGAAGAAGAAGAAAGAAAGGCAAAGGCTCAGACAGACTTCCCTGAGGTTGGCTCCCATTCCTCTGTCCTCACCCCTATTATAATTCATCATACTACAGCAGAGAGACTTCTATGTTTGCCTCTTCAAAGACAGTGAATGATCCCATTCATCTCTGTGTCTCAAAACCTAGAAGAGACACAGAAAGGGCTTAGCAAAAGTTTGTTATATGAAAGTTTGGGCAGATAATCGAAACAATTGGGTTTCTTTTCACATGTGTCAAAGGTATACACTAATCATACATTCAACTCTCCATTGTGGGGACTGAGCTGACAAGAGACTCAAAAAGGGTGGGCATGAATGCCAACACAAATGCTTCAGAACTGAAGTAGACACCTGAGGGCAGTTCCTGAGGTCTCCTAGAACAGCTGCACAGTCAGTATTGGCACTGAATAAAACCGCTGAGTGAAGAAATGCCAAGTCCATTTGTTAATGTTAGCTCCAAGCTAAAGCTATTTCTGCAACAACAAAATGGCTTTCATGTGCCATCACCTCTTTCCCCTCACACAAATTCCTCCTCACACAAATTCACTCCATTAACCCAGCTAGAGAGGAAAGTATTGATTCTACATCTCAAGAAAGGTTCAGAGGTTCTTTTCACAGCACAGGGAGATCAGAGACTGAACTGCCCTCCTGAATGCCCAGAGGTTGCTACAATCCAAGTCTCCTAGAAGATTATCTGGTTTACTGTAATGTGTCCCATCCCTTGCCTCTATCCCACCCTGTGATCCCATATCTTTACCACAGTTACTATGTAATAATCTTTACATACCTGTCTCCCCAACAAGACTAAGAGCCCATGGATGATAAACATTGGGTTCCAGTAATGTCTATGTCTCCAATACTAGGTCTTCTAATACCACAGTATGAATGGTTCCCAAAAGTTGTTGATGTTTTTCATTATATTAAAAAAAAAAAAACTACTACAGGGTGCCCTAACAGACTCTGTCTCTCCAGCATTCAACTTTGTTCCTAATACCTACTGTCTTCAGTCTCTGAAAACTGGCATTTTCTGCTGCTAGTTGTGTGATATAGCCTAAGACCATAGTTGAATAGGCTTTCCATTCTGGTGGAATCACCAGAGTAGCTTCTTTGGAGTCAATGAAAAACCAAAACCAAAAACCCAACAACCAAGAATAGAGGTACAATTCATAATTCACACTCCTAGGGGTAACCTAGGAAGTAATGGTATTAAGCAGAAGCAAATTGCTCTCAGCTGCTCCTACAAGCCAAACCTCATGTGTAGTACTAGTTACTCCTAGAGCTACTGGTGTGTGGTGTGCCTGTGTGTGGTGATTGCCACTTCTTGATGGAGCTCATAAATTAGATTTTTTATTTAAAAATCTTTTTAAATAAATTTTTTTGAAAATATTTTTCAAAATATTTTTTATTTTGTTATTTATTTATTTATTTATTTATTTATTTATTTATTTATTTATTTATTTATTTATTTATAAAGAGAGAGCAAGTACTAGCAGGGGAGGGGCAGAGAGAGCGGTGAGAGAGAATCCCAAGCAGGCTCCACACTGTCAGCACAGAGCTCCACGCTGGGCTCAGTCTCATGAACCGTGAGATCATGGCCTGAACCAAAATCAAGAGTTGGACATTAAACTGACTGAGCCACCTGGTGCCCCCATTTGTTTTTCTTGAACTTGAGATTCCCTACAGTACACTTCCCAATCTGTCTCCAGGTTGCAAAGTAATTTTTTCTCACAACATGGAAGTATCCTAAATACCTCCTTATAGTTCAGACTCAAGAAATCACAGTCCAGAGACAGAGAGAGTTCTTCTAAGTTCCTAATTTCTCTTCTCAAGGGGATACCCACTCCCTATTAGGAAATGGACCTAAAGGTCCAAAGAGGTTAGTCATTTTTACAATACAATATGACAAGCCCAGACAGAACTACACTTGGACACTAGCACGATGGGACAAAGTGCTTTGGAGGCACAGAAGGGAGGTATGATTAGCTCTCAGGAATTTGTTGAGGGAGCTTTGCTCCAGAAAGCCTGGCTACCCTTACCTAGTGACATTTCTTTTCCCAAAGCCTACGGTCTGAAGCTGAACACTCAATTATTAAATGCTGTAGGCTGTTCTTTAGTTATTTCCCAAAAGACTGTAAGTACCTCTAGGTCAGAAATTGTCCTTTTCTAATATTCCTTCACCCATGGTGCCACGCATAAGAGACACTCATGTAGGTGTGGGGGAAATATCTACACAGATAACTCATCAGGATCTCCCTCCACCTTGGGAGAAATGATGCTCTCTCAGTAGGAAGCAAAGACTTGATTCTGGCTGCATGCTCGAGGTGAGAGAAGGCTATCAACCTAAGGCAGTGTCTTGATATAGAACCCTATCCATTTACCTAGAACAAGTGCAGTTTTCTTAGTCTTGATTTTCTAACACATTCCAGGGAAGGAGAGAAGGCTAACAAAGGGATAAGATGACACCTTCCAGGTCCCAACCTACCTTACAGGTGCCAGAAAAGATAAAGGACTCCTCATAACTAGGCCTCAGTTGGTCCCTGGATTCCACTTGCCAGTCTTAATGCTACTTCAGTAATGGTGCAGCTGACTACAAACAGCCCTGCCACACCCAGGGGCCCTACATTCACCTCCCCAAAGCTATTTTCTCTATAGTAGTTTATAAAGCAATGGAAGGGCCCCTCAGGGATAGTACTGCTGTTTGGAATACCAGAACCACTGTAGTGAGAGGTAGCCAGAGACTTACTGCTCTAGGCCTTATTGGCTCTGAGAGTACAGCTTGCTTGTGCTCCTTTGCAAACTTTTTCTTATAACAAGCTCTCTTACCCTTCATTCATGACAGAAGGGGTACAGGAGTATGTATATGCATGTCTGTGTTGGTGTAGGTGTTGAGGGTGGAGAATGAAATGACAGCTATTCTTGGGCAAGTACAAAACTCTAAACCTCCGTAGAAGACTTTAAATCGCTCTTGCAGAGAAATCATATTAGATGATTTACAGTTCCCCCATCAATGATCAAACTGTACTATTTATATAAGCCTTGTTATGGTGGTGTCCTGGGCCACTTGGCCCAGAGATGCCTGCCTTGTAGCATGGCCAACATCCTCTAAAAGCAACTCTTTTCCAACCTGGTCACATAGCAATTTGGAAAGTAAGAGACTAGCTGACGCCAGAGAAGAGCTGGCAGAATGTCAGAAACTCAATCTCATAGATAGAAAATGGGTCAGTACGTTATGGCCTTCAAATGACAGAACCAGTGGACTCCTGTTCTCAGTTAAGAGCTACTTCCTGGAGGCCATGAGAAAGAACACTAAGACATAGGTTCCCAACTTGCCTTGACTGCTGTCACTCCTATAGGGCAAGAATCTCTTAACCCTCCTCATGCCAACTGTTCCTGCAACATACATTCAGATTAAAGTCGAGCATTAAGGTTCTTAAGTGTTGCCTGGCTCAGCACTCAACACTCAATTCTGCTGAAAGATTGGCTTTCTAAGGACTAGCTATACAGAGTAGTAAATTGTATTCTCTGTGATTGAATGTTAAATCTATATAATATCTCCATTATTTCAAAGCTCACTAATGATTGGTTTTTTTAACATAGCTTTCTTGGTAATGGAAGACAGTGTCTCAAAGAGTTGTGCAAAAAAGCCTTCATACCTTAGATGTGAGGTCCCGATGAAAAATGCCTTTGAAGTGAAGGTAGCTGAGGCCCACTGCTATGTCATAGGCCAGTTTCACTCTCACAGTCCAGGGCAAATGTAGGTTACTGTCTAGTAATTGTTCTAGGTTTCCAGAGTTGATATACTGCAAAATAGAAGGAAAACCCAGCCACAATTTGTCAGTAATGTTTAGGTTGGTGGTGAAAGCATTAGAGAGTAAACATCTAGAAGATAGAGACTCTAGGTTTTTAATTTTTTTAAGTTATTGAGGATTTATTTATTCTGCATCCAGGCACTACGGCAGGTGTTGCACACAAAGACCCCTTCCTTTGAAGAGATCACAATCTATTAAGGGTACAGACAAACTATATCATGTGGTAAAATGCTAAAATATAGCTTTGTACAGGTACAACAGCACTATGAGTGGATAGAGTTACAAAGTCAATCTGGGCATGTCAGAGGAAGCTGTACAGAGGAAATAAGAGTCAAAAGGATAACCTGGGGGAGCAGGAAAGACAATACATACAGAGAGAGCAACATATGCAAAGTTATAGGTTAAGTGCATGGTGCATTTAGGAAACATATTCAATATGGCCAGAGTGAATATGGCATAAATAGTAGAAACAGGTAAGGCCAATATGCTTTGCTAAGATATATGGACTTCATCCTGTCTATTGGGAACAAAATATGCCTTTTAAGCAGAAGAGGGAAATGTTCATGTTTGCTTTTTATTTTTTTATTATTTAAAAACAATTTTTAATGTTTATTTGGGACAGAGCACAAATGGGGAAGGGCAGAGAGAGGGAGACACAGAATCTGAAGTGAGCTCCAGGGTCCAGGCTGTCAGCACAGAGCCTGATATGGGGCTCAAACTCACAAACCATGAGATCATGACTTGAGCCAAAGTCAGATGCTCAACTGACTGAGCCACGCAGGTGCCCCTATTTTTTTTATTACTTTTTAAAAAGTTTATTTATTTATTTTTAGAGAGAGAGAGCATGAGTGGAATAGGGGGCAGAGAGAGAGGAAGAGAGAATGCCAAGCAGGCTCTGCATAGTCAGCACAGAGAGCCCACCACAGGGCTCGGACTCACAAATGATGAGATCATGACCTGAGCCAAATGCTCAACTGAATAAGCCACCCAGGTGCCCCCATATTTGCTTTTTAAAGAAAAGATTATTTAAGCAATGGTATGATTGGTGGATTAGATGGAGAATATGGAGAAGGATAAATAGGCAATTATTACAATAATCCTGGTGAAAGAAGGGTGCCTCAGTTAAGGCAATAGCAGAAGCTTTGGAACAGAGCAAGAGTCAAAATATATTTTTAGATGGCAGAGTCAAACAAACAAACAAAACCTTGATGACTGTCTGGATGGGGAGGATAAGGGCAACAAAAAGCTCTAGGTTGATTCTGGGTTATTGGTCCTTGGATGCCATTATTAAATACCCACAAAATAGAAAAGTCAGGTTTTTAGAAGAAGCAACGTTAAAAGATAGTGAGTTTAGCTAGGATATGTTGAATTTAAGGGCTTGTGGGATAGCCAAGGTGGTGATGCCCTATAGAGAATCAGCTTAAAGTTTAGGAACAAAGTCTAAGCTAGAGACTAACATTTAGGAGGCAGTAACATTGAGCTGAAGTAGTCATGATGC
Source organism: Cryptoprocta ferox (assembly GCA_028646485.1). Lineage (NCBI taxonomy): Eukaryota > Metazoa > Chordata > Mammalia > Carnivora > Eupleridae > Cryptoprocta > Cryptoprocta ferox. The sequence goes on along the minus strand of CM053570.1, from coordinate 67,403,030 downwards.
CAAGGGATGTATGAAATTGTCTAGGGGTTAACATATAAGGTGCCAAATTAACAGAATCCTAAGGAATGGTAACATTTAAAGGAGCAGGCAGAGGAAGAAAAACCAAGCAAGAATGGTACCATAGAAGCCAGTGAAGGAGAACATTCCAAGGAGGAAATGACCAAAAGTATCAAATGCTCTACAGATCAAGTTAGGTGAGCATGAAAAGTGTCCACTGAACTTGCAACTAAGAAGTCATTGGCAACTATGGCCAGAGCAGTTGGTTAAAACCAGAGTAAGATGGGATGCCTGGGTGACTCAGTCAGTTAAGCGTCCGACTTCAGCTCAGGTCATGATCTCACGGTTCGTGGGTTTGAGCCCCGAGTGGAGCTCTGTGCTGACAGCTCAGAGCCTGGAGCCTGTTTCCGATTCTGTGTCTCTCTCTCTGCCCCTCCCCTGCTCATGCTCTGTTTCTCAATGTCTCTCAAAAAATAAATAAAAGTTAAAAAATTTTATAAATAAATAAATAAATAAATAAATAAATAAATAAAACCAGAGTAAGACCAAAGGGAACTAAGGAGTAGGAAGATAAGGCTGTGGAGAAACTATGTAACGATGTCCTCTTTCAATAAATTAGGCTGTTTCGTCATTTCTACATACCCGTGAAGGGCTGCTTTCCTCTTTTTTTAAAGAACAAATAAACCTTTTTATAAAGAGATTCGAATAAGAGTAACAATAACAAAACAACAATAGCATCAGTTTATATTTATTTATATAGTGTTTACTTTGTGCCAGGCACTCGTCTAAGAACTTTAATTATCTCATTTAATCTGCACATAATCCTATGAGTTAAGTGTATTATTATTATTCTCATTTTATAAAAGGCATTTAAAGGTTAAGATCTATGGTTCAAACCCAGACAGTCTGGCCCAGAGTCCATGTTGTTTACCACTACCTTATATTAGAGTTAGAAGCCACAGCATCTGAGTCAAAGAACCTCATACAGAACAGGAGCTCAAATTTTTCTGCCAATTTGGTAATGAATTTATTCAAACCTTACATGATGCATTATCTCCCTTCTTCCAAAAGAGAAAGAAGGAAAATTCCTCCAAGCCTAAAATTAAGCTCTTACTATCTATTTGGGCGGCGGCGGGGGGCGGTGATACTGAATTTTGAAAGGACTAGGGAATCTAACGGGATAGCAGGCAAGAGATCTGAATTTTAGTCCAATTCTGCCTCTTAACTATTTATCTTTGGATAAATCAACTAACAAGACTATCCTTCAGTTTTCCCACCTATAAAATAGCTATGGTAATTCCAGATCCATATAACTCACAATGTTATTATAAGAATCTAATATAAATATATGAAAGTGCTTAGAAAAAAAAATTTAAGTGCCATATAATTAAGATTTCGTGATGTGGTAACATAAGCACCAAAAAGAGCCAGTTGGGGGCAGCAGGATGCAGCACTTCAGATCCTTAGATGAGGAGAATCAGGCTGGCTTGGGCAGAATGAAAGGCTAAAAATATATCTAACTTCTTAAAAGGGAAACCTGTCAATCTGCTTAATTCTGCTTTGTTACCCATCTTGGAAATTTCAAAATGAGGCATAATGACAGCATTAGCACAGTGCCTTTCATCTCTTCACTCTAGTTGATTCTGTCCACAGTTCACATTTGAGGAGCCCATTTGCTAAAAAGAAACTGAACTTGCAAACTCCAAGCTACATAGGGACAATGAAGTGGACATCTAATCACACAAATTTCTTTAGTTCTGAGAGTCAAAACGGTCTGAAAATATTATGGTTCACCTCTTTGATATGGTGACAATGTGACATGGAAGGCCTGACTTCAGGAGCCACTGAGGTTTCCTAACTGAGGGTCAGGCAGAAAAGACTATGATGAAAAGGCATTCTCTGCATTCTCTCTCTGCCTGGCTAAGCTAGGACTCTTCATTCTGGTTCAGAAAAACACATATTTACTCTTTTCAACATGTCTCTGAAGACCTGAGAAATCCACAGACCAAGGCAGAGGGTGGAGAACAGAAGAGAAAGATGAGACAAGGTGAGAAATCACACCATTAGTAGGCTATGGTTTTTCCAGCCAAGATGGAAGAAGCACAAACCAGGAGCAGAGAAGGAAATTAAAGGGAGTTTATTGTTACAACCCGTTCCTCTTGTCTGCTTTTGGTATTTTTAGAGGGGGCTGATAAGCCTCTGGGCCTTCAGAAACCACAACTTTGCAATGTCTCAAGATCTTTGCATGTGTAAGTAAAGGAAGTTTGAGATCTGCCAACAAGGAAGATTTCTAAGTTGCTACACACTCTGTGTGCCCATTAGTTGGAACGTTCACTTCCCCATAAGCAACTCCCAGTGCTGGCTCAGCTGGTGTGTCCTCTGAACAAATCCCTCTGTGGGAAGCAGAGGCAAAAGCAACTGCACTAGCACATTCAGCTTTCCAGGATGGGGATAACACCTGCTTTGTTTTGTTTTCTTCCAGACCACTCCCTTGAGCGGCTCTACAAAATCACCTAAGGCACTGGCAATACATTTGAATAACCTACTAAAGAGAGTTTTACACTTTTTATTGTTGTTCTTTTAAACTTTCAAGTTCAGAAAACTATAGTATCAGCCAGCCAAGTGTCATAGGTACTTCGGTACCTCTTAGTGAGGGTTCCCCAACTTTACACCAAAACCTGCCTTTACTCTTCCTGGTCTAATAAAATATTATAGAAGAGTTTCTAGAAGAGTTTCTTGCATTTCATTTGTGTTTGATACATGATTTCATTAAAGACTCTTTTCATAAAAGCAGTCAATAAATAAACGTGTGTTGGAGATTAATAATATTATGTATACAGGAAATCATATGTCAATACCATAAAAAATCACCAATGGGTCAGATTAGTGGACACTCAGTTCTCCACCCAGGAAGATCAACTAAAGTTACTTCTACATCATTTATTGAGCACTTCTCCACTTCCTGTCATCCCCATATGACAGTAAGAATCTACCAGTTTACATCAGCATCATTTTCCCCAGTGACTATAAGAGTGCATTACACATAGTAAACGTGGGTATATAAAGATGAATAGCAGTTTATACCTTAAAGAAGTCCAGTGAAAGACACAGATGTAAGTAAATAATACCAATAACCCTTTAGTAGAGGTAACTACTTGAGGTATGAAAGTAGAAAACTGACTCTCCCTGATTTTGGAAAATTTCAGAGAGGAGGTAACATCTGAGTTGGGTCTTAAAAGATAGCTGGGAGTTGTGTAGGCTGAGAATATGGTTCTTCCCATATATCCCCATAGGCTCTCAAAGTACTAGTTCAGACACAGACAGACACATAACCATACCCATACAGAGAATATTCTGGAGCAGCACTAGGCAACACTTAACCTCTCCTTAAGGTAACACTCACTACACTCAGGCTCCTGTTCCCAATTCTTGCTGATTTTAGTCAGCTATAGTAGGCTCACCCAATCATAACTAGTCAGAAGAATAAGACAAAAGCATTACTTTTTTTAAACTTTGAATTATCAATGTACTAAAAAAAATACATTATCAATGTACTGATACCTGCAAAAAAACAAGCTTATCTATAAACAATGGTTTAAAGGCATATCCAGAGGCTAAGAAAATATCAACTGTAAGAATTATTATTCCTTTTTGAAAAACCTACCCACTGGCCTGGAGCTAGGGCACTCACCCAAGGCAGATAAATATGCTGCCATCTAACTTCCACAGATCATTTGCTACCACTTAATTAGCAGGGCTGTCCTGAGGAAGATCTGTCCACCTCTTTATCCATTCACCTACACAAACACTGAATACCTATTATGTGAAAACACAAACCTAAGTGGGGCCAGTCTCTGCTCTTAGTTCACAGTCCAGTCTAGCCTGGTTCACAGTCTAGTTGAGATGATAATCAACTAACATTTTTTTTTCACACAGGACAATAATGTCATATATCCTATACAGAAATATCATTTTAACAGTAATGTAAAAACTGTGTGGGAAAGTCAGGAGTTGAAGCCAGTTAGGAGGCTTATGGAATCATCCAAATGGGAAGACAAAGGTCTGAATAGGACAATGACAGCAAGAATGGAAAGGTTAATATCTGGAGACATCTTAGAGGTAGAAGAAACAGGGTTTGGTGTTTAATCAAAGGCAGGGGGTAATTAAAAGAAATAAGGTATACAAAGTATGCCTAGCACAGGGCTCAGCTCATAGTACACAACTCATTCTCCCCACTCTCAAGATCTTATCTTCATAATCCAACTCCTGGGTTATTCCACTGGCTTTCTAACTAGTCTTCTTGTCCCTTTCTTGTATCTTGAACAGACTTAGGCCTCATTCCAATCCTTTTTCGACAATACACCACAAATAATCCTTCTGAAATGCCAACCTGAAGCCAATCCCTGTTAAAGTTATTCAAGGATGCCCTATTTCTCCTAGGATAAAACCCACAACCCTTACTTAGCATGGCATAAGAAGCCTTTCACTCCTGCTTATAAAGGCCTGACCCCTGCTTACTTGCACATTTGTGCACATTGCTGGTCCTTTTACCTGGAATACCCTTCCCTCACCCAGGCCTGGAATCCTCATTGTCGAGGATTCAGTTTCATTTCATGGAAGCCCATATCTAGGACTAGGAATAAGAAAGACATTTCTGCACAAAATGAACACATAAAGTGCAGAGATTAGTAGTTATTCCTTTTCTTTTTCCTAAATAAGGTATAAGTAGAGAGAAGGGATAAAATTAAAAAGTAAAGGGGCGGTACAGTATAGTGGTAAAGCCCACAGACTACAGAGTTACACTGCTTAGGATTGAATCTAACTTCTGACAAGCTGTGTGGCCCTGGCTTGGTCATTCAATTTCTTTATACTCATCTATAAAATGGGCATTAGAATAGTATCTAATGACAACAACAAAAAAGATTAGTACCTAACTTATAGAGTTATGAAGATTCAATGAGTTGATGTGTAAAATGCTTAGAACAATGTCAAAGAAAGTTCTCAGTGTATGTCAGTTGTTGTCTACTGCTGTTATTATTATATTTATTATTATAAATATACAATATTTTTAGATAAGTCTGGAACACCATGATGAAACATCTACAGTTAATCTGTCAGACCACAGCAGCACTAAAGGTCTATAGGTAATGGTATACTATGATATGTTATATGTTGAATTATGTCTCCCCAAAAGATATGCTCAAGTCCTAACCTCTGGTACCTGTGAATGTGACCTTATTGGGAAATAAGCTCTTTGCAGATAGAATCAAATAAAGATAGGGTCATACTGGAATAGGGTAGACCCTTAACCTAACAGGATTCGTATCTTTATAAAAAGAGAAGAGACACAGACATAGGGGGAATGTTATGTAATAAGGAAGGCAAAGATATGAATGATGAGTTACACATCTGTAAGCCAAGGAAGTAAGGAAGAGGCCAGGAAGGATCTTGCCCTAGAGCTTTCAGAGAGACATTATGGCCCTGCCAATCCTTCTGATTTTGGACTTCCAACCTTCAGAATAAATTTATGTTGTTATAAGCCACCCACATTGTGGTGCTTTGTAATGGCAGCCCTAGGAAACTAATACATGCCCGAAACTACATTTTAGAAAGATCATGTTGAGAGCAGGAGAGAGGAGGAACTAGAGGAAGGTTTGGATGGTACTGCAACAGTACAGATGAGAGGTGACCAAATGCCTGACTTGGAGTGCTATTATTATAGGCATGAAAAGGTGCACTAGAGTTAGAATATGCAGAGATAGAATCTAAAGAATATAGTAACCAAGTGGTAAATATGAGAACTGAGGGAAAAGAGTCAAAGGCAACTCAAAGATTCCAAATTCAGGTGTTCAGAGAAGCAATGGGAAGAGATCCTATAATCTTAGGTGCCATCAATAAGTCAGAAACACATCAGAAATCAGTATCAGTGTCAAATCAGTATCGGCCAAATCACTGACTTGTCAAACCTCTGTTCTTTGGATGAGCCCTCTACAGATGAGGGCCTGGGCCCCGACCTAGTTTTCACTGAAGCCCAACAATGCCATTGTGCTGGCCACTGTTATGTCTTTTGGTCAGCTCCAAACACAAAGGCTAGCAGACATCCCATCCTGCTGGCTTGGTTTAAAGAAGAAAAGAAAGCTTTGTTACTGCCCTGGGTAATTTCAGGACAGGCATCCCAAGAGCGCCCTGTGGGAGGCTTGTGCTCCAAAGGAGGCTCCTGTTCTCAGCTCGAGGTTCCGCAGCCACTACAAGCATATATCCCCACATCTGCCAAGGCCCAAGCTTGCCACTGTTCAGGAGATCCATCAGGGCTGCCTGACTGAAGCAGTCAGTAGGCAGTAATGAACTGACCCAAAGGGAAAGGGAACCTAAAAAGTGTTTCAGAATATTTAAATGTTTCATTCTCCCTACCTTTATATATGCTTATCTACTGCCCAGAATACTCCTCTTTCTTTTCATAGCTTTGTTAATTCTTATTCATCCTTCTAAACCTAGTTCGAGTCTTTTATTTTGGAAAGCATTTCCTAATACCCCATTCTATACTTTGTGCCATTTAACCCCCTATATGTATTTCTACTATTGCTTATCACATTGTAGTATAACCTTAATGGCAGGGACCAGGTCTTTCTCAACTTTGTAAGCCCAGTATCCAGTGAAGTGAATAATAAATTGTTGAATGAACAAACGAATGATTAATACATTTAAATAAATGGAGGCATGTTTTAAGTTCTCTCTCATTAGAAGCCATCCTAATTTAGTCATTAATGTAATTTAAGATCAAAAGGGAAGTGTGCTTTTAGAGAATTTTTCTAATAAATACCATCCAAAATAAATATTTAATGATGCCTACTATCTGGCAAATACCATGGTAGCATTGGATATAAAATGAAATATAAAACAGTACATTTGGCCACTCAGATATGAAATTCTGAGGATATTTTTATCACCCTATGGGCAAACTCCTTAAAGTGGTCAAAATCACATGGACTTTAAAAATATAACTAAGATCAGGCATGGAGGAGGGCACTTGTTGGGATGAGCACTGGCTGTTATATGAAAACCAACTGGACAATTATAATAATATATATACATAAATATATATGTGTGTGTGTGTGTGTGTATATATATATATATATATATATATATATATATATATATATGATCTCCTTCTGGAAATTATAGAAGATATTTCTTTTATCAGCAACTGAAAGCTAAGAAGAGGCCATAAAGATATCTCCCCCTCTTCCTTCACACTTCCCATAGACAGACACTTAGTATGAACCCATTCACTGCTTAAAGAACACGTTTGTTTTACATACCTGAAATAGTACAAGTGTTTTTCTAAGCATGTAAGCTACTATAAACATCAAAATGAATGTTTCCCTACAAGATTAAAAAAAGTATAATTAAGCTTTCCCCACAGATTTTTAACTCTTCCAACAAACATCTCATAATCAAAATCAAATATGTTTAAATAAAGTAAACATTAAAAGATAAATCTAGGGGCACCTGGGTGGCTCAGTCGGTTGGGTTGGAGGACTTTGGCTCAGGTCATGATCTCACAGCTCCTGAGTTTGAGCCTGCGTCGGGCTCTATGCTGACAGTGCAGAGCCTGGAGCCTGCTTCAGATTGTGTGTGTGTGTCTCTCTTTCTGCCCCTCCCCTGCTCACACTCTCTCTCTCTCTCAAAAATAAACATTAAACAATTTTTTTAAAAAAAAGATAAATCTGTAGAACAAATCTTCTCAAAGAAATAAACTAAGAAATAAGAAGACTGTTCCCTTTACCCTGTGAAGCTCTACTTGTAATCAACAGTTTCAGACATGATTTCAGATCAGGTCAGGGCTCCTGACCACTCTATCCAGTCTCAGTCTGCTTTTCTATCCCCAAATCTATAAGGCTATTGGATTTATGCTTAAAATCATTCTTTTCTCCAGCTTGCCACCCCACATCTACTACAACCCTACACTCTGCAGATCCACATAGGAATCTTTTGACACTGACCTGGTGATTGGACTCAGTCAGAGTGAACAAAGCAATACATTAAGGAAGACAAACATACCCTGCCTCCCCACCAGATCTGAGGAATAGGGGCTTGACAGTGGACAAAATGAAAATAGAAACAAAAAGAAGTTAGGTTTCTAATTAAGGTGATTTATATCAAAGAAACTCCATCCTCAAATGAACCAATCATTTTTTCTACCTACTCTGCCTATATTAGCATACCATTTGGCCTCAGAATAAGGAATAAATCAAGCAAAAGTTAAAGGAAGCCAACTAAAGCTCAAATGGTATCTTCTAGTGGCAAATGGTAGTTAGAGGAAGAGAAAGGGAGGAAAGATGTACAACTTGCTATGTGGAAGACAGCTTCCCAGCTCAATAGCCACTCCAAAGGCAGGCAGAAATCTCCAAAGGCTAAAAATAGGTAACTAAATACCCTCACATTCACAGAAATTCATGAAGACTACTAGCAGTTATCAAAGGAAGAGGTGGGGAAAGAGGACCCAGCCAGTTCTGGTTCTACTGCAGAGAAAACAGATAGGAGGTCTGGTGTATAAGTATCTACATCCTAAAACACGAAAGGAGAGCCTTTTCTCTTCCTTGGTTTCAAACCATCTCAAATGCAGAATGTTGTGCCCTCTTTAATGAGAGAATGAGAAAAATCAGATGGTTAATCTTCAGTGAATTAAGCTTAGATTTATTTTGCCAATTTGTTCAAAATTATCTTTCCTCTGTCAGCTACTGAGACTCTCTGGGAAGCAGCTAATACTAGTCTAGGGCCAACTCTCAATTTAAGCAAAGCAGCAGATCTGGATATGATACCACTCAGAAGGGTTTGGGGAATTCTAAATTGTAAAAAAAAAAAAAAAAAAAAAAAAAAAAAAGTCTCAATGACTAGAAGCAGAGAATGAGCATAGCACTGAATTCTGAAACCCTTTCCAAATAAATTCAGAAGATCCTGACATTTCATGAGTTCATTGAAAACAGGTTCAATACCATGCCTAAATCAGTATCTGGTAAAGTAGGCCCCTATAAATACTTGTTGAATGAATACAGGGATTCCTTCCTCACTCTCCATGAGTCAGCTCTCATCAGCTACCTCACTCAGTCTTTAGAGCTTAAACCAGGAAAATCTTGCCCCAAAAAGGGCCTTAAGATGGGCTAGGACAAAGACTGAGTCTGGTCTTCTATAGTGAAGAGACTATGCCGATAACAGTGTTATGTTAAAAAAAAAAAGTTTTCAGGTAATACAGGTAACATATGCACAACAAAGGGAGAAGAAGTATTCCAGCTGTACTCTCCAAGTTTCCCACATCTTAGTAAACAGCACTACCACCTACCTAGAAAATGCGCACCATTTCATTTCTCATTCTCCTTTTTTAAAAAAAATTTTTTTAATGTTTATTTTATTTTATTGAGAGACAGAGAGCATGAGCAGGGGAGGGAGTTAGAGAGTTAGAGAGAGGAGACATAGAATCTGCAGCAGGCTCCAGTCTCCAAGCTGTCAGCACAGAGACTGATGCGGGGCTCGAACTCACGAGCTGTGAGATCATGACCTGAGCTGAAGTCCACCACCGACTGAGCCACCCAGGGACCTTTCTCATTCTCCTCCTTATCAAAGTCACAACCAGGATCTTGTGCTTCTATTTCCAAAACAGATCTTTAAACATTTTTATGGATACCACCACAGTTCAAACCACCCACAACTCTCACATAATCTCTAATATAAATTTCTCCTTATATTCCCCTTGCTCTCACTTTGGTCCCTCAACAATCTATTCTCCCTAGAGTAGCCAAACGATTATTTTTTAAATGCAAATTGTATCATATTACTCTCCTCTCTAAAATCCTTCAATGTCTTCCTGCTATATTTAAAATAAATTTCAAAATCCTTACCATGGCCTAAGGCCTTGCATGATCTAGTTTCTGTCTATTTCCCAAAATTTTAATGTTCTTCTGATCTTCATGAATGCCTCCTCACCTTTTAGGTATTCTCAGAAAAGTATTTTGATGACCTTATGTACAGGATAAGTTAGTCAATATCAGAATATATACATTACACTGTCCTTATTTATCTCACTTGCCATGACCGATAAAACATTTTTTCAAAAGTGCATATGCATCAGGAAAACAATGCCCAAGGCTACAGAATAACAGTATGACAGAACAGATCTGAAAGGCAATCCATTCTAGCCCCACATTATACATTTTCCTTCTATAACATCCTTGTAAGTGGCCAAAGCAGTCCATATTAGCTTCGTCAAGAGAAACAGGTAGTGAAGAGCATAAGAACCACACTAAACACCTATGGTGCCCTCTGGCTAACACTAGCCTCCCAGCATCTAACAACATTGTCTTTAGCTCTCCTAGCTTGATCGGAAGGCAGTGCCTGAAGAAGCCCAACTAATTCTTCTAACCCAACTCCTACCTCTTCAATGACCTGCTATCTATTTCTTGCTAGCAATAAACAAAAGAGAAAAGGTCCCAGTCCTTATGGAAGTGACATAGGGGAAAGAGAGGGACAATACACATATAAAAGAATTATGTTATAAGATATACTACAATGAAAAAGGAAAGAGGGCTATCAAAGAAAATAAGAAGCCAACCAACTCACAAGCTGTGGGAGGTCATTAGGAAAAGTCACTCTAGTGAAAATTTAAACTAAGACTTAAAAATTGAGGTAAGTAGGTAAAAAGTGGGAGAACTGCTTTCCAAGTATTATTTAATCTCTCTAATTCTCAGTTATCTCAGAGGGTTGTCATAAGGATGAAAAAAGAAAATACATGTAACACTGAAAATTCAAGAAACATTAACTAGTTCTTTAATATCTGATTTTATAATCAGAAAAAAGCTTATTTTTAAATGTCATAAATAAATAAAGTGTCCTTGATACTGCCAACTATAATAAATTATTGGTTTAAAAAGATGAAATATTTTCTTATCCAAAACTTCAGGTGACTTATCAGGTAATACGTCTATTGTTTTATTTGTATTTCTAAAAGTCCAGGGCTCAGTTCTGTTCTTTCTGGGTGTACCAGAAATACATGTTTGACTGACTAGCTAATCTGGATGGAAAATAAGTTATTGAGCAAATTAGAGAGTCAAAGGATGACTATGCAAGAGGTCTTATAACTGATCAATGTAAAAGTATTCATGAGACAAGAGTTCCAGCCATTCATATAAGCTCTAAAATACATTTTAAAAATCTATTTAAAAAAAATTTTTTAGGGCGCTCCTGGGTGGCTCAGTCACTTAAGCATCTGACTTCAGTTCAGGTCATGATCTCACAGATCTGGTGAACTCAGGCCCTGCTTCAGGTGAGCCCCTCTTCTCTTCTTTCTCTCTCTCTCTCTCTCTCTCTCTCTCTCTCTCTCTCTCTCTCTCTCTCTCTCCCCCTCCCTCCCTCCCTCTGCCCCTCTCTTACTTGCACCCTCTCTCTCTCAAAAAAAATGAAAATTTAAAAAATGTTTTAATGTTTATTGATTTAATGTTTATTAATGAGAGAGTACATGCAGGCATGGGAGGGGCAGAGAGAGAGGGAAACAGAGGATCCAAAGCTCTGCACTGACAGTAGGGAGTCTGATGCAGGGCTCGAACCCACAAACTGTGAGATCATGACCTGAGTGGAACACTTAACCTACTGAATCACCCAGGTGCCCCTAAATAAAAGAATTTTTAAAGTTTATTTATTTTGAGAGAGAGAGAGAGAGAGTGTGTGTGTGTGTGAGTGTGTGTGCACGTGCAGGCATGCACACATTAAGTTGGGGAGGGACAGAGAGAGAGAGATCCCAAGCAGGCTCTGCAATGTCAGCTCCGAGTTGGTGCAGAGCCTGATGTGGGGCTTGAACTCAAGAACCCGAGAAATCATGACTTGAGAGCCAAAATCAAGAGTCTGATGCTTAACCAAATGAGCCACCCAGGCTCCCCTAAAAGAAATTTTTAAAAGAAAATTTACCTCCACTTCACTTTTTAGATGGCATAAAACGTGCTTCCTTTTCCCCCATTCAATCATTCAGTCAATATCTATAAAGTGTCTTCTAATACAAGGTACTGCTGGGAAATCAGGTATATACAGATGAGTAAAATACTATCCCTATAATAACCAGCAACTAATTGGTTTTATAAGGTGCTTTCATCTCATGTGAACCTTGTAACATCCTGAAACATTCTTGTTATCTTTTTTTTTTTTAATAAATGAGGAAATCAAGCCTAGAGAATTTAAATAATTTACCTATGGCTACTGGACTATTAATAGTGGAGCCTGAAGTTTTACGCAAGCCTTTTGACCCCAAAGCCAGGGTTCCTTCTACCCTGGAAGCTTACGTTTGCATAGGGAAATCAAAGCAAAAATAACTTCAATACATGGCAGAATGTGTAATAAGAGAGGTACACAGACACACACATAAAAAACTATACAGGCGAAGAAGACCAATGGCAGGGAACATTATGACCAAATTTGGCGAGGAGAGGGGAGAAAGCAATGGCAAAGAAAGAATCAGAAAAGGTTTTATGGAGAAATAAGTGGACTTTGAGCCAAGTCTTGAAGGGAGAGAAGATTTCTACAGGATAAAGGGAAAGAGTACACCCTAGGATGAAGAAATATGAATAAGGAGGCAAAAAAAAAAAAAATAGACTGTGTTTAGTAAACACACGAAAACCAGTTTGTGTGAATAACAGAGTACTCATTAAAGAAGAGGAGACCTAGCAGAAAACAGGCAAGATGATGCTAGAGCACAGAGGACTAGGATACCAAGCTAGGAGTTTATCCTGAATTCCATGTTTTAATCCTAGCTGTATATCCGAAAAACCTATGAACTTATTTTTTATATATAAAGTTTATTTATTTAGTTTGAGAGAGAGGGAGAGGGAGAGAGGGAGAGAGGGAGAGAGGGAGAGAGGGAGAGAGGGAGAGAGGGAGAGAGGGAGAGAGAGAGAGAGAGAGAGGGAGAGAGAGAAAGAGAAAGAGAAAGAGAAAGAGAAAGAGAAAGAGAAAGAGAAAGAGAAAGAGAAAGAGAAAGAGAAAGAGAAAGAATGAGAGAGTACACAAGCCAGGCAGGGACAGAGAAGAGAGGAGAGATAGAGAATCCCAAGCAGGCTCTGCACTGTCAGCGTAGCCCAATGCAGGGCTCGAACTTATGAAACTGCAAGATCGTGACCTGATCTATGGACTATATTAACTTATTTTTAAATACAGATGCCTAGGCCTCCCCCAAGACTTTAATTCAGTGGGTCTTGTGCGAGGTTCTGGCATCTGCACTTTCTAAAAAGCTCTAAACAATTCTGGTAAACAATTAAGGTTATAAAACTACACTGTAGGGGCACCTTGGTGCCTCAGTTAAGCATCTGACTCTTGATTTTGGCTAGGGTCATGATCTCACAGTTTGTGGGTTCAAGCCCCACATCAGGCTTTGCATGGATGATACTGGGCTTGGTTGAGATTCTCTCTCTCTCTCTCTCTCTCTCTCTCTCTCTCACTCTCTCTGCCCTCTTCTCTCTCTCAAAAATAAATAAATAAACATTAAAAAAAACTATACTGTAATCAATGAAGAAATCACTGAAGGTTTTGAGCCAGAAGATGCCACTGATTATTCATTTATTCATTCAATCAACAAATACGATAAGCAGCTATCATTTGTCAGCACTATGCTAGGAAACAGCTGATATCAATGTAAACAAAATGGTCCTTGCCCTTAAGGAATTTATAATTTACATATGCAAACGGTGAATAAAAATAAATGATAAGTACTATTGTAATATGGAAGCATATAGGAGAGGTACCTAACCTTACAAGATCAGAAAAGGCTTCTGAGAGAAAATAATATATATAAGCTGTATTCTGAAGGTTAAGTAGGAGTTGGCTGGGCCAATGGGAGAAGTAGAGGTTGTGTTATAGGCAGAGGGAAGAGCTAGTACAGAGGGTCAGAGGTGGAAAGGGTCATGTCCCATTTGTGGAACTGAAAAAGGTTAATATAACTGTGGTGCATAATTGAGACAGGAGCAAAGAGGTCAGAGAAGTGAGCAGTGAGGCTACACAGACAAGCAGTAGTAGGATTAGATGTTCTGACTTGACCCTGGGGGCAATGAGGAGCCATAGAAGGGTTTATAAGGGAGAAGCAAATTAGATTTGTATTAAATACTGTGTTTATGTCCATCAATGGATGAATGGGTAAGTAACATGTGGTATACATTTATAATAGAATATTTTTCATTCTTTTTTTTTTTGATGTTTATTTATTATTGAGGAAAAAGGGCATGAATGGGGGAGGGGCAGAGAGAGACACACACACACAGAACCCAAAGCAGACTCCAGGCTCTGAGCTGTCAGCACAGAGCCTGACGTGGGGCTCGAACCCATAAACCGTGAGATCATGACCTGAGCCGAAGTCGGATGCTTAATCGACTGAGCCACCCAGGCGCCCCTTTTCATCCTTAAAAAGGAAGGAAATCCCATGGTACACAAGATGGATGAACCTTTAGGACATTATGCTACATGAAATAGCCTGTCACAAAAAGACAAATGCTATATGAATCCACTTCTGTGAGGTACCTGGAACAGTCAAAATCATAGAAATAGAAAGTAGAAAATAAAAAAGTAGAAGATGGAACATGTAAACATATTTAATACTTTTGAACTGTACACTTTAAAATGGCTAAGATGGTTAAAAAACAGATTTGTATTTGAGAGGACCACTTGGCTGGCAACATGGACAGTATGGATTTTAGGTGAGGAAGAAGACTGATAGACTACTTAGGTTATTGCAAGATGATGGCAGAAGGAACTGGTGTAAAGTGAATGGATTCAAGCTAGTAAGAAGATAAAGTGGACAGGACATGGTGATTGATAAAATATAGAAAGTGGGAAAGGTCAGGGATGAAGGGAAAGAGAACTATCAGCTAAGATAGTAGAAAAGCTAAGTACTATATTCATACTTCTACAAGTTATTACTTTAACATTTATGAAGCATCTACTTGTGCCACGTACCAGAAGGCTTTAGACAATTATTCTGCCACCCTCATAAACCAGTTTCTCTTTTTAGAAGTTCAGCTAAACTGGCCCTTGACACAAAGTGTCTGCTTCAGTAATTATTTGTTGAGTAGAAAAGAAACAATCAAAAATAAATAAATAAACAAACAAACAATTACTACAGGAAGGTGAAATGTGCTAAAATGAGCATGTTAAGGAAAGAAATGCTTATGATTCACTTTGGAAATTTTTGATCTAAGAATTTACTATACAAGCAAATAATGGTGACCATAATAAGAAGAAAAGACCAACATAAAGAACAATGGGGCCCTGGGAGGCTCAGTCGGTTGAGCGTCCAGCTTCGGCTCAGGTCATGATCTCACGGTTTGTGGGTTCGAGCCCCGCGTCAGGCTCTGTGCTGACAGCTAGCTCAGAGCCTGGAGGCTGCTTCAGATTCTGTGTCTCCCTCTCTCTCTGACCCTCCCCTGTTCGCGCTGTCTCTCTCAAAACTAAGTAAAAAACATAAAAATTTTTTAAAAAAAGAACAAGTAAACATAGAAAGTGCACATAGTGATGATGTATCAGGTGTAGGAATGCTGAAATGCCCTTGACTATCAGGAACGTATGAGAGGTATATTGGGAAATCACCCTCCTTCTACTGTCTTTTCATTCTTGCTATAGTATCCAAAGTAGGAACAGTTCTCAAGTGCCTGCACAGACCACCTGTGAATGTTACCACTTATCAAATTAAGAAAAGTACACTTGTCAAAACTTCTATTAGAAACTGGTTCAGCTTAACCTCAAAAAGAGCTCTATGAATTCAATTGCTACACTAGTCTCACAGTCATGGAATGGATCGGGAGAAAGATTAGCTAGAAATCCCCTAAAGCACTTTTCTAAATCCTCCAGCTATCCTATCACTACCAACACTGAGAAAAGATTCATCAAATGGATGGCCAAAACAACCTTGAAAGAAGCAAATGTCTTTGTGGCCAACAGATTAACTGCTGTAAAGTCAAGTGTTGGGAAGCAGTATTCATTCATTCATTCATTTATCCATTCACTCAACTAGTATTTACTGCATGCCTTTGTGTGCCAGTTGCTGAAGATTCAGTAGTGAATAAAATAACCAAGCCCAACGAGCTTAAAGTCTAGTAAACACAGGATTACAGTGAGCCAGAACTTGATTCAAATTCCAGCTCCACTACTTAGCTAAAGAGACCTTAAATTCTCTGCCTTCCCCCATCTCTCTCTCTCTCAAAATAAATAAATATATATAGTAAAAAAAAAAAAAAAAAAAACCGCAAGGGATGCTTGGCTGACTCAGTCAGTGGAGCATGCAACTCTTGATCATGGGGTCATGAGTTTGAGGCCCATGTGGGGTACAGAGATGAAAGAAAGAAAAGTAAGAAAGAGAGAAAGAAAAAAAGAAAGAAAGAAAAAAGAAAGAAAGAAAGAAAGAAAGACAACTTAATTAATAATTTTTTCATTATTATTACTCAAGAAGTAATACAGCAGTTGAAAAATGCCTCCTTCCAAATCAGTGGAATGTTTTCTAATGAAAAAGCTGGTAAGCAGGATCTGAACAAGTAAGGTATCACTCAGAGTACTCCTGGGAATCCCCGTGCTCTATAAAGTTATCTCCACTTGGATGTCCAATAAATATTTCAAATTCAATCTGTTCAAAAATGACCTCTCAGGGCGCCTGGTGGCTCAGTCGGTTAAGCATCCAGCTCTTGACTTCAGCTCAGGTCATGATCTCATGGTTCGTGAGTTCAAGCCCCGCTGTCAGCACAGAGCTGGCTTGGGATTCTGTCTCCCTCTCTCTCTGCCCTTCCCCTGCTTACTCTCTTTATCTCTCAAAAATAAATAAAAAATAAACTTAAAAAAAAAACACCGGACCTCTCAATCATCTTCCATCTTGCACGTCCTGTAGTCTTCTCCATCTCCCTTAATAGAAACTCTATCCTTCAGGTGTTCTGACCAAAAATCTCAGAGCTATCCCTGACTCCCTTTATCTTCTCACAGCCCACACCCAACGCGTCAGGACAGCCTTGTTTACTCTCAAAATAGATCCAGAATCACCAGCAGCATGGCTACTGCTATAACTACAACTCTGGTCCAAGTCAGCATCATCTCTCACCCTTTTTGCATAGCCTTTATTTCTTATACAGACGCTATTGCAATAGTCACTTAACTAGTCTTCCTGCTTTCACCCTTGCCTCCTTTTCAGTCTGTTCACCTCACAGTAGCCAGAGTGATCTTTTTAAGAGATAAGTCACATGTCATACCTCTACTCAAAAACCCCAAAGACTTCACAATTCATCCTGAGTAAAAGCTGCAGTTCTTACAATAGTCTACAAGACTATGTGATCTAACACCGCATTTTCTCCCTGACCCCCATCTACCATCCTTTATCACTTTCTCCTCTGGAGCCATATCACCCTCCTTGGAGTTCTTCAACCATACCAAGCACATTTCTGCCTCCATATCTTTGCCCTTGTTGTTCCCACTTCCTAGAACACTCTTTCCCCAGGTATTCATGCAGCTACTTCCCTTAATTCCTTAATTTTTTCTTCTTCTGTGAGACCTTCCCTGTCCATATATTGAAACTGCAAACCCCACAGCACTTAAGCCATATATATTACAACTTGCTTTCCTGTTTAGTCTAACTCCTCTACCCAACCTCTGCTGACTACAATATAAATTCCATGAGGGGAAAGATTATTTTTTGTTCATTATTATATTCCCAATACCTGGAATAGTGCTAAATACATAGTAGGAGCCCAATAAATATTTTTAGAATGAGTAAATGAGGCAGAAACAAGCTAGCAAGTCAGGGGAAAACTACCTTAAGAATAGAGTAAACTAAATGAACTCTTCTATTATTTGTGGGTTAGACTGCCAACCTCGAATTCTTGTTTCTCAAATGTCATAGGGAGTTACTAAAAATAAGGGCAGAAAACATGTGCCACAATTTATTTAGAGATTTTTTATTACTAAATGACCAAACCAAAAAACTTTAATAAAGCCTACCTTTTTCAAAAGTAAAGATGCCAACACATATTTATAGGAAGGCTCCTAGCTATTTTTATAAGTATAAATAAACTGATTGTGAAAGAACTTGAGATGTGACATTTCATACTATTTCTGACCTTGGGCTCTTTTCACTGGGGCTAATTCAGCTTTCTCAGAGCTGGGTCTACACTAAACAACCAACTATAAACACATCCTGAACACATACTATGAGCGCAGTCACACAAACCATTATCATTGACCCTATTTAGAAGACTGAGGTCCATTAGAGAGCCTGGGATTTGACATAACTTGAAAAGTGGGAGGGAGAAAAGACATAAGGGCATCCCAGGTCCTAGACGGCACATCTAAGGCCAGCATGTGTAGAAGACAACAGAAGACCCACCCAACTCAAGGGAAGGCTGTGTATTCTGAACTAAAATAGAGTCTAGAATGCTACACAGAAGTTTTAAAACAGAAGCATCACATTATCAAAGTATGCCTAATGAATTGAGTACTGATATACCAAACTGAAGCAAAGAAAGACTAGAGACAGAAAAACCAGCCACCAAGTCTTTGTAGGGATCAAGGCATGGAATAACATCATGGCAAGAATGCAGAGAAAGGAGAAGCAGACATCACAAACAGAAAAATAGGATTGGGAACTGATTAAATTCAAGAGATGAGAAAATGTAAAAACTAATTCTGTAGTTTTCTTTTGGAGGAACAAGTATTCTAACAATAGGAAATGGTAAGATTGAAGAGTGACCTAACAGAGCTATGTTGTATTTTAAATACTAATAACATAATTGAATGGAAAATGAGATGACAGAAAAAAAAGAAAATGAAGCATAATGAGTAACAACAACAAAATATATGGATATCTAAGAGTTAACAGCATGGAACAATGGCTGGATATTTAAAAATAGCTTTTGGGGCACCTGGGTGTCTCAATTGGTTCAGTGTCCGACTTCAGCTCAGGTCAAGATCTCACTGTTTGTGGATTCAAGGCCCACTTTGGGCCCTGTGGTGACAGTGCAGAGCCTGCTTGGGATTCTCTTTCTCTTTCTCTCTCTCTCTCCCTCTCCCTCTCCCCCGCTTGAGCGCTCGCTCACTCTCTCTCTCTCTCTCTCAAAAATAAACATTAAAAAAAAAAGCTTTTAAGGAAGGACATAGTAAGAAATTTCTTACTACCCCAGTCACTAAACACTGAGTCCCTGAAAGACATTGCAGTGGAATAAAAATGATCAGTGAGATGTAGAGTCTGCTAATTCCCCTCCCTGTGAAGCAGATCTGACCAACAGAATGCAGTTTAAGTGACATTCTGGAACTTTCAAAGGTACAGCATAAGAAGTCTTTCAGTTTCCACTTGGGTGGCTTATACTTCTCGCCAGTCACCACATAAGAAATCTAACTAACCTGAGATCACCAAGCTATGGGAAGCTCAAGCCATATGGAAATAACCCAGAGAATGAGACACCAGGTAGGGAAAGACAGAGGCCAAACCACCTTCATTCACTGTGGCACCAGGCATGTGAATGAAGCAGCCATCCTGGAAGTGGGTCCTCTAGTTGACACATGAGCATCAGAGACCCAGCAAACCCCTTCCAAATTCCTGACCTACAAAATTATAAGCAAAATAAAATGGTTGTTTTAAATCACTGAGTTTTAGGGTAGTTTCTTATACAGCAATAAATAGGGAAATAGGTTTATTTTTTTATCTTTATAAGCCCAGAGCCTAGCAGAATGCCTAGCCTACAGCAGATTCACTCCAAATGTTATGTGTAAAGTGAATCTCTTTCTTCCCTTGTCGTTGATAATTCACATCCTGTCATTTTTCCTACCCTCATCATTCCTTTAGAAGTCCTGGGTCACAGGGGCAATCATTGTTGGTACATCCAGAGTGTTCTCTTAACTATCATGTGGTAGTAAAGGCCTCCCCAAAGCCACCCCATGATTGAAAAATAGGTATGGCTATGCTGCCAAAGTTAACCCAAGGCAGGCACCAGACAGTATCGCACCTGGCTCAAGGTAAATAAGGTCAAGATAATACTCTGTACTGGGCCACACAGAAACAAACAATGAAGAAGAAGCAGGCACAACTAATAGCAATATCACTGCACACCAGGAAACTGGAATCGGGGTCTGGCTGCTCATTTTTATAAATAATGCATGAGTTTGGTCACTGAACCGACAGAGTTTCCTTTCATTGTAAGGTCTCTGATTATATAAGGCTTCTTATAAGTCTGACAAAAAAACAACTCAGAAACAATACATATCAACCCACATAAACAAGGAATTTTCAAAGTAACTATTCTTTTAAAAAGAAAGAAGATATACAATGGAGGTGGAAATGGTGAGTGAGAAGAGGATGAGGGCTATGTGAATAAAAAGTTCTTTTCAGCCACCTGAGGACTGATCCATTCCCTCATGAGCTAAGAGCATTTTTTTCCCTAATGTTTATTTTATTTTGAGAGAGAGAGCACAAGTAGGAAGGGCAGAGAGTGGGGGAACACAGCATCCAAAGCAAGCGGGCTCTGTGCTGACAGCAGAGAACCTGGTGCAGGGCTGGAACTCACAAACCGTGAGATCATGACCTGAGTCAAAGTCGGACACTTAACCGACTGAGCCACCCGGGTGCCCCGGAGTGTTTCTCTCAGTACCAAGAATCTGCCTGACTGAGGTGACTTTGCTGTAAAGAGAATGAATCACCTCACTAGGCCAAGTAATTGCTGAGTGGTTCTTACTGGCACAGTGGAGAAAAATGCATAATTTCTCCATTTCTCCATATAAATTTCTCCATAGAAAAGGCAAGAGAGACCCCAAAATATCCACCAAGGAATTCTTTTGCTGACTCTTTTGACCAGAGAGTACTATCACTTGAGATCCCTACCCGACAATCTTATATTCCACTCATTCCCCAAATTTCCAATCTTCTAGGCACTGAAACGTTCTGCACAAAGAGGCTCCTTAAACTGTTTGATTATGAGGATATTTCTCTCTGTGCTTTCTTAACAAGCTTAAAAAGAAGGTATTATGAAATGAAGCATAATCTGTCTGGATGAATCTCTCTCTTGTCTGTTTTTGACAATCCCCTACACCTCCATCTTTGATATGGAAGAGAAAACATATAGCATGTAAGAAAACAAAAGGCAGCTACTTTTTGAGTAGAATGACAACCAACCTTAGGATGAAGTTGACAATGTAAAGACATAGCAAAGAGACAAAAAGATGTGGGGCCTCTAAATAACATCTATTTAGCTGCCGAATTAAACCAACCCTTAACCTAATAAAACAGCTAGAATTCCAGTTATATGAGTCATTTTGTTGTTTAAGGCCTTTTAACTATTTTCTGTTACTTGCCAACCAAACACATTCAAATATATCCAATAACTAGGAAATACCTTTTTCAAATAACCAAAAAAAAAAAATAGAATCAAATTCTACAATACTATACATGCTACACATACAAGAACACATGGGGAATATACATAAGTGCTTAGGACTGTGGAGAATATATAAATGAATTAAGGACAGTTTGTTATAATGGAACAGGTATAGGCTTTGAAGTCAAATGAATCTGGATCCAAATCCTACTTTGGGAATTCACTTAATTTCTCTAATCCTAGTTATCTCATCTATAAAATGGAAAAAATATGACTAAGAATTGTGACAATTATAGCTAATATATAAAGCACCAAGCAAAGCACTTAGCCCACAGTAGGTGTTTAATAATAATTGGTAGTTATGATTTTTTAAAATGAGAGAAAGTCTTTACCCTCAATTACGGTAGAAAAGACAAATAATTATGATCTGCTAATTGGGATATTTATAGGGTATGGGAAATTCCAACAGTGGCTCCAATTCTTCACCCCTTATGGAATCCATGCCCTTTGACATATAACTTTGCAGTATGGTCCCAATGTGGACTCAGGCACGTGACTTGTTTTGTCCAATGGGGATGTTGGCCAAGCAAACTTGAATATAGGCAGAATCATGAAAAGCATTTGTGCAAATGGCTGGCATACTCTTTCTATTCTGGTATCATCATGTCCAGGCTAGTCTGCTGGTTCCAGAAGAAGGATGAGAAGCAGCTAAAGCAAAGCGGTCCCAGCAAAGCCCAACCTAGATCAGACTACCGGATGACCTGCCAGATGCATGAATGAGCCCAAGTGAGACTAGCAGAAGTGCCCAACTGGGCTCAGCTCAGCCTTGCAGATGTACAAGAAATAAATGTTTATTGTTGTATTCTTTTGAGGTTTTATGGTTGGACATTACATAGCAATAGCTAACTAATAATACATAGGGTTATATTTTCTGTCTTTAAAAACTGAAGATTTCTACTTCCTTGATACTCATGACCAAATGAAAGACAATGTTAGGTCTCCTAAGTCAAAGAAATACTTATGGAGCATTCCTTTTTGATACGTTAAACTTAAAAGGTTTTGTTTGATCTTTTATCAAACTGTTTTCTCTTTAACAAATAACTCGTTTGCTTATAAACTCAGAAGTCTATACTTACCACAGGTAAAACTACTGGTAATAGTTAGTAGTACCTAACTGTCTGATTGTTCCAACTTCCGTTAATGTCAACAATTACAAAGAACACTCACAGAAATGGTTCAAGCCTAAAAAAGTCCAGATCACTACTATATATGAAAAATATTCTTCCTAATAATATCAACACTTTATAGGCGCTAACAAGAGCTATGTTTGTCTACTGTAATTATTGAAAAAAATTTTTAAGAGAAATAAGGAATGGTTCTCACATTATTGTAAAGATCAGGCATTCCACCAATCAAGAAAAATTTACTAAATGTCATCCAAGTTCCTACTGCTGTGCTAGATGTTATTAGTAATTTATTTTCATAATCTTTACTGAAACCAATAGTGTGCTGCCAAATTAAATTCTAAGACAAACACAGGATTCCCCAGATATCTATGCCATAATGGCCTTTGCTTATCCCCTTCTGAAAATAACCAATAGCCTTTGGATATTTGGCCTACATGACCATCAGCCTATTAATATCATAACAAAAATTATAAGCTATGCCCATATCTCATTAATGATACTGGAAATAAACACTTTCACAAAGCAGGCACTATATGTTGTATATGGCTATAAACAAGCTAATAAACAACAGAAAATATTATTTAAGTGCAACATGGCCAAAAGAATGCTGCATTAAGATCATTCACTTCTGCCATTTCCATTACACCCCACTTCTAAATTTACAACATGATCGCAGAATTTTTTTAGTGTTTACTTATTTTTGAGAGAGAGAGACAGAGACAGAAACAGAGTGTGAGTGGGGGAGGGGCAAAGAGAGAGGGAGACTGAATCCGAAGGAGCCTCCAGGCTCTAAGCTGTCAGCACAGAGCCTGATGTGGGGCTCAAACTCGCGAACCACGAGGTCATGACCTGAGCCAAAGCTGGATGCTTAACCGACTGAGCCACCTAGGCGCCCCATGATCACAGATTTTATTTTTTTTTTAATTTTTAATGCTCTTATTTATTTTTGAGAGAGAGAGAGACAGAGTGAGCTAAGTTGGACACTTAACCGACTCAGCCACCCAGGAGCCCCCAATAAATAGTTTCTAAAATTTTCAATTGCATTAACTACAGTATTGAACTAAATACCAAATGGAAAATATTGACAGTTTAAGGAGTTCAGAAGGGACCAGTGATTGCTAATAATAAAAGCTGTAATAGTTAAAATGTATTAAGCAATTACTATATGCCAGGTACTGTGCTAAATAAGCACTTGACATTTCATCCTCACAATATCCCTGTGAGGTCATCTTTTTATCAGCAGGATCTGCCACAATTACTGACTCCCTCATCCTTGAAACTCCTTCCTTTCCATTTCAGGCCAATACACTCTCCTGGTTTATCTTCCTATCTCACTAGCTACTCCCTCTCAAAGGCCTTCTCCTCAGACGTTTAAAATTAAATACTTTAGCGTTCAACTACTGGTCCTCTTCTCTATCTAGACTCCCTGAAGCAGATACTATTATTTTTATTCCCATTTTACAGACACCACCACTAAGACACAGAGAAATTCAAACCTAGGCAATCAGGACTTTAGAGCCCATGCTCTTAACCACCTCATTATTCCGCCTTCTTTGGCTTTCCACTTAAGAGGCAGGACACAACTATACACATTCCACATTCTGGTGACTTGTAACTGAGAAAAGAGACACAGAATGAGGTACATGGGACCTTACTTTATCAGATATTAGGTACAAATATAGGACATCAACCCAGCAGGAAACCAATACTCGCAAATTCTGTTAAACAATTTTCCTTCCTAAGTTTCTTCACTTTGTATTTTGGTACTTACTTCCTAAGGAGAAATGTGAATACATTCTAGAACATAGATTCTCAAATCTAGATGCTCATTTGAATAATCTTGGGGAGCTTTCAAGAATACATATGGGCCCTATGAAGACCTACTAAACCTAAAAGATTCCAGGAAGCTGTGTTTCTAAGAAACATCTAAGTAAGTTCTGAGCTGATAGCTCAGTACCTGAGTTTAGGAAGCCTTTGTTCTGGAGAGGATTCTCTGGTCCTCAGAGGCTAAGTAGTGACTTTATCTGCCTAGAAGAGGCTGAAAATGAAATGAGACTGAAGATGTAAACTGATTCCAAGGAGTAATAAGACCAATCAGGACACTAGAACAGTGATCATGGAATTCTAGATCAGGACACCAAATGTTTCTGAATAGTCTAGGAATTTGTTGCCATGAAAGGGTCTGCAGCCAGGTGATGTCATCCCTTAGCTTTGGAAGGGGACATCCAGGCAGCAAGAATCAATATAACACTTGAGAGCACTCATATTCTCAGATTACTCACAAATATTATGAGGGAATCCAAGAGTATTAAGAGATAGAGCTATTGTCCCCAGGCAAGAGAAGAAAGCACTCTCAACACTGCCATTTTTGCATAAATATAAACGCATACACATTTTGCTAACATATGCAAGTAACAAT
Organism: Cryptoprocta ferox; assembly: GCA_028646485.1. NCBI lineage: Eukaryota > Metazoa > Chordata > Mammalia > Carnivora > Eupleridae > Cryptoprocta > Cryptoprocta ferox. The sequence goes on along the minus strand of CM053570.1, from coordinate 67,378,062 downwards.
TAGTATGGAAACACAAACGCTAAAACTAAGGCAAAGAAGTCACTTCAATACGCTTACTTATGTCTTACCTCTGTAAGTGCATGCAATTGTCCTTGATGTACACACACACCCATGAACCTATGAAACAAAAAACATTTTAAATAAATGAAAAGAATATAACTGCCATATAGAAAACTCATTCAGCTACTCATGCATTAGAAATAATCCAATACCTCTGAAGTCTCCTGGGTTCTTGTACAATGCTGTAGCCTCTCTAACTTTGATATCAAGCTGGTAAATTCTTTCTTTTTTTTTAAATTTATTTATTTTTGAGAGAGAGAGGGAGCAAGTGGGGGAGGGGCAGAGACAAAAGGAGAGAGAGAATCCCAAGCATGCTCTTCACTCTCAGCGCAGAGCCCGACGCAGGGCTCAATCCCATAAACCATGAGATCATGACTTCAGCCAAAATCGAGTCTGACATGTAACCGACTGAGTCACTCAGGCGCCCCTCATTTGTTACCAAACTTCAGTAGGTTACATTCACTAACTTCTTTAACCTTCATTCATTCATTCCTAGACTCATTATAATCGGCCTTCTGCCAATATCACTCTTTTGTAACCATTCTTACTATGAAGGATTCAGAGTTTTATATTCTTTTGCATTTCTAGTACCTAGTATAGTATCTGGCACAAAAGATTTGTTGAATGGCATGAATGATTTTTATGACCTACAAACTTAAGTTCAAGCTCTTCTCTTTATTTTATTTCATTTTACTTAAAATAATCCTTCCAGGATCAGCTAAAATTTCATCTTCTCTCTATCGATCTCCTGGATATCTTCACTTAGCATTAATCCTCTCTCTCCATCCTCTTGCCAACAGTACTGCTATGCACTTTTCACTCTGCTTTGAAAGACTGCTCATAAGCCTAACTGAGGTGGTCCAGGGTCTGGAATCAGACTGCTTATATTTGAATCCTAGCTCTGCCATGTCATGATGGCTGCCCCATATTTTAGTTTCTTCATATGCAAAATGGGAGTATTACTATTACCTAACCCATATGGTTATTGTGAAGATGAAATGATATAACTTGGGCTCCCAGAACATACTAAGCACTAGAACATATTAGCTATTCTTCTTCTTTTAACATTTGTGACTCCTCCAGAACGGAATATAAGAAAGGTTTTCAAGAATACAGATCTCTTCTCATTTGTTTCTACATATAGGGCCTGATACACAATGCTTTGCACATAAGATGCTAAGCAAACACTTCTTGAATGAAAAAGCAATAATCACCAAATTAGCTTCACAATGTAAATTTATTTTACAGGAAAGAACATTTTTTGTAGGCTCCATGCCCAGCGTGGAGCCCAACATGGAGCTTGAATTCACAACCCTGAGATCAAGACCTGAGCTGAGATCAAGAGTCAGATGCTTAACATACTGAGCTACCCAAGCACCCCAGAAAGAACATTCAGAGGCAGGTACAAGCCTGGAAAGCCAAGGGGTATTTATTTTATTTAGTCAAATATTTATATAGAAGCTATATAGAATCCTATTCTATATATAGAATAGGATTCTACTAGCAAAACAATAGCTACATACTAGACATATCTCCAGAAGCAAGGGAAGCAAAAGCAAAAATGAACTACCAGGACTTGATCAAGATAAATCCTTCTGCACAGTGAAGCAAACAATCAACAAAACTAAAAGGCAGCCTGTGGAATGGTAGAGGAAATTTGCAAATGACATAGTTGATAAAGGGTTAGCATCCAAAATCCCATAAAGAACTTATCAAATTCAACATCCAAAAAATAAATAATCCAGTTAAGAAAAGGGCAGAAGAGGTGCTCAGTCGGTTGAACATCCAACTCTTGGTTTCAGCTCAGATTATGATCTCACAGTTTGTGAGTTTGAGCCCTGCATCAGGCTCTGCACTGACAGTGTGGAGCCTGTTTAGGATTCTCTCTCTCCCTCTCTCTCTGCTCCTCCCACCCTCTCTCTCTCTCTCTCTCAAAAATAAAAAGACTTATACAAAAACAAAGAAATGGGCAGAAGATATGAACAGACATTTTTCCAAAGAAGACATCCAGATGGCCAACAGACACATGAAAAGATGCTCAACATCATTCATCATCAGGGAAATATAAATCAAAACCATGATGAGATACCACCTCACATCTATCTGTCAGAATGATTAAAATTAACAACACAGGAAAACAGATGTTGGTGAGGATGCCGAGAAAGGGGAACCCTCTTAGTGCTGTTGGTGGGAATGCAAACTGGTGCAGCCACTCTAGAAAACAATACGGAGGTTCCTGAAAAAGTTAAAAATAGAACTACCTCTGACCCAGCAATTGCACTATTAGGTATTTACCCAAAGAATACAAAGATACTGATTCAAAGGGGCACATGCGCCCCAATGCTTATAAAGCAGCATTATCAAGAACAGCCAAATTATGGAAAGAACCCAAATGTCCATCAACTGATAACTGGATAAAGAAGATGTGGGATGGATATTTATATATATATATCTTTCTCTGACTGACTTAATTTGCTTAGCATAATATACTCTAGCTCCATCTACATTGTTGTAAATGGCAAGATTTCATTCTTTTTGATGATTGAGTAATATTCCATTATATATATATAAGCAGGCTCTGCACAGTTAGCAGAGATCCTGATGCAGGGTCCATACTCACGAGCTGTGAGATCATGACCTAAGCAGAAGTCACATTTAACCAACTGAGCCACCCAGGAGCCCCAAACCATAAGAGACTCTTTTATTTTTTAATTTTTTTAATGTTTATTTTTGAGAGAGAGAGACAGAGAGACAGAGACAGAACACAAGCAGGGGAGGGGCAGAAAGAGGGAGACACAGAATCTGAAGCAGGCTCCAGGCTCTGAGCTGTCAGCACAGAGGCTGTCGCAGGTTCGAACTCATGAACTGTGAGATCATGACCTAAGCTGAAGTTGGATGCTTAACTGACTGAGCCATCGAGGCGCCCCACCATAAAAGACTCTTAACTATAGAGAACAAACTGAGGGTTGATGGAGGGGAAGTGAGGGTAGGAGGGGCTAAATGGGTGATGGATATTAAGAAGGGAACTTGTTATCATGAGCACTGGGTGTTGTAAGTGATGAATCACTAAAATCTACTCCTGAGAGCAATATTATACCGTATGTTAACTAGAATTTAAATAAAAATTTGAAACAAAAAAATAAAATAAAAAAATAAACTCATGGGCCTCCTAGAAGCTGAAAAGACCTGGTTTGGGTATGCTACACCCTTGTTTCCCTTTCCCCCAAGCCCACCATTCACTGTGACCACATCATCCACAGAGATGTCACAGCCAGCACATTCAGGCAGGCACTGGCTTCATGTGAAAGTTTTCTTCTGCCTGCCTTCCTCCCCACCCCCGACTCACATCACCACATCACAGTGGTGTCACACAACTCTACTTCTATATGAAACTTTTCTGCCTGACCTCCTCAACCTCATTTCCTTTCCATCACCCACCACATCTAAAACGGTTTCACAGAGCTCACAAGCTAAGACAGGCATTAGCTTTATATTAGAAGAAGGGCTTGAACAGAGTACATCTATTCCAGTTGCTATAAAAAGAATATGCTTTAAAAGGGAAATATTTCTTGGGGCACCTGGGTGGCTTAGTTGGTTAAGCGTTCAACTTCAGCTCAGGTCATGATCTTGAAGTTTCTGAGTTTGAGCCCCGCGTCAAGCTCTGTGCTGAGAGCTCAGAGCCTGGAACCTGCTTCAGATTCTGTGTCTCCCTCTCTCTCTGCCCCTCCCCTGATCACACATGCGTGTGCACACTGTCTCTCTCTCTCTCTCTCTCTCTCTCAAAAATAAACATTAAAAAATATTTTAAAGGGAAATATTTCTCATCCTTAACAGGGAAGTGATATATGCCTAGAAAAGCATTTAATATTAACAGTAAGTTTTCACTGAAATTTTTATTACTAATTATATTAAAATCTAAGTTGTGGACGAAGCCTCAAATCTTTTTTGGTATGAGACTGGACCTAAAAATAATTACACTCTGAATGATTCTTACTCCCTACTACCATCACCCAAAATCATGCCAACTAGAATTACTTAGTTCAGGAAGGGAGCACTTTGTTAATGCATGTGCTTGAGACTAAGTGATTACTGAAATTTATTATTTTTGGTTTCATATTACACACAAACACTAGTGTTAAGAAGTAAGAAGAGGGATCCCTGGGTGGCTCCGTCGACTGAGCATCCGACTTTGGCTCAGGTCATGATCTCTCGGTTCATGAGTTCAAGCCCCACATCAAGCTCTTTGCTGTCAGTGCAGAGCCTACCTCCAATCCTCTGTCTCCCTCTTTCTCTGCCCTTCTCCCACCCTGGCACATTTGCACTGGCTGTCTCTCTCAAAAATAAATAATAACATTTAATGGGGCACCTGGGTGGTTCAGTCAGTTAAGTGACTTCAGCTCAGGTCATGATCTCATGGATTGTGAGTTCAAGACCCACACCAGGCTCTGTGCTGACAGTGCAGAGCCTGATTTGGACCCCACTCCTCCCTCTCTCTCTGCCCTATCTCTAAGCATGAGCTCTCTCAAAAATAATAAATAAACATTAACATAAATAAATAAAGGGGCGCCAGTGTGGCTCAGTTGGTTAAGCGTCCAACTTCAGCTAAGGTCATTATCTCATGGCTTGTAAATTCCAGCCCCACATCAGCTCTGTGCTGACAGCTCAGAGCCTGGAGCCTGCTTCAGATTATCTCCGTGTCCCTCTGCCCCTCCCCCTCGCTCGCTCGCGCGCGCGCGCTCTCTCTCTCTCTCTCACACACACACACTCTCTCTCTCTCTCTCAAATATAAATAAACATTAGATTTTTTAAATAAATAAAAACATTTAAAAAGAAAAAAGAGTTGCTTTTGTTTTTTAGACCAGTGCTTCCTAAATTTTAATGTGGAAACAAATCACCTAGGATTTATGTAACTTCCAGACTCTGATTCTACAGGTTGGGGCAGGGGGAGGCTGAGGGTCTGAATTTCTAATAAGCCCCCAGGTAATTCTGATCCTGCTAGGTCCATGGACTACACACTGAGGCTCAGTCTTGACAAAAGATAGCTGATCACCCACTCTAAAGTTAGTAAGACAATAAGAGGAAACTCCCAACTCTGATACTACTGGTAAACTAGACTTGGATCAGAGACTTAATCTGCCTCCGCCTTTCCTGTAGCATGATTTACTATTTTCCATAAAGTCATTACCATGATTTTATACACCTTTGCATTTCTTGGGCTGTTCCTACTTCCTAGAATGCCCCTCCCCTCATTTCTACATAGTTAGATTCTACTCACCCTCAAAGCTCAAATACTTCCTTTCCCACGAAACAAATCTGGCTCCCTTTAAGTAGAAAGTACTTCTGAATTTAGCATGCTTCTGAACTATGAAGGCACTCCATCTGCACCACTCTCCAATAGCATCATCACTTCCCACCTTTAACTGTGTTTTATAAAATGAATTCTCTTGCCTGTCATATGACAGTATATAAACACTTGCTGGGTAAATTTAACACAAAACTCTAACCAGTCAAAAATTACTGAATGCCTGTTATTTGCCAGGCACTGGTAATGATCGTTATTATTATATGATTATGGTAACAGCTCACTCTTTTTTTCTGACAGAGAGAGCAGGGGAAGGATAGAGGGAGAGAGAGAGAAAAGAATCCTAAGCAGGCTCCACACCCAGTGCAATGCCTGATGGGGCTGGATCCCACGACCATGAGATCACGACCGGAGCCAAAATCAAGAATCAGACACTTAACCAACTGAGCCACCCAGGCACCCCAACTGACTCTTAAAGAGCACTTACTATGTAGGCTTTGTTTTTATATTACATTCATTTAATCCTCATAATAATCCAATAAAGTAATACTTTTACCCTCCTATTCATATTGATAAAGAAACTCAGGGAAATAAAGTAACTGCCCAAGGCCATACAAATAATAAGTGGCTGAGCCAGGCATCAAAGCTAAACAGTGGGTTCTGTGCTCTTAATCACAATGTTATATTACATCTCCATATAGTTATTAAAAGGATTAAAAAAAGGAACAAGACACGATGCCTTTCATTAAGAAGCTACTGGCGACCCAAAAAGTTTTTTGTGGCAGCTCACAGCTCCTGATCAAAGTCCAAATTCCTTAGCATGTTATTCAAGAATCTGAATGATCTGACCCACACCTCTTTTACCTTATCTCCTATTACTCCCACTTGCATTCTCTGTGTTTTAGTTATATAACCTGTTCCTCCTAAATATGTCCTACATTCTCCCACTTCCATACTGTTGCAACAATGAGTCCATCTGGAATCTACTTTTTTATTATTTTTTTTAGGGGCGGGGAGAGGGGCAGAAGGAGAGAGAGAGAGAGAGAGAGAGAGAGAGAGAGAGAGAGAGAGAGAGAGTGAGTGAATCCCAAGCAGGCTCCATGCTCAGTGCAGAATCCGACATGGGGCTTGATCCCATAGCGCTGGAATCATGACCTGAGCCAAAACCAAGAGTTGGATGCTCAACTGACTCAGCCACCCAAGCACCCCTGGAATCCACTTTTCAAAGTTCTACCAATCCTTACAAACTTAGTGCATTAGTGCAAGAACATCTCCAAATAATAACAGTAACAACAATAGTACCCAACATTTATATACCGTTAAGTGTGCCAGGCACTGTCACGTACCAAGTCATTTGATTGAGAATGGCTGTAATAATTCCTGTCTCAGAGACATAATTTCACATATTTCCCCAATCTTTCTACTCCGAAGTAATCTTTCTCTTCTCTATACATTTATATTACTCTATTTAAAACTCTATTATATAAACACTTATCCGGCCTGTCTTCTATACCAAGTTTATCTATGTCTGCTTCTTCCACTAAATTAGATGGTTCTTAGATGGTTCTTGAGGGCAGGGATCTTAAGTGTGGAAAAGAATGGTTATTTAGTCACTAAATTGCCTCCCTTTTCCTCCTGAAGTTTCCCAGTGTCTATAAAGTTAGTTAAGACCATAATACTGAGTTCTGGAGAGTAGCATAGGGGCAGAAATGATTGTCATTTCTAGGCCTATTCCATAGAAACCTCAACCCTCTCCTGTATACTTTTCTTCTTCATCTGTCAGCAGATACAGAAGATCCAGTGAAGGAATCTGAGGCCCTGTCCTAGGTTTAAAAAAAAAAAAAAAAGAGCTCCCCATCTAACTCCATCCAACATGCACTGAACTAGGACATGAATAAGAAACATGCTTTTAAATCAATAAGATTTTACATGGTTTACAGTACTTAGCCCACCTGGACTAAATATACCATGTAGTTTTGTGTCTCTATATATACCTAAAACACTGCCTTGTTCATAGTTAGCATTTAGTAAATATTTACTGAATTCAATTAAAAGTTAAAATTCTTTTTTTTAACATTTATTTTTGAGAGCAAGAGAGAGAGAAAGAGCATAAGCAGGGGAGAGGCAGAGAGAGAGGAAGATACAGAATCTGAAGCAGCCTCCAGGCTCTGAGCTGTCAGCACAGAGCCTGACACGGGGCTAAAACCCCTAACTGCGAGATGATGACCTGAGCCAAAGTCGGACGTTTCACTGACTGAGCTACCCAGGCACCCCATTACCTATATTATTTTTCTATAGAAAAGAGAAAATAAGTTTTAGTAATATTTAACATGAGTTAAGAGAAGCACCTGGGGATGTGCTCAAAAATGTTTTCCTAATGGGATATGATAGGCAGAAGATTCCCAGAAATGTCCAAGTTCTAACCCTCAAAACTTGTGAATATGTTATGTTATATGGCAAGGGTAATTGATTAAAGTTGCAGATGGAATTAAGGTTGCTAATCAGCTGACTTTAAAATAGGGAGATTATTTTAGATTATCAAGTGTTATCACACTTGCAGTGTTATCATAATGGCCCCCAAAGGTGCAAGAGGGAGGCCAAAATGTTAGTATTAGAGGGATACAATATAAAAAGAATCAGCCTGTCACTGTTGGCTTTGAAGAGGGAAGGAGTTACAAGCCAAGCAGAAACTGAAAAAAGTAAGGAAACAAATTCTTCCCTAGAGCCTCCAGAAAAAAACACAGCCATCTCAATATCTTGATTTTAGCCTAGCAAGACCAACATCAGACTTTTGATCTGTAGAACCTTAAGATAGTGAATTTGTGTTGTTTCAAGCCACCAGGTAATTTGTTACAGCAGCCATAGAAGACTAATGATACAACAAGAAAGAAAGAAATGAAATGAAAAGAAAATAGTACATAATAAAAAAAATATGGGTCACTATCTTATGTTATAATCAGATCTAGGATAGACTTTGGACTTTGACTCCTAAACAAGCACAAGGAAAATAACATTATTAATTCCTTGGTAGCATTTTCCTCCAATCAAATATTTTTTTGAGCTCATAGTTCTGCTTTCAGTGTTAAACATTAAGGTTTAAATACTGTCCCTCCTCAAAAGGTTATTACCTAAACATAAGAGTAAGGGAGAGGTGTGACAACAGTCTAAAACACACCTAGTTGTCTTCATTCTGGAAAAACAAAACAAAACAAAACAAAACACACACACAAACACTGACACACTACTGTTAGGTTTGGACCTACTCAATACTACACAACAGGACCTAGAGTAAGAGTTCTGTGGCCATTATATCAAAGCTGTCTAGAAAATTAATACTTATTGCTAACTTACAATAACCTACAAACTGTGGTAGGTGTTTTATATGTATTATCTGAGATTAAAGTACCTTCATTTTATCATCTAGGAAAATAAGGTTCAGAACATTTAAGTGACTTGACAAAAGTTGGAGAAGTACTGGAATCTGGATCTCTTTGGCTCTAATACTTATGTTTTGCTCTGTGACAATGGGTATGAAAGAAAAAAGGCCAATGATTCAATAATAACTTTGTTTTTTATTCATAAATAATAACTAACAATACCTGGGTGACTCAATCAGTTGAACATCTGACTCCTGATTTTGGCTCAGGTCATGGTCTCAGGGCTGTGGGATCAAGCAAGCCTCACATCGGGCTCCTCGCTGAGCTTGGACGCTGCTTGAGATTCTCTCCCTTTCTCATTCTGCCCTTCTTCCCTGCTCAGGCTCATATTCTCTTCCTCTCTCTCTCTCTCTCTCTCTCTCTCTCTCTCAAATTAAAAAAAAAAAGTTTCTCTCTCTCCCTGTCTCTCAAAAACAAAACAAAACCCTGCCCATCTGTAAACCAATGAAAATCTAACTGGTTTGCTTGACAAGCCTTTCTACTGTCAACTTTGAGCAAAAAGCAACATCCATGTTGTAGGTGTTCTTCTGACCTTTCTGGAAAGACCAGAAAAATGTCTGACTCCAAAGTTATGGTAAAAACAATTAAGAGGTCTGAAATAAACTTGTAATAGAATATTAAAATGTGAGCATGATGTTCATATTAATATGCTTTCTAAAAGTCCTACATTGGAAACCTACTGATATTGGTTTACTTTTCTTTAAAAAAGGCTTTTCCAGAAGTTTTGATATATTGAAAGAAAGGCTCTGTGACATACCAGATTCCACTAAGCTTTAATATGTGGCACTGAAATGAACTGTTTTGCACTTTACTACCAAATAAAGCAAAGATACCATCACTCTCTTAGACCAGAAAAAAATTACCAATAACCAAAAAGGAGAAGAAAGGGCAATGGCTCAGATCTCAAGTCCCAAAAGAGCTATGAATCTAGATCCATAAAAAAGGCAGTAATATCTCTGGGTAAGGCTTGCTGCAGTTCAAACGTGTTTTAGAGGTATTACATCATGGAAAACTGTTGTGCTAGGTCCTAGCTTTGAGAACTCAAAGAAAACTCAGCTGAACGGACATTAACCACTAAAGCCTCACATCAAGTGACATTAAACAGAGCTGGTTCAGTCTGGCTTTCTCTTTTCTGTCCACGGTTTTTATAGTCAGATTTTAAGATAGGTAAAGGCAAATAAACATTGCTCGATAACCACTAGATCATGTCAATAGCACTATATAATAACAAGAGTACCAATGAAGTTTATGGTCTAACTTTACTTTTTTTTTTTCGTGAAACAATACAAGTACTTAAAAAGTTAATATAAAATCTGCTTGCTTATAAAAAGTAAACCAGTTTAATAAACACAAAAACATCCTAGATTTCTGAGAGAAAAACAAATATTCTCCATTTTGATTAATGGAGTTAAACTTCCCATGCACTGAAAATCCTTCTTCCTCCTTCCCAAATTTATTATTTATTCTAAGATTACTCATAAACTCACATCCAAATAGCAAAATATAAACACATGCTTCAATCTATGTGAGTATATTTCTGAAACAGCTCTCTCATTGATTTATTTCTTTCTTCTCTCCCAAAATAAATACACAGAGGAAAGAGAATAATTCAATCTAAGAAGCAACTGTCAAGAAAATCAATATGTGCAAGGTTTGTGCCCTCTACAGATAAACAGAATACTTAAAAATATTTTTTTATACTGTCTCATATATACTAAGCACAGTGACAGGCAAAGGTGACTATGTGGGTGCTAGAGAAATATGTGATGTTTCCTGCTTCAAGGAGTTCACAGACAAATAATGATAATGAGAGACAACATTTATCAAGCATTTACAATGTGTCTGGCACCTTTCTAAGTACTTTACAGGTATTACCTCATTTAATCCTTATGAAAACATTATGTTACAGGTATATTATTATCTCCATTTTATAGATAAGAAAACTGAGGAGAGATTAAGTGGCTTGCTCAATGTCACACAACTTGCAAACGGAAGAGTTAGGGTTGGAGTCTTAACTCTTAAACTTTATGTTCTACAGCCTCAATAAATGACATTTCAGATGATTATGACTATAGTAATAACAATAATAGAATAATTATAGTTAACATTTAGTGCCTTGCACTGTGTTAAGTTCTTTATCTCATTAATTCTCCCATCAACCTGGTATAATAGTACTATTATTACTCTTTACAGATGAGAAAACTGAGGTTATAGAAGTTACATAATTTGCTAAAGGTCCCCTACCAAGAGACACAACCATCCTGAACCTCTCCTCTGAATTCCAGACTTCTTTATCCAACTGCCAATTAAAAAAAATTTTTTTTTAATTTTAGAGCAAGCGAGAGAGAGGGGGAGAGGGGCAGAGGGAGAGAGGAGATCTTAAGCAGGCTCCATGTGCAGCACAGAGCATGATGAGGGGCTTGATCCCACGACCCTGGGATCATGACCTGAGATGAAATCAAGAGTTCGATGCTCAGCTGACTTGAGCCACACCCAACTACCAATCTGATAACTTCTGATGTCTTATCCCCAAAACCTATTCCACATGCAGTCTTCCCCAGTGTAGTTACTGGCAATCAAATTCTCTCAGTTGTTCAAGTCAAAAGCCTAAGAGTCATCCTTGACTCCTTCCCCTGTGCTAATATCCCAATCCATTAGGAAGTCCCATTGGCTCTACTTTTAAAAATATCCAGGGGTGCCTGGGTGGCTCAGTTGGTTAAGTGCCTGACTCTTGGTTTTGGCTCAGGTCATGATCTCATGGTCTGTGGGTTCCAGCCTTGCATTGGGCTCTATGCTGACAGGGCAGAGCCTGCTTGGGATTCCCTCTCCCTCTCTCTCTCTGCCCCTCCCCAGCTTGCTCTGTCTCTCAAAATAAATAAATAAACTTAAAAAAATATATATCCAGAAATATCCAGAATCTAACTATTTCTCTCCACCTTCATTGCTACCACAGTTGAAGCCACCATCAGCTCTCTCTAGATTACTGCAATAGTCTCCTAACTTAATTTTTATCCGTTATATACTTAGATAGCTTAAAATAAGCATATAATGAAAAATAACAGTCCCCTGCCTTCCCCATACCACCAGTGAATCCTATTCCCCAGAGGGAACCACTCTCCACTCTTTTAGCTGTTTCTTCTGTTTACCATCATAGCTCTAGCTATTTACTGATTATACTATTTCTTACCTTCTACTGACTTTCCAGAGTGGAGGCTGGGGATTCAGCCCTCTTAAATTACTTCCCTTTCAATATTTGCATAAGACAATCTTGGGTCCCCAAAGCAATCTACAGATTTAATGCAATCCCTATCAAAATACACATTTTTCATAGAACCATAATCCTAAAATTTGTATGGAACCACAAAAGACCCCAAATAGCCAAAGCAATCTTAAGAAAGAAAAAAAAGGATAGAGGTGTCATAATTCCAGATGTCAAGTTATATTACAAAGCTGTAGTAATCAAAACAGTATGGTACCGGCACAAAAACAGACACATAGATCAATGGAACAGAATTGAAAGCCCAGAAATAAATCTATGATTATCTGGACAATTCATCTTTTTTTTTAAAGTACTTATGCATGAGAATTTTTAAGTTTAATTTTTTATTTTGAGAGAGAGAGAGAGAGAGAGAGAGAAAGAGCAAGCAAGCAGGGGAGGGGCAGAGAGAGAATCTCAAGCAAGCTCTGTACTGTCAGTGTGGAGCCAGACATGGGGCTTGAACCTATGAACCATGAGATCATGACCTGAGCTTAAATCAAGAGTCAGATGCTTAACCAACTGAGCCACCCAGGTGCCCCTGGTCAATTAATCCTTGACAAAGGACGCAAGAATATGCAACGTGAAAAAGACAGTCTCAGGGTGCCTGGGTGGCTCGGTTGCTTAAGCGTCCCACTTTGGCTCAGGTCATGATCTCCCAGTCCATGGGTTCGGAGCCCCACGTTGGGCTCTGTGCTGACAGCTTGGAGCCTGGAACCTACTTCAGATTCTGTGTCTCCTTCTCTCTCTGCCCTCCCCAGCTCGCTCGCTCTCTCTCTCTCACACACACACAAACACACACACACACACACACACACACACTCTCTCTCTCTCTCTCTCTCAAAACTACGTAAACATTAAAAAAAAGAAGAAGAAAATAAAAAGTCTCTTCAACAAATGATGTTGGGAAAACTGGGGAGCTACAAACAAAAGAATGAAACCAGACCACTTTCTTATACCATACACAAAAATAAACTCAAAATCGAGATGTGAGGCCTGAAACCATAAAAATCCTAGAAGAGAGCACAGGCAGTAATTTCTCTGACATCAGCTATAGCAACATTTTTCTAGATATGTCTCCTGAGGCATGGGAAACAAAAACAAAAATAAACCACTGGGACTACATCAAAATAAAAAAGCTTCTGAACAGCAAAGGAAATAATCAACAAAACTAAAAGACAAGCTACTGAATGGGAGAAGATATTTGCAAATGATATATCCAATAAGTGGTTAATATCCAAAATCTGTAAAAAAAAAAAAAAAAAAAAAAAAAAAAAAAACTTATAAACACCAAAAAATAAATGATCAAATTAAAAATGGGCAGAAGACATGAACAGACATTTCTCCAAGGACAACATACAGATGATCAACAGACACACGAAAAGATGCTCAACATCACTCATGATCAGGGAAATGCAAATCAAAACACAATGAGATACCACCTTACTTCTGTCAGAATGGCTAAAATAAAAAACAAAAAAAAAACAAGTGTTGACAAGGATGGAGAAAGAAAGGAACCCTTGTGCACTGTTGGTGGGAATGCAAACTGGTGCAGCCACTGTGGAAAACAGTATAGAGGCAGAACTACCATGCGATCCAGTAATTACACTACTGGGTATTTACCCAAAGAATACAAAATCACTAATTCAAAAAGATACATGCACCCCCTATGTTTATGGTGGCATTATTTACAACAGCCAAAATGTGGAAGCAACCTAAGTGTCTATTGACAGATGAATGGATAAAAAAGATATGATATGTCTATATAATGGAATATTACTTAGCCATAAAAGAATGCAATCTTGCCATTTGCAAGAGCATGAATGGATCTAGAAGGTATAATGCTAAGTGAAATAAGTCCGAGAAAGACAAATACCATATGATTTCACTCATATGTGGAATTTAAGAAAATAAAACAAATGAACAAAGAAAAAAAAGACAAACTAAAAAATAGACTCTTAACTATAGATAACAAACCAGAAGGGAGATGGGGAGATGGGTGAAATAGGTGATGGGGATTTAAGAGTACATTTATCGGGGCACCTGGGTGGCTCAGTCGGTTGAGCATCCGACTTTGGCTCAGGTCATGACATGGTTCATGAGTTCGAGCCCCATGTCGGGCTCTGTGCCGACAGCTTGGAGCCTGAAGCCTGATTTAGATTCTGTGTCTTCTTCTCTTTCTTCCCCTCTCCCACTCGCATGCTCTCTCTCTCAAAAATAAATAAACATTAAAAAAACTTTTTAAAAGAGTACATTTATCATCACAAGCAGTGAATAATGCATAGAATTAGTGAATCACTATTATTGTACACCTGAAACTAATATAACGCTGTACATTATACTGGAGTTAAAGAAAATATGTCTACCACAGACAGTTCAATTGAAAAGATTTTAAAAGATATTAAAATAAACATTAATGACAGTTTTTAAAAAGAGAAAAAAGAAAAAGAAAGGCATAAGATCTGGAAAGAAATGAGTAGAAAGATGATAGCAAGTCCCAGGGTGCCTGCTGGGCAACAGTCCAAACTGGAGTGGAAGGATCAAGAGCTCCAGGAGAAATGTTGGGGGCAGGAGGTTTGAGGAAAGAATTTTTAGATTTCCAGATGTGTCTGGCAGAGTGGAAATTCATAATCAGAAATATTTTTATAATTATGGGGGCGTCTGGGTAGCTTAGTCAGTTAAGCATCCGACTTCAGCTCAGGTCATGATCTCACAGTTTGTGGGTTTGAGCTCCACATTGAGCTCTCTGCCATCAGCACAGAGCCTGCTTCAGATCTTCTGTCCCTCTCTCTACCCATCCCCCACTTGTACTCTCTCAAAAATAAACATTAAAAAAAATGAAGCAAGTTGAGCACTTACTTGCCTTAAAAAAAAAAGAAGAAGAAGAAGAAGAATTTTACAATTCTGTACAAAACTTTGGAAAGAATCTGTGGTATATAATAACTAAGCAAATGAAAAATTAGGTAAAACACAAAAAATTGTGCAAGAAATTAAATGTAATTCTATTACTTGGCCTAGTAGTGATTATAATCAGTCATAATATAAATGCTGAGCTTTGATTTGTTTCTCAAGTTTCTAATTTTAATTCCAGTATAGTTAACACAGAGTGTTATATTAGTTTCAGATGTACAACTACTTGATGGTTTGAAAGAGGGTGTAAGGGAAAGATATTAAAGATGACTCTTAGGTTTTCTTCGCCTAAGTAATAATGGTAGTAATAACAAGTCCATTTGGAGAGATAGGAGAAGTCTAGAGAGGAAAAAATGGGGGTGGGGTAGAAAATAATCAATAGTGGTCCATATAGGGGTGCCAGTCAGTAGAGCATGTGACTCTTGATCTCGGGGTTGTAAGTTCAAGCCCCATGCTGGGTGTAGAGATTACTTAAAAAATAGTGGCCCAGGGCGCCTGGGTGGCTCAGTTGGTTGGGTGTCTGACTTCAGGTCAGGTCATGATCTCACAGTCCGTGGGTTCGAGCCCTGCGTCAGGCTCTGTGCTGACAGCTCAGAGCCTGGAGCCTGCCCCGGATTCTCATCTCCCTCTCTCTCTCTGCCCCTCCTCCACTCATGCTCTGTCTCTCTCTCTCTCTCTCTCTCTCTCTCTCTCAGAAGTAAATAAAAGCATTAAAAATATATATATTAAAAGAAAATAGTGGCCCCATAATAGGTGCTCAATAAATGGTAGCCACTACATTAAAAATCATCTTCTACTGTATCTCAATTATATCTCAATAAAAATTTAAAAAAAATCATCCTTCTGGGGTTGTACTACCTCACTGTCCACAATGACATAAATATTACTGAAGATTATTCCATATTTTATTTTACAAAATTTTTCTAGTTATATGGAATTAGAACTTACACATAGTTCTAAATCATTAAACCTTCTACCTTGACACAGAGAAGAGAAAAAAAAGTTAGGCTTCCTTTTCAACATGCCAGTGTTAATAAAATTTGCTTTGAGGGCTTAAGACCCTTTCACCTAGTTACTCACTAGAATTAAAGGATAATTCTGTAATTTATAATTCTGATAAAATCAGAAAGATCCATTTAAACCCAGCATTATTTGGGGGGTGGGGGAGACCACTAGTGTGTGCACACATGGGAAGGGCAGAGAGAGAGAGGGAGAGAGAGAATCCCAAGCAGACTCTGTACTGTTGGGAAGTAGCCCAACTAGGGGCTTGATCCCACAAACTGTGAGATTATGACCTGAGTTGAAATCATGAGTCAGAGGCTGAAGTGAATGAGCCACCCACGTGTCTCTAATCCAGCTTTTTAAGTGTTTCCAATTTAATCTGGAGCACATGCGTGCACACACACACAGATATGTGCACAACACACACGCATGTGCACACATACTTGAAATAAAGTATTTTTTAAACCTGATCATTTACAAATTATTCAACATTAATACAATGTGGATTTCTTTTTTAATTATAATAATTTTTTATTTTAGATAGAGAGCAAGCAGAGGTGAGGGGCAGTGGGAAAGAGAGAATTTCAAGCAGGCTCCATGCTCAATGCAGAGCCCGATGCGGGGCTCGATCCCACGACCCTCATACCATGAACCTAGCCAAAATGAAGAATCAGACGTTCCACCAATTGAGCCACCCAGGCACCCCTCAATGTGGATTTCTAACCACTGAACTGGTCCATTCCCCTAGTTTAATGAAGGAAAAGAACAAAGCCCAGAGATCAAATAACTTGTCCAAGAGAATACAATGAGGAAATCATGGAGTTGTGTTAAGTGCATATGACAAATAGTGGAAGATAAGGCTAGAAAAAAACAGATCAGACCTTAACTGTCAGTCTAAAGGATTTTCAACTCAATTCTGAAATAAAAGGTTTATAAGAAATAAGTTATACAATTAGAGCTGTATATCAGGAATAGAGAAAAGTGGGGCAAAAAGATAGGGAAAGTAATTCACTCCAGGCAAAATTCAAGAGGACTGAAATGACAAATGTATAAAGGAAAGAACAGATGCAAAAGTCTTTGAAGATCTAGAATCAAGAGCATATTAGCTTCTGATTAGAAGCAAGGAATAAAAGTAATAAGAAAAGATGACTTTGGGATTTTCAGAATGGGTAACTGGAAAGATAGCTATCTTAATAACCGAGAATGGAGAAATATCCTGCCATATCCTCACAGCATTAGCTGATTTTAGTCTGTTTCCTAAATGTAAAGTTTACTTCCCAAGGAGACTGGGAGACAACAGTACTCTACTTCCCTATATTAACCATGATATTGCCTAGCACAGGACTAGACTGAAGAGTTCCAAGTTAAATATTTGGTGAATTGAAAGCATATTCTCCATTTTAACAAAATGGCAACTACATTGCTACAAATGGCTTTGAAGAGGAGCTAAAACAATTCTGAACAAAAATTAGTAGACAGGAAAATAAATTCAGAATGTGACCTAAAAAAAGGATGCATTAGAATATAAATAAGGCATCTAAATTTCTCGTGGCATGAAGAATAACAATGAGGTATGAGAACAAATTTTGGTACAGGTCCTCAGAAAGACCATTGGGGAGTAGAAGTGAGCAGGACATGGAATTGGGTTACAGATCTTGAGCATAAGACTTCCTGGCATAAACAACCTTATTCACAAGAGGCCCAAACAATCAGTCCATGCAGTCAACAAAGTACTTTATTGTTCCTTGTTCTAACTGATAACTTAGAGCAACTGATGATAAAAGAGCCAATTTTAACTGTAGCTATGTATTTAAAAAAAAATATATATATATATATATATACACACACATACATACACACAAACAAAATATACACACCTATTGCCTCTATGACTTACCAGGCATTCTTTTCCTTCCAACCAGAAATCTTAGAGGAGGGAGAAAGATAAAAGGAAAGAGGAAATAGGGAGGCTAGGGTCAAGAAAAAGAGAAATAAAACTGCAAAAGTTCAGCTCACTCACTCCTGCTGGGCACAAAATAGCTATGCCAGCACAGGCCCAAGGCATGCCCAGAGGATTAGATGCCTACCATCTGGCAGGTCATGCAGATACCGTCTTTTTCAAGTAGACTTTCCAAATCACTAAAGCAGTGATTTCCGACCTCTTCTTTGATTTCAAGCAGGAGACCCTTTCTTCAAAACTTGTATACAGAAGTATCACATAAAACAGATAAAAAAGTGAAGCTGCTCTGAACAGAGGAGGGAACCAAAAGCCTCCTCTGCTCAGCAGTCTCCCCCTGGGGTCAGCCTCTAAGGAGGGAGATCTGTGAAAAACCTAGGGTTCTGAAAGACAGATTTTTCCCAATTTAAATCTAATAATCTCAACTTGAGGGAAAACCTTGGTTCATACTTCTGCCTCAGCTTCTATATCTATAAAGGAGAGCTTGTTAAGTGTCACAGCTTGAAAACAGACTAAAAGCCTTATTAACGAATAGTTACAAAATATTTAAATTAGGGGTGCCTGGGTGGTTCAGTCAGTTAAGCATCTGTCTTCAGCTCAGGTCATGATCTCACGGTTCCTGGGTTCAAGCCCTGTGTCGGGCTCTGTGCTGACAGCTCAGAGCCTGGAGCCTACTTTGGATTCTGTGTCTCCCTGTCTCTCTGTCCTCCCCCACTCATGTTCTGTGTGTGTGTGTCTCTCTCTCAAAAATAAACATTAAAAAAAATTTTTTTAAATAATCTACTTCTAGGGGTGTCTGAGTGGCTCAGTCAGATAAGCATTGGATTCTTGATTTCAGCTCAGCTCATGAGATGGAGTCCCACATCAGGCTCTGCACTGACAGCCTGCTTGGGATCCTCTCTCCCTCTCTCGCTTCCCCTCCCCCCACTCTCTCTCTCTCTTTCAAAATAAATAAATAAAATTTAAAAAAATAAATAAATAAAAAGTAATCTATTTCCAGGCCTTTGATGACAATATATTTGAGACAGATGGCTTATACAGAACAAAGAGTCATCATCAAGAGTGCAAACCCACCATGGTTAACAATAATTATAATAACTTTTGTGTATTTTATATTTCCTGTGGATTATAACAGATGCACAGCCTTTTACGCAGTATCTCATTTGCTGGCCTACTGCCAAGATCAAGAAGGAGTTAACATTATCTTTTATATATTAGAAAATTTAGCTGAGAGCAAAGAATATTATTACTTGTTGAAAGTTAAAAGGGAGGGGTGTGTCATTCCTGTGCAGTGGAACCAAAAAGAGATAGGCTAAATAAGAGAGTAGATCAAGGGAACATCTGAATAGAAATAGTATCATTGGTCTCATCACACATTTCTAGGCTGGAACACATATATTAAGCAAAACAAGAGTAAAGATCTAGGTGGATTCTGGGGCCCCTAAGTAGCTCCGTCGGTTAAGCGTCCGACTTCGGCTCAGGTCATGATCTCGCAGTTTGGGAGTTCCAGCCCCCCGTTGGGCTCTGTACTGACAGCTCAGAGCCTGGAGCCTCCTTCAGATTCTGTGTCTCCCCCTCTCATGCTCTGTCTCTGTCTCTCAATAATAAATAAAAACATTAAAAAAAAAATTTTTTTTAAAGATCTAGGTGGATTCTAGCCCGGTATATTCCAATACAGTAGCCAGTAGCTTCATGTAGTAATTTAAATCAAATTTTAAAAATTCAGTTCCTTGTTTGCACCAGCCACACTTCATACAATGCTCTTTAGTCACGTGTGGCTACTGGAAAGCACAGATAAAGAACATTCCCATCACTGCAGAAAATTCTATTCAACAACATTACTCTTGTAAAAAATCTTTGAATGTATTAAAACCGGTACCACTCAACAGATGTTTGGTGAATGAATGAATGATAAAAGGCAGGCTTCAATGGGCCATTAAAAAAAAAATAGGGGCACGTGGGTGGCTTAGTCAGTTCAGTCAGTTATGCATCGGAGTTGGAATCCTGCATGGGGTGAGCTGGAGCCCCGCTGCCCTTCAGGATTTTCTTATTCATTCATTTTCTCTTTCTCTCTCTTTCTCTCTCTCTCTCTCTCTCTCTCTCTCTCTCTCCCTCTCCACCCCTTGTGGGATTCTCTCTCTCACTGCCCCTCCTCGATCATTTGCACTCTTTCTAATAATAATAATAATAATAATAATAAAAACTAGCCAGAGCAAAAGAAACTAATAGCTAACATTTACTGGGCACTTAACACAAGCCAGATACTATTCTAGGTGCTTTATATGCACTAATTTAATTAACCCTCAATAACAACTCCATGATGTATTTACTGTCATTACTCTCATTTTATAGATGGGAAAACTAAGACTTAGACAGGTTAAGTAACTTTCCAAGACCTAGGTTTTGAATCCAGGCAGCTTGATCTAGAATCTAGAACCTTCATTTTTAATCATTATACTATACTATGCTATTTCTACTATATAATAACTGTATTTTAAATTTTTGCTGTGATAGAATAAGATTTATTTAACGTCATTCTTCCCATGCATTCACCAGCCAAGTTCACAGTAAAGAAAATAAGAAAAGTAGTGAAATAAAAGACTGGCAAAAAAATATACCAAATGTTAATAATAGTTTGATCCCTACACACTGAGATAAAGAGCAATTTTTATTTTCTTGTTTTGCTGACTCTATTTTTCTAAATGTTCCATAGTGATGATGTATCACTTCTATAAAAATTAAAAAAACAATAAAAATATTATTTTCTTTTTAATGTTTAATTTTGAGAGAAAGAGAGAGAAACCATGTGCAAGGCAGAAGAGGAGCAGAGACAGGGAGATAGAAGATCCAAAGCGGGCTCTGCGCTAACAGCTGAGAGCCCAATTCAGGGCTCAAACTCACGAGCTGTGAGATCATGACCTGAGCCAAAGTCAGATTCTTAACCAACTGAGCCACCCAGCCGCCCCTAAAAATATTTTTAAGATGAAAATATGATCAGCTTAAAATCAAGCTTATCCTATCTCACTCTCAAACATTATATAGGCCCCCTAACTGATCTCTTGGTCATGAGTCTCCCTAACACTAAACCATTCTGCATTTGCCATCAGTTACCCTCTGCCATGTTAGTCTCTGCTCAGAATCTAATACACAGAGTATGAAACATTCTGGTTTTGGCTTTATGCAAGCCATTCCTGATTATTTTTATTACATTTTCACCTTTATTTATAATAATAGTATGCTATCAAATCATCAATTCTTTATCTATAATAATAGTATGCTATCAAATCATTAATTCTTCCAAGAGAAGAATGGTAGAAAGAGCCCAGGCCTCAGAGTCACAGATCTTGGCCAACACATCATCTCTTACCCTCAGTTCCTTCAATGGTGATTAGTTGTGAAGATTAAATCTTTAAATAGGTAAAGTATCCAAGATACAAGCCTTCAATAAATGGTGGCTTTCTTATTATTGTTATTAGCCAAATGGGTTTTTATTCATTAATTCCTCAAAAAGCTTTGCACTTTTACCTCTGTGCTTTATTACTGCTTTTCTTCTATTTTCTGAGTTCCTTCCCGATCTTCTAAAAATCCTTTTAAAATTCCAGTTCCAGTCCCAGTCAACCTCCTCCAAAAAAGCTTCTGTCACTCTGCCATGATAATATGATCTCTCACTCCTTTGAACTTCTATAGCACGTAGAGTTTATTCTACCCAAGTGGTGGGGTCCTGGATGATTTTATTAGTTCTCTATTCACATATTTAAGTCCTACATTCCCAGCTAGAGTCAAACTCTTTCCTACTAGCAGACATTCCATTTTATATATGTCTTTATACTTTTCTGGTGTCTGACAAGTCACCAGGCTTATACTAAATGCTCAAAAAAAAAATGTGTTAATCTGATTTGTGTATTGGGAAGAAAGTCATCATAATAAAAATACTGGCTGAACATTTTTGTAGGAGACTTGGAAGCCAACAATTCTATATAAAGGTAGAAAGTTTAAAGTAAACAGTATTTAAAAAAATAAACAGCATAATCGAATTCCATAATATACTATCACTGACCAAACATGTAAGTCATACTTAAGCTGTATGATTCCTTTCCAGTCCAATGTAAATATTAACAATAAATGACCCTAAGTAAATAGCACTTTTAACTTTTTAAAGTGTCTTACATATAAACTCTACTTAAATATATATTGACTCAAATTGTCTTATTTGATTTTTGGAAATATATTCACCTTACTAAAAAAATCAAGATAATTTGAGTGAGAAAGGTTCAGCTACTGATTACTAGAAAGTGAGGATTATATAACCTTATTTTATATGATATGAATTCTCCTCTAAAAAGGTAAACTATCGGGGTGCCTGCGTGGCTCAGTCGGTTAAACAACTGACTCTTGATTTCCACTCAGGTTATGATCTCACAGTATGTGGGACCGTGCCCTGTGCCAGGCTCTATGCTGGAGGTGGAGCCTGCTTGGGATTCTCTGTCTCCCTCTCTGTCTCCCTCTCTCTGCCTCCCTCTGTCTCCTGCTTGTACTCTCTGTCAAAATAAATAAACTTAAAAAATTTTTAATTACTAATTTAGCAATAGGAAAAAACTGCTCTAATGAGCTGCTGCTAAGAGTAAAGCAATTTGAAAGACAGAAGGAAGTTGCTTTATTAAATGCAGTTAATTCTCAATAGGTAGAAAAAGACCTATAGCATAGCTAAACCCCAGCCAGATAGATTCAGCGCAAAATTCTGAATCCCTCTTTTTGGCTGTTAATGCTATTCTAACAAGCCTCCAATAATGTTCCAGCTTTCTCACTGATCCTCAGAAGAAAGGAAAAGCCATTACCTAAGGATGTTGGGATGGGAGAGTCTATTCATGAGCTGAACTTCTTTCAGCATGTTTGCCCGGTTACTGCTCAATGTGTTCATCTTAAGAGCCATCACCTGGCCAGAAGCTCGGTGGCGCACCTAGAAAATAAAATAGAACAAGAAAACAGGTTCAAGGACAGCAGTTAAATATGAGGTCAAAGTCCCCGCATGTAAACATGCCAAGATGTTTTAGTGCCAGTTTAGATAAAATAGATATACTTCAGGATGTTTTTCCATAAACTGATCACATTATGGTCTCACTTTCATTAATGAAGATGGATTTATTCCATCAAAGACCAAAACTGTTTCACATTAAGCTGGCCAGGAAAACATTGTTAATAACACTTCAAGAAATGGCATCTTTTTTTAATATCTTAGAAAAAATGGGGGAAATTTATTAGGCTGGTTCTTTACGGCCAATATTGCTGAGTCTTGGGACACTAAGAGGAAAAAGTCCCCTTTGTGGAATTTTAAGTGTGCACAGAAAAGATATATGCATAAACCTTACATAACACTTAAGGAACTATAAAACTATCTTTATAGGACACTAAAGTCACATCCTCAAAATCTCCCTCAAGCACATATGTGTATATATATAAATATATACATATTTATTTATTTACTTATGAAAAAAAGCATTGCATGTTAAATATAGAAAGAAGTCAGTGGACCTTTTAGGGATAATATAGTGAGCCAACCCAAAGTACCTTATAATCATTTAAACATACTCAAGTCAGATAAAAAAAACATGGGCCATGCCATTCACACTATTACACAGAGGAAACTCTACTTCTAAAACATTCATCCTCTATAGAATTCAATATATTTTACATGTAAAATATTGTTTTATAATTTCAATGCACACTCCACAGGTTCCAATAACTGTAAACTTTACTTGCAAGAAAATTAACCGTTTTTACCCTCTAAATGTCTCAGTAGTAGCAAAAAGAGACTACCAGAGAAAATATTTTGTCTTACACCTTGCCAAAAGAAGCTCAATTATTTACTGAAATGTGTTTTTCCTACCGAGAAATTATGAATGAGGCAATAGAAAAATTACCAAGTACCAAGGACCTCATTACTTTCTGGTTTAAAAAAAAAAACATTTCAGATCTGGCACAACAGAGATTTGCTATGCAAAAATGTCATTATCCTATGGACTTTGAGTATTCTTTTAGTATGTTATAATTGACCAAGTGGAAGTTTCAGGAGAAAGTATGACAACCTACTTAACTCTTTAATCTCCAGAAATTCCTTGAAAAGACAATAGCCCCAGAAGTTCGGCATATCAATTAATATAGGACAGATGT
This sequence comes from Cryptoprocta ferox, assembly GCA_028646485.1. NCBI lineage: Eukaryota > Metazoa > Chordata > Mammalia > Carnivora > Eupleridae > Cryptoprocta > Cryptoprocta ferox. The sequence goes on along the minus strand of CM053570.1, from coordinate 67,353,970 downwards.
AACATTTTATCTTAGAGGTCAAAGAAACAGCTTCAGAGTAGCCAGACACAAGGGGGAGGAAGCAAAACACTCAGAGCCACAGGAACCCTGGTTAGAAAAACTGAGGCAGAATGCTGGCTGTCTCTCCCCTCTTCTAGATCACTTAGTGAGATTTGGAACCCATCTCTCTTCCTAGTGCATCAATGATTCTGTTGTCATGTACCTCGTGACTGAAGAAAGAGAAGTGGCTTTCCTTTTCAGATCCTGCATGGATAAGTTAAAAGAGACGTTTATATACAAAGAACACACTGACAGTATTTTTCCAACCCTATTTACAGAAGACATCTGTGTTTTAATAAGGGCTCTCCATTCTGAAAGTTACTCTTCTTTTTTCATCATCTGAAAACTATCACTCAGAGATTTTAACAAAATGTCAGCTTTTAATAAAGTTTGATATTTTTTTAACATTTTTTAAATTATTTTTTTAACATTTATTCATTTTTGAGAGACTGAGAGAGCACGAGTGGGTGAGGGGCAGAGAGAAAGGGAGACACAGAATCTGAAGCAGGCTCCAGGCTCCAAGCTGTCAGCACAGAGCCAGACGTGGGGCTCGAACTCACGAACCACGAGATCATGACCTGAGCCAAAGTCAGACGCCCAACTGACTGAGCCACCCAGGCGTCCCAATAAAGTTTGATATTAAAACAATGTGAAACTCAGGGATGAACAATCTGTATTTCAAACTAATCAGAAAAAACTCTACTTCCTTAAACAAGTAGACAAGATGATGAACATGTCCATAACTCATGGCAGTTTTTCATCTGCATAAAATACTTTCTTCTAGCACCTCAAATTCTACTTATCTTTCAAGACCATACCCAAATGTCCCCTCCTCCCTGAAGACTTCCTTGACTCTCTGGGAACCATTTATTTGTGGTTTCCATCTTTATACTACCTCAAAACAACATTCATAACATCAGTATACCACTCATCACATGGTTCTATACATAAATATCTCCCCACCAGGCTATAAAGCATCTTGATACCAGGATCTATACTGTATCCATCTTTGTCTTGCAGTGCCTGGAAGGCCTGGCACATCATAAGGGCACAGTGAAAACAATGGCAACAACAGTTAAGTGAAACTTCTAATATACTTTATATTATCTAAGGGCCAGTGAATCATTTATTCAGGTGATTTATTTGGGTAGAAGTGAGCCAGGAGTAATTTTCTTTTGGGGGTGGGGAGGGCAGAGGTTGGGAGGAAGATTCAAATGAAAAAGAAGTATAAAATTTTCTGGAGTTTACCATCTAGAAAGGGACAAATAATAGGCTATATCATATGGCTAGTCAGAGAAGAAAGAGCATGAAGAAGAAAACACAGCACACAAAGTATTTATATAAATGTTGAAATGTTGATAAAATGAGCACTTAGGCAAAAACTTCATGGAACTTCAGTGAAACCTCAAAGGATTAATAGATATTAATAGATTTTTTAAAATACAGACTAAAGGTGATAAAGGAAGAAAAAAGTACCATTTAAATATAGAGGTCCACAAAAGATGGGGTACCTGCCTAAATGTAGGAGGATCTTCATTCCAATTTTCCAAAACTACAAAAATAAATTAAATCCCCTCAAATATACTTAGGTTTTCAGAGTAAAAAGAAGATCCTTTTCTGCTTAAGTTTGTCCTCTACACACAGATCATGGTTACTCTTAATAAGAAGATTCCCAAGAGAGTGACATCTTTACCTTTAAAAATAAACATTAAAATTGTAGTTGCTAGGGAAGAGAAATGGAAGAGAAATGGGAGGGATAGGTGAAATAGGTAAAGGGGATTAAGATGTACAAAATTACAGTTATAAATACATCGGGGCACCTGGGTGGCTCAGTCAGTTGGGCATCCAACTTCAGCTCAGGTCATGATCTCACGGTTCGTGGGTTCGATCCCTACGTTGGGCTCTGTGCTGACAGCTAGCTCAGAGCCTGGACCCTGTCTTCAGATTCTGTGTCTCCCTCTCTCTCTGACCCTCCCCTGCTCACACTGTCTCTCTCTCTCTCTCAAAAATAAATAAGTAAATAAGTAAATAAATAAAAACATTAATAAATAAATACATCAAAGTGATGAAAATCACAGTATAGGGAATATAGTAAATGATACTATAATAACTTCATATGGTGACAGATGGTAATTATACGTATTGTGGTGAGCATTTCATAATGTATATAATTGTCAAATCACCCTTTGTAGACCTGAAACTAATATGACAACACATTTCTATCAAAAATTTAAAGATAATAATATTAATATAAAGCTTAAGACCTCAAAAAATTAAAAACAAAATTGCCACATGATCCAGCAATTCTATTTCTGGGTATATATCAAAAGAATTGAAAGGAGGGTTTCAAAAAAAAATCTGTACACCCATGTTCATGGCAGCATTATTCACAACAGCCAAAAGGTAAATGCAACCCAGGTGCTGACAGAGCAACAGATAAACAAAATGTAGTATACATACAATGGAATATTATTATTCAGCCTTAAAAAGGAAGGAAATTCTGACACATGCTATAATATGGATGAACCTTGAAGCTGTTATGCTAAGTGAAATAACCCAGTCACAAAAAGATAAATACCATATGTTTCCACTTATATGAGGTACTTAGGGTAGTTAAATTTATACAAACATAACGTAGAATGGTGGCTGCCAGAGGTTAGGGGAAGAGGAGGGAGTTGGTGTTGTACACTGGGTATAGAGTTTCAGTTCTGCAAGATGTGAGTTCTGGAGATTGGTGGCACAACCATGTGAACTGAACTGTACATTTAAATGTGATTAAGATTATAAATCTTGTGTGCATTTTACCACAATTATAAATAAATGAAGAGAGGGAGGGAAGAAAAGAAAGAAAAAAGAGAGAGGGAGAAAGAAGAGAAGAGAAGAGAAAATTGGTACTTCTCCTTGACTTTTAAATTCATCTGATGCTACCACAGGATCTTCAAATCTACTTTCTAAAGAAGAGCATAACAGAGTGGTGAAGGGCTCCAGCTCTGGAAATGAGCAGACTGAACCCAAGGTTTTAATACTTAAAGGATTAGAATGATTTCTCTGTGAAGACTTCTGTTGTAAAATGAAGAAAACAACAGTCTCTATCTCATAGCACTATTTTGGAGGATAAAATAGTGTTATGTTAGATAAATGAGATAATGGATACAAACTAATACAGAGTTTGGCACATAATGAACATTCAATACATAGGTATTATTTTTAATAAAAATAATAAACTGTATCCTCATAAGAATTTAGCATATCAGGTGAATTTGACGTAACACAGAGAATACAATTATAATTTTAAGTGAAAACAGTAGTATATATAACTGCTGTATAATGCCCCTAAGATTACTTATATACTACAAATGGGAAAATATGTCTTTACAATCGAGAGATCTGCTGGCTAGCACTTTTACCAAGGGGTTGGTCAGGGTTGGTCACATTTAACATTACCAAAAGTGAAACACCTGGCATTATCAACTTTCTGATGTGATATAATATGCTTGCTGAACTGTTTAAGTCAAATCTAATCATAAGAAAACAATTAGACATATCCAGAATGTACTCTCCAAAAAAAAAAAAAATATGGGGAATATTCTAGATTAAATGAGATTAACACACATAACCCTTGAAATGAAATGTATGAAACCTTGATTTGATTCTGGGTCCAAAAAAGCTACAAAAAACCTTTTGTTGGGGTGCCTGGCTGGCTCGGTTGCTAGAGCATGTGACTCGTGATCTCAGGGTCATGAGGTCAAGCTCCACGTTGGGTGTAGAGCTTACTTAATTTAAAAAGAAAAAACACCTTTTGTTGGCAAATAGGAAAACTTTTAATAGGAACTATATATGAAATTATTTTTCTGAATTAAGGTTAATTGTCTAAGCTATAAATAACAATACTATGGCCTTGTAGGAGAATGTATTCTTAGAAGATATAGACTAAAATATTTCCATTAAAGTGTGATGATATCTGCAATTTGCTTTCAAGTGTTGTAAAAAAACAAACAAACAAACAAACAAAAAACAATGGGGTACCTGGCTGGCTCAGTCGGTACAGCATGTAACTCTTGATCTCAGGATTGTTAAGTTCAAGCCCCATGTTGGGTGTAGAGATGACTTTAAAAAATAAAATAAAATCTTAAAACAATATAGATAGATATAGCAAAGTAGCAAAATATTAGCTGGCAAATCCCAAGTGAAGGGACCACAGGGGTTTTATACTATTCTTTCAATTTTCTATAGATTTTTAAAGCTTCCAAAAGTTGGAAGAAACGAGTAAAAATTTTATTTTTTTCTCTCATAAATTTAGCATTAAGAAATAAAGAACAGGTTTTTTTAATCGCAGAAAAAAAATCCTGCATATGATATATGCTCAAGCCTATGTTAAAACAAAAAGTGGAAGTAAGTTTATCAAATGTTAATAGTAATTGTCACTGGTGGCAGAACTAATATCAATGATTTATTTTCTTTTATTTTTATTCATTTTCTAATTCTTCCACAGTGTATTTGGCTAACTTTTCTAATAGAAAATATAACTTTCCAACTTCAATTTATATTAAATTTTTACCTAAATAATACATGTATATATTTTCTTTGTAACACATTAAAACAATATAAATAAAAATAAGTCCCTTTGACTATCAGATCCATTAATCGCAATCTTCTGTGTTCATTCCAAGAAGTAGTTATTGTCTCTAGCTTGATGAGTACCCCTTCAGGCCTTTAAAAAACTGCAGTGACAACACTACCTCGATACATACACAGACACACAGACACAGACACACACACATTAGGAAACTGACAGAGCATGGCATCTAACCTCAGAGAAAATTAAAGTTTTATAGAACAGAAGCTTCTATTCACATACTCAGAAGTCCAAGTACTCTGTAGGTTCTAGGGATGTTTCAGTAACATACCAAAACAAGCAAAAAAGCACAGATACAATCAAATAACAATACTAAGCCACCAGAAAAGTCTGTGTACATAGTTTCTCTACCAGTATGGTAGTAGTATTCTAATGATTATCCCCTATCATCCAACAATTCTTCTGGATAAAGTATGAACAATGGGAAAATTAAAGGAAGAGGCCAACCAGAAGAAAGTGAACTATAAAAAGGGTGACCAGAAAAATTGAGAACACTTAGAATGAATGATCACAGACACCAAGAAAACTTTCAGTGGCATTAGGCATGCAACTATCAAGAACAGAGTTTCTCCCCTTGATCAAAGACTCAGACCCTAAAACTAATACCAGAGTTGAAGATAACTTCAAGATCTGCAAACAAGAGCTACATACCACAAACTAAAGTCCAGTCAAGTGTGTACATGCAGGCTGGAAGTGACCAATAACCTTTCATCAGTCTTTTCATATACATTTAAATAGTAACAAATATTGTCATCCTCTATATGCAAGGCACTGTGCTGGATGTTGGGAAGCCTGCAGATCAACACAAGGCATCAGCTTGTCAGGTCTTCCAGTGACCCATACCCCCAAATCACAAAGTTACCTGTTGCTCTCCAGCTTAAAATTCTTCTATGGCTCACCAATACTTAGGGAATAAAGTCCAAACTCCTTAGCAAAACTAAATTCATCTACTGCTCCCTGTCTATCCCTGCCCCCACTCCTCCCCTTATCTTTACCTATTATATATTTATATTTGTAATTCATACTAAATGCATCACATTCTCTCATACTTCCTTGCCTTGACACATGCTATTCTCCTTGCCTTGATGCAATCAATCCTCACCCCCCGAGCCCCATACCAAGCTCCCTACTAAATTCCTCTCAATTATTCAAGATATAGGAAACACCACTTTCCCTAGGAAAAATCTATTTCAAAAAAAGCTGGATGCTCCATCTGTGTTTTCTTAGCACTCTATCCTTAATTATCTTTATTACAGTATTTGCATATGTTGGTAGTCTACCTATCTTCCATATGCCTAAGAGCGGTTCGGGTTCAAGATGGCAACATAGGAAGATCCTGAACTCATCTCCTTCTATGGACACATGGAATCTATAACTACATGGGTGCCTGAGTGGCTCAGTTGGTTAGGCTTCTGACTTGGGCTCAGGTCATGATCTCACAGTTCATGGGTTCAAGCCCCACAATGGAATCTGTGCTGACAGCCCAGAGCCTAGAGCCAGCTTCAGATTCTGTGTCTCCATCTCTCTCTGTCCCATGCTCTCTCTCTCGCTCTCTCTCTCAAATATAAATAAACATTAAAAAATTAAAAAAAGGATCTACAACTACATATGAATAATTTCCCATATGCCTCAAGGCAAGAACCTACCCTATTCAGCTGAAAGAGTAGTTCAGCTTTCTTCCACACCCGACATACACACCTTCTGACATGTAGGACTTATTTTTATCTGGACAATCTAGATTTTTGTCAAAAATCATACATAGGTAAGTAGGAAAGAGAAACATGACAATAATTATATAACTATGAACAGTCATTAGTAGATTGTTCACTATAGACTCTCAAATAGAAAAAAACAAATCACAGGTTACAAATACAATCCTATGTCCATTAGCTATTACTATAGTCCATTTTTATTCTATTCAAATAAGCATATTAACACATAAATGACAGTGACAGTTAATATAGGGATATCTCTAATTCAACTCTAATTTATATTTTTAAAATTAAATTATTTGCATATGTTTAATAACAAATCACATGCCATACATTCACTTTTAGCAGTGTGGTATAAAACCAAGCTAAGAATCCCTTCTCTGGCACAGTGCCTTTAGTTTAGCATTTAGTAACTGCTCAAAAAATGTTTGTTGAATTTAAATAGTTAACTTGAGTCAGGAAGCTTAATTTCTAGAGCAAAAGAGAAATACAAACTTCTGACCAGTTCAGAGAAATAGTAAGGAGAGAATTAAATAATAACAAGGACAAGAACATAAGAACTGTCACAAAGCAATAATCATTAACTATTAAATGAATGGCTTAGGACTTCCAGTCAAGAAGTCACAGTGAATATACAATAAGTATACAGTAAGCTGGTATAGCAACATAAGTATTAGGCATATGCAGGGTTTAAAGCAGTAATTTTCAATAGAAGCTATAACAAGTCACTTAGGAGGCATTTTTAAAGTTTTTAGGTTAAGGTTTTTGGTTATAACAATGGGGACAAGGAGTGTTGCTGGCCAGAGATGCTAGACATCCTGCAAGGTGCAGGACAGTACTGAACAAGGAAGCATCGTTCTATGTGCTATATGAAATTCAAATATCTTACTAAACATTCATGTAAATGAAGAACATATTTATTATTACCTGAGGTTGGATTCTAACACCATTTTACAAAAAAACAAAGTTATCTTGCATGGTTTTAATATATACCAAATTTTCTAGAAATACAACTATATTATGAATTGGGGAAAATCACTTTTCTGTTATGTTCAGAACATCATGGAGACTTGATGAACATTTCATAAAATCAGACCACCAACAGCAATGCTCCTTCTGGTATTTGAATCCTAATACAACTGTATTGTATTATATAATCTGTATCAGAACTCATTTGTAGTTTTTATATTCACAATGATTTATTTATAGCCTTTATTTTAAAATATCATCTATGCTGGGGACCCTGGGTGGTTCAGTAGGTTAAGCATCTGACTTTTAGATTTCAGCTCAGGTCATGATCTCATGGTCTTGAGATAGAGCCCCATGTTGGCCTCTGCGCTGTTAGTGTCCGACTCTTGGCTGGGGTCATAATCTCACAGTTCGTAAGTTTCAGTCCCACATGGGGCTCAGCACTGAAGGTGCAGAGCCTGTTTGAGATTCTGTCTCTCCTTCTCTCTGCCTCTCTTCTGCAAGTGCTCTCTCTCTCAACATAAATAAACTGAAAATAAAATAAAATATCAACTATAGTGGCGCCTGGGTGGCTCAGTCATTTGAACACTCAACTCTTGATTTCGGCTTAGGTCATGATCCCAGCGTTGGGAGATTGAGTCCCACAGGGATATCTGTGCTGAGCATGTTAAGAATCTCTCCCTCTACCCCTCTCCCCTGCTTGCACTCTCTTTCTCTCTCTAAAAATTAAAAAAAAAATACATTAAAAGCATATTTTTGCTTTGCCCACAAATAAAGTTATCAGTGTTCCTACTCTGCCAACTTCCCCCCAATGAAACATTCAAGATTAAATGAATATTTTACAAAGAAATGCTGATAAAGTTGGCAAAGATATATCATACTTCGTTCTTTTCTCTCCTTCATCAATCTGTAATTTGTCTTGGTAAGTTATCTCTATTTCATTTGAGGTCACTGCCCTCTTTCCCTTATCACATACAAATAAGTCTAGTCTGCTATAATTTTTTGGTCTGTTATTATACTTTTATTCTAATATCCACGGGCATCTCTGCTCTTTAATTTTTCTCCTTGCATGGAATGACTTTTGTCTTCTCTTAAAAATAAAACTAATCATTTGTGGGGTGCCTGGGTGGCTCAGTTGGTCAAGCGTCCAACTTCAGTTCAGGTCCTGATCTCATGCTTCGTGGATTTGAGTCCCACATCAGCAGAGTCTGGAGCCTGCTTCCCTCGTTCTCTGCCCCTCCCCCACTCACATTCTGTTTCTCTCTCTCTCTCTTTCAAAAATAAACATTAAAAAAATTATACTAGTCATTTGTAAGAGGATAAAAGCATCAGACTACTTCATTAAGTTTCTACAGGAGTCAGGCCCCCAATTTTCCATATTGAAATCTATATTTTTACTAATTTTACTTTTTGTTTATCATAGAGTTAGGGTATCATATTGATGCTTTATAATTATGAACAACAGTAATCTAATTACCTATCAATTTCATTTCCAGGGTAGTCAGAATTCATTAAAATTTGTTATAACAAAAAATTGTTATAATAGCAATAATATACCTATTATTCATAGCACTTGCTACATACTAGGCTCTGTTATACTTTATATATATTAACTCATTTAATCCTCAAAATAATTCTGGGAGGTTGGTATTATTAATGTCTCCTATTTTACAGCTATGGAAACTGGGCACAGAGAGATTAAAAGGACTTTCCCAATATCCTACATGTAGTAAATGACAGAGCCAGACTTTGAACCCAGATAATGGAAACATTATCTTGCTTGAGAATCAATGCTTGAGAATAACTAATCTAAGGAAAAAAGCACTGCATGAACTCTATAAAGACTGCCAATAAAAAGTAATCACGACCTTGTATGTATCTAGCAACACAGACTTGTAATACATGAAACAAAAACTGACAAAATACAAGGCAAGTTTAACAAATCCACAATCTTCATGGGATCATTTAACATAGAAACTGAAAGTTCTAGAAGATAAATGAGTTCTAGATAAATGTATCTAGAAGATAAATATAGTAGTTTTTTTTTAAGTTTACTTATCTTGAGAGAGAGAGAGTGGGAGCACATGTACATGAGCACAGGAGGGGACAGAGAGAGAGAGAGGAGAGAAAGAATCTCAGCGAGGCTCTGCACTGTCAGTGCTGAGCCCAATGTGGGGCTCAAACCCACAAACCATGAGCTCTTGACCTGGGCCGAAATCAAGAGTTGGATGGTTAAGCGACTGAGCCACCCAGGCATCCGATATGGTACATTTTAATAACAAAACTGATATGCTTGATTCAATCTTGTACCAATAAAGGTAGGCTTTATTAACCTTTTTTTTTTCAAGTCCATATGAAGAAACTGAGTAAAATGCATGGATACTACATCATAAAGGAATTGTCAAAAAATTTCAAAGAATGTAGTTCCAAAATTACATTCCCAGACCACTATGAAATAAAATTAGAAGTCAACAATATAAAACAATCAAAAACAAGCATAGCAGACAATATTGTTTACTCAACATCTATTTTCTCCCTTTTCTTGACTTACAGGACCCTCAATTAGTTGGCAATGTGCTTGGTTAATTAAAACATTCAGGGCGCTTGAGTGCTCAGTCAGTTAAGCATCCAGCTCTTGATTTTGGCTCAGGTCATGATCTCACAGTTTATGAGTTCAAGTCCTGCATGGGGCTCTATATTCACATTACAGAGCCCACTTGGGATTCTCTCTCTCTCTCTCTCTCTCTCTCTCTCTTTCTCTCTTTCTCTCTCTCCCCCCTCCTCCCTCCCTCCCAAAATAAATAAATACACTTAAAAATATTTTTAATTCAATCTGGTAATCTTCCTTGAAGCTAGAGTAGCCAGGTGACATAGTACTAAGTAAGGAGATGTAAGTGGGAATTGCTAGGTAGGGATTCTAGAAATGTTTCCCTGATGAAATTGCCCTTTATCCTTTTTATAGCCTGGAGCAAAGATGTAGTGCTTGCATCAAGAACAGTTACCTTGTAATCAAAAGGCTAAAAGCTACCCACTAAAGACTAAGGAAGCTAGACGCTTGGTTTGTTGAGGACTTCCTTAAGCAGCTGCACAACATAGGCATTTCTCAAGATTTCTTGAGAAAAATTTGAATAAGCCACTGTGTTCGGGTTTCTGTAACATACTGCCGAAAACAATCCTAACTGATTTGCAAAAAAGATTAAAAATAAATGGGTTAGGGTTCAACTAAAAATCCTATTATTAAAGTATAATAATAAAGATAAAAGCAAAAATTAATGAAATAGAAAATAAAGAAACAATTGAGAGGTTCACAAACCAAAAGCTGACAGGAACAGAAAAAACTAATAAACATATCTTCAGTGACTCTGGATCAAGAAAAAGTCTTTTAGGGGCACCTGGGTGGCTCAGTCAGTTGAGCATCTGACTTCAGCTCAGGTCCTCATCTCACGGTTTCTGAGTCTGAGCCCCACATTGGGCCCTGTGCTGACAGCTCAGAGCCTGGAGCCTGCTTCAGATTCTGTGTCTCCCTCTTTCTCTGCCCCTCCCCCGTTCATGCTCACGCTCTCCCTCTCTCTTTCTCAAAAATAAACATTTTAAAAAATAAAAAAAAAGAAAAGAAAAAATATTTTATTGTCTGGCCCTTTGCCTATCCCTCTAGATTCATCAGAATTTGCCATTCCTTTACATGCACCCACCAGACTTAAACCAAATCAAATTTCTCACCATTCCTAGAATATTCCTCTGTGCCTCCACAAATGCTTTTCCTACTCCTTGAAATACCCTTTCTCTTACTTGTCCACCAGACAAGCTCTACTTATAGTCTCCTTCAGGAAAACTAAAGGGTGACCTCCTCTAGGAAGCCATCTCTGACCCCTTCCTTCACACAATGTTTAAACTGGTGCCCAGTATTATATTCCTTAGCACCCCATGCATACTTTCACACACTTAGCAAATATGTATTGAGCAATTTCCGGCTCTTGCTAAAGCTCTATTTTAGCAAATACTGTGTTTTAAATATATTTCCTGTCTTCCACCCTAAGCAAAGAGCTCTTTTAGGGCACGATTTCATTCCTCTATCCCCAACACCTAGCTCAATGTCCTATACTTAATGAGCATTAACTAAATATCTGCTGAGTAAATAAATGAATAAGAGCAAATAATTACAACATCTATCACATACTGAAACAGAAGTAGGAGCAGAGTGCTATGAGATCACAAAAGGAAAGTAACCAACTCTCTCACTCCCACTGATGCAAAATAATACACTCTAGAATCATCTTTTTGTAGTATCTTTAACATGCTTTCACATATATCCTATCATTTACAGAAATACTTCTACGAGCTAGGTGCATGCAAGTTGTACAATACAACTCGTGTGCTTCTAGTTTTTGTTTTCCCAGCTGAATTATCAATTAAAGTGAAGGATCTTGGCAGGTATTTCTGCACAGCAATATGAACACAGTAAAATTTGCTACCTGATAAATTATTACTTGTCACCTAGTGCTGAGCTTGGCCCATTGAGACATGTACAATATTCCTAATTAGCCCAACTTCCCACACCAGCTCTAGAGGATATATTAAATGTACTGAATATGGCCCAAAGCTACAATCAAATACTGCTGTGTGTGAACCTTAAGTACACATATGATACACAGTTCCTCTTTTAAAACACATCATTTCTCCTCCACCCCAGCCAAACACTGACCCTCCCCAGGAGAGCTCTGAAACCCCCAGTATCTCAAAGAGGTTGCAAAACCAGATAAATGCAACAAGGAAAACAAAAGGAAATTTAGCAAGAAGTAGTTTTGACAGACAACAAGAATATGCAAAAAAGACCATTATCAAGGTGCAAAGCCCTAAATTGCACTGGACTGCTATCACCCTCTTTCTCCATACTTTTCAATCCTAAACTCCTTTTAAAAGCGTGGTAGAAGGTGGAGAGGGAAGTTTGTTTTCCTCTTTATACTCTCTTTTGTAAATGTCTGTAATATGGTGTTAGCTCCTTAGAATTTATGTCTGGTAGATCTGGCAGCTTATCTGATCTTTATGAACCTGTTTCTGACTGCTACTTGTCTCTTTTCCTTCTTCACACTGTCCCCATATAAAGATACTTAAGGTTCAAGCCTTGCTGTTCTAGTGTCTCTATCCACTCCTTTCCTTGACTGTTTCTAACACTGAAAACATTTTCTGATGTTTAAAAATGTGCTCAATTCCTAAAAAAAAAAAAAAAAAAAAAAGAAATAAAAAACATTTTAAAAAGCACTCGATTCCTATATAACACTGCTTTCATGCCAGAGTAATATTGTACAATGAAGAGGCTTCTCTACATTTGTTCTTCCTTAATCTCATTCTTGATATTGAAGGTTACCTTAATTCTCTGACTATATGGGGCAATTTAATTCTGAAATAACTGGTCTGACACAAGGGGACAAACATGGACAAACACACACACACATCCACACATCCACACACTCCTTGCTCACTGATGTTTTGGAGTTGGGGGCAGATTCAGATCACTCCCAGAACTCATTACTTTGTTCCTCCAAACAGCCTTGGTATAAACTGACATTGCAATCAGAGCAATAACTCTAAAAACTAGTACTTCAGAAATGGCTAACAGGCTTTCTCCTAACCTTCACACTTAGGTAGAACATGCATTACCTCACATCATCCTCACTGTCTAGTTCTTAGTCATCTTACAAAAGCTCCTTATACACCTTCAAGACTATAGAACTTAACTCTTCTCTGACACAGTGACTACTAAAACATGCAGTCATTACATATGGTAAGAAAAGGATCACATGTAGTATTGATGAAAACACTTTTCATAGTGAGGTCTCAGAGAGGCAGATGGAAAAGCACAAATAGTCAGCTGAGCGTCAGACTCTTGATTTTGGCTCAGGTCATGATCCCAGTTTGTGGAATTGAGCCCTGCATTGGCAAAATTCTCTCCCTCTCTCTCTCTCCCTCTGCCCTTCTTCCCCATTCATTCATTCTCTCTCTCTCTCTAATAAAAAGAAAAGCACAAACACAGCTATGAAATATAGACAATATGAGAAAAATCCTTGAGTTTCTATAGATTCGGGTTATGACAATGATCACATTTAAAAGAGAAATGATTCACTGTCTTGCAGATTTCACACAGGTTGTAGTTTGAGAGACGAAAAAATTATAGGAAGTTGGGGCACTAAGACCCCTGCAGCAACACCAGCATTTTGAGACCGAGTATCTTACTTCTCAGATAAAGTAGATAAAACTACCAGAGAACACAAAAACTTTACCTTCCCAAGCACAAAAATAAAACATCTTAGAACAAAATAACATTCACATACTAAAATGCTTCCCTTACTTTCTTTATACCACAACTGTTACTACTGCTACAGCTTTAGTTTGCATGACAACTCCATGTGCACTAAATAATAAATGTATAACCATGAATGTGAATAAATCAATTTTTCAGTACCCAAACAGATGGCAGATATCTGGCCTTTTTCATTTGTAAGTGTATTATTTCTTATAGCTTGGCATTTCCACATGGTGCTGTCAATTTGGGAAAATAAAAAGGGAGAAAGTAGGTTTTTTTTTTTTTTTTTGAGAGAGAGCGCAAGTGAGTGAGGAGCAGAGAGAGAGAGAGAAGCGGGCCTCACCCAAAGCAGGGCTCGTGGCTCATGTTTTACCCAAAGTGAGGCTCATGTTCATTAGAAGCAGGGCTCGTCCTCACCCAAAGCAGGGCTCCTGCTCACCCAAAGTGGGACTCGAACTCATGAACTGTGAGATCATGACCTGAGCTGAAGTCATATGCTTAACAACTGAGCCACCCGGACACCCAAGCCTCTATCTTATATAACTAATTGTATACTTGCCACACAAACTGAATCCGGTTGAACTCCATAAGAAAGCATATATATATGCTTATGTGAATATATATATATATATATATATATATTCTTCACATATTCTTATGTGAATATATATATATATATTCACACACACATATACATACACGAGTGTATTTTAAAAATATAGCATAAATTTATAAAAATTAATAATCTTTAAAATTCTTCTTGTACATTGGATCAAAATTAGGTATAATATTCCATTCATCAATTACATAGATAGGAATTCAAATCCTAGCTGTACCATTTACCTGTTGGCAAGACATTAAACATTTTTGAACTTCAGTTTCCTCATTTATTTATGTATTTATTGTTATTCTTTTTTTCCAAGTTCCAAAAGTTTCTGTTACATCCAGAGAGGAGGGGTTCAATCCTTCTTGGTTACAACTTTCCCCATGGCTGCCAGCACATTGCTCAGCTTCCCTCTCTTCCTCTTGGCACAGATGGGTGTCCCCACCCTTTTCTTGATGAACTTGATGGTACCCTTGTCCTTGGAGACCTTGAGCAATGCCATGCCAGGCTGCTTATATGAGGCAAAGCCACATACCTCTCAGATCATGTACCACACAAACCTGGAGTGCTTGGTGAGGCACCTGTGGCACCAAATGTACCTCAGTTTGCTCACGTTCTTAGTCACCCCGTGGCCCTTGTTTAGGCCCCTGGCCATAGGGTAGCACAGAGCTATGGCTGCTGCTGCTTAATGGCTCCAGGGCACGGGCAGTTTCCTCATATATAGAATGGAAGTGTAACTGCTTATACAATTATTGTGGTAATTAAAAAGATCAGGGGTGCCTGGGTGGCTCAGTTGGTGAAGCGTCCAACTTTGGCTCGGGTCATGATCTCGGTTTTTGAGTTCGAGCCCCACGTAGGGCTCTGTGCTGATAGCTCAGCATCTGAAGCCTGCTTCAGATTCTGTGTCTCCCTCTCTCTCTCTCTGCCCTCCCCCGCTCATGCTCTGTCTCTCTCAATAATAAATAAACATTTAAAAATAAATAAATAAATAAATCGATCATGTATACGAGTTCCTAACACAGTACTGAGCACAAAATTCAAAATCTTAACTGCATTTGTAACAGAAATAATAACTAGCCCTTATATAGGTTATATTATGTGCTAAATAGTATTCTAAGTACTTTATATATACTAGCTCATTACATCTGCTCAACAACCCCATAAGATAGGGAGGTTGGTACTATCATTATCTCCATTTTGCAGATGAGGAAACTGAGCCACAGAAGTCAAGTAATTTGCCCAAGGTCAGAAAGCGTATAAGTGGTAGAGCCAAGATTCAAATAGAATCAGTCTAGGGGTGCCTGTCTGGCTTAGTTGATGCAGTATGCAACTCTTAATCTCAGGGTTGTGAGTTCGAGCTTCATATTGGGTGTCGAAATTTTTTTTTTAAAGGCTCAAACAGAGGCAGTCTAGCTCCAGAGCCTCTCTCATGTTGCTTCTCAATGCATTCTTTTTTTAATTCTTTTTTTTTATACTGAAGTATAATTGACATACAATGTTATATTAGTTTCAGGTGTACAATTTGATTACCAAATTCTATATATTCTTATAAAATATATATGGTTTTTCCCCATGCAACAAATATTTAGTGAGTACCCACTACTTGGCAGAGTCTGTGCCAAGTGCTAAGACACAGAGATGAAAAACACAGGGAGGTCTGATCTAACAGAGAAAGGCAAACATGTATAATAAAAAAGTCATAAAATGTAGCATTGTTCTGATAAAAGTCTATATAGGGTATACAAGAGGCACAAAGGAGGGAAGAGGCAATCATGCTATGAAAAATATGATAATGATAAGACAAGAGGCATTTGATATCACATAACCATCAACAATGAAATCATATCTGGGTTGCTTGGGTGGCTCATTCAGTTGAGCGACAGACTCTTGATTTCGGCTTGGTCCTGGGGTCGTGTAATTGAGCTCTAGGCCAGGGTCCTTGCTCAGCGTGGAGCCTGCTTGAGATTCTATTCTCTCTCTTCTCTTCTCTTCTCTCTCTCCCCACTCCTGCTCCTCTCCCCAACTCGTGCATTCTCTCTCTCTCTCAAAAAAAATAATAATAAAATTTTTAAAAATGAAATCACATCTAAAAATAGTGGGCTGACCTAAGATCATATTTGAACTGTTGTGCAAAAATGAAATAGAGAAAATAACATCAAAAATAACAAAAGCTACTATTTGTTCGATCAACAAGACATTATACAAGGTGCTCTATACATTTCATTTGATCCTTCCAACACTACAAGGTAGGCCTTGTTATACAGGGTACAGTGAAAAGAACACAAACTTTGTGCTCATCCTAAGTTCAAATTTCTTCATCAAGTCTCTCTCCCTCACTCACTCATTAACACACAGTTACACACATACACACACTGGTACTCTTACCATCTTACTACTTGTATTCAGGCTTCTTTGCCAGCTCTTCCTTCCTCTACTCAACACTTAAATGTTTGAATTCCTCAATGCTTGGTCCCAGGCCCTCTTCTGTCTATTTATAGTCCCTGTATAATATCATTCATACCCATGGCTTCAGTTACTCTATGTTAATAGCTCTTAAATCTACATTTCCAAGCCAGATCTGTCTTCTGAACTCTAGATTTTACCTGCTTATAGAGGTTTCACATTCTAATCCAAATCTGAAATCATCAAATACATTCCTCCTTCAGAGTTCAAACATCCAGCTCTTGTACTTGATATCATCTTTGATTCCCCCTTCCTCTCACCATCACATCCAACCATTCACCAAATGCTACAGTTAATACCTTCAAACTGTCTCTCAAATTTTATACAAGCATACTTAAGTTGGCAAATTAAAAAGCATGCCTAGGGGCACCTGGGTGGCTCAGTTGGTTAAGCGTCTGACTTCAGCTCAGGTCATGATCTCATGGTTGGTGAGTTTGAAGCCTGCATCAGCCTCTCTGTTATCAGCATGGAACCTGCTTCAGATCCTCTCTCTCTCTCTCTCTGACCCTCCAAGCTCATGCTTTCTCTCTCAAAAATGAATAAATGTTAGAAAAAAAATTTTTAATGTTTATTCTTAAGAAAGAGAACCAGAGCATGAGCAGGGGAAGGGTAGAGAGAGAGGGAGACACAAAATCGGAAGCAGGCTCCAGGCTCTGAGCTGTCAGCACAGAGCCTCACGCAGGCCTCAAAGTCACAGATCTGCGAGTTCACGACCTGAGCCGAAGTCGGATGCTTAACCGACTGAGCCACCCAGGAGCCCCTAAAATTTTTTTTAAAAAGCATGTCTAGTATTTCAAATCATTTCACTCTACATCATTCCAATTAACATCATGTACACCTCTGCCACAAGTCACATATCACATCTTTCACTTGGACCATTTGCCAAACTGAATCAATTCTTACCCTCTCTAACCCACTTGCTTAATTAAAAGCAAGTCTCAAAATAAAGTCCAAAATTCTTATCCTTGAGGACCTCTACAGATGATGAGGTCCTCAATAATAAACTCCTGCTTACATCTACATTATTTCATCTCTTACCAATCTCCCCAACCCTCTGCTGTAGTCAATCTAGACTTATTTCAGATCCTTAACTGCACCTCAGACTTCTCTCATCTAGGCCTACAAATACATTATTCCTTCCTCTTGGAACATTCATCTCCCCAACCTATTCCTTCACTTGGCTAGTTCTTATTTACCCTTCAAGTCTCAACTTAAACTTCACTTTCTCAAGAAGAGCATCCTCCTGTTCTGAATTAGAAGATGGCTTTTTTGTACTCCCATTGGAATCCATGTGTGGCAACAGACTCTAGATTGGCCCCCATGATCCCTACCTCCTAGTGTTCATGCCATTGTGTGACCCTCTCCCCTTAAGCCTGGGCAGGATCTGTGCCAATACAATATGGCAAAAGTGATTCAAAATTTAAAACATTAAAAATGAATTAACTGTGGGTCACCTGGGTGGCTCAGTCGGTTGAGCGTCCAACTTCAGCTCAGGTCATGATCTAGCAGTTGGTGAGTTCAAGTTCCACATCGGGCTCACTGATGTCAGCCTGTCAGCACAGAGGCCACTTCAGATCCTCTGTCCCCCTCTCTCTGCCCCTCCCCTGCTTGAGCTCTCCCAAAACATAAATTTAAAAAAAAATGAAAAAGAAAAATGAATTAACCGTGACCTAAATGTAATGATGTCACCTAAGATTGTAACCCATCTTACTAGAAGACTCGTTTGCTAGCTTCAAAGACTCAAGCTGCCATATGAAACATACCAAGCTGAAGCCCACGGTTCAACAGCCTACAAGGAACTGAATGCTGCCACCACCTACATGACCTTAGTAGCAAATCCTTCCCCAGTTGAGCCCCAGATAAGATGCCAGCCCCAGATGACACCATTTTTTTAAGTTTTTTTTATTTCTTTAAGTAATCTCTACACCCAACATGGGGCTTGAACTCACGACCCTGAGATCAAGAGTCATACCCTCTTCTGACTGAGCCTGTCAGGCTTTCCACCCAATCTGACACCTTGATTGCAGCTTTGTGAGACCATGAAGCAGCGGACCCAACTAAGTCATGCCTGGACTCTTGAACCACAGAAAAAGATATAATAAATATATATTCTTTTTGACTATTGCATTCATGGTACTATTGCTAAGCAGCAATACAGAACTTATATGCTATGCTTCTCTTTGTGTTGTAATAACCCTTGTAATTACTTAATATAAATATTTACCATTAGATTATAAATTCCACAATAGCAAGAATAACAAGTCTTTTTTTTTTTTAGTTTTTTTTTTTTTAATTTTTATTATTTATTTTTGAGAGAGAGAAAAAGACAGCATGTGCCAGGGAGGGTCAGGGAGAGAGGGAGACACAGAATCTGAAGACAGGCTCCAGGCTCTGAGCTAGCCATCAGCACAGAGCCCAACACAGGGCTCGAACCCACAAATCGTGAGATCATGACCTGAGCCGAAGTTGGATGCTTAAGTGACTGAGCCACCTAGGCGCCCCAAGAATAACAAGTCTTAATCATCACTGTATCTCAGCACTTAGCACAATGCCTAGAATATAGAAGAACCACAATATAGTGAAGGCAGGGATGGATGGATGGATGCCTATGCTATGTTGGGCACAGTGCTATACCCTGGTGAAACAAAGGTAAATAAGACATAGTCCCTGTCCTCATGGAGCTTAAAGCTAAGTGGGATGACAGACACTTTAAATAGATCATTTCAACAGAATATGATAAAGGTAACAGGTTTCCAGAAAGACAACAGGCATGTAACTCAGACTGCAAGGATCCAGGTATGGGAGAGGAGAAAACTTATATAGTCAAGATTTATGTTAAGCAGGTGACATGATCTTGTACACAGAAAATTCTAGGGGCGCCTGGATGGCTCAGTCGGTTAAGCATCCGACTCTTGGTTTTGGCTCAGGTTACGATCTCATGGTTTGTGGGTTTGAGTGCTGCGTCGGGCTCCATGCTGATAATGCAGAGCCTGCTTGGGATTTTCTCCTTCTCTCTGTTCCTCCCCCACTTTCTCTTTCTCTCTATCTCTCTAATAAACTTTAAAAAATTATAAAGTTCTAAAATATAAAAGAGTTTAGCAAAGTTATAGGATACAAGACAAATCTAAAAATCAATTGTATTTTTTACACTAGTAATAAACAATCTGAAAAATGAAATTAAGAAAACAATTTCCCCTACAATAAAACTGCTAGAAACTAATTTCTTTCCCTAGAACTCAGGGTGACTCAGGCATTCTTATAGCACATAAAGTTCTCTTCTGAGGTGAAAAGAGTACAGCTCTGCCTATATTTTACCCTGTGGTATCTTCTACTGTCACTTTGGAGGACACCAACTGGCTTTGGCCTGATACTGGCATTCTTTCCCTAACTTCATCTCATGTCAGCCTTCAAACACGTTCACTGCTGAAATTAAATGGTCCTCATTACATGAATATAAGAATCCTCCCAAACCAAAGATCAAAAACCCTCTTCTGGGTTGTTTTTTTTTTTGTTGTTGTTGTTCATCTCTTTTCATTGTAGTCATTTTTGCTTTAATAAAAAATCTTTTAAAGAAAGAAAAGAGAAGCACCTGGGTGGCTCAGTTGGTTAACCTTGACTCTCGATTTTATCCCAGGTCATGATCTCATGGTTGTGAGTTCAAGCTCCATGTCAGGCTCTGCACTGACAGTGCACATGCATGCACATGTGTGCCCATGCTCTCTCTCTCTCGCAAAATAAATAAAATTTTTTAAGAAAAGAAAGAAAAAATGAAAAGAAAACAATTCCATTTATAATAGCATCAAAACTTAAGAGCTAAAACTACAGAACTCTTAGAATAAAACATTGGGGGAAATCTTTCTGACTTTGGATTTGACACAAAAGCACAAGCAACAAAAGAAAAAAATAGATAAACTGAACTGCATCAAAAGACACTATAAAAATATGGGGATACCCAAAGGGGAAGTTGGTAATGAACTGATCTACAAGTGTGGTTATGGCAAAATCAACAGGAAGCGAATTACCCTGACAATAACACATTGACTGCTCACTCTCTTGGTTAATATGGCATCATCTACATGGAGGATCTAATTCTCAAGATCTATACTATTAGAATATATTTCAAAGAAGCAAACAACTTCGTATGGCCCTTCAAATTATCTTCTCCATGAGGGAGAATGAAGGAAAAGACCAACCATTTGGTAAAAGGTGGAGATGCCCACAACCGGGAAGACCAGATCAATAGGCTCATTAGAAGGGTTAACTGAGCAGAGCGCCTGGGTGGTTCAGTCAGTTGAGCATCAGACTTCAGCTGAGGGCATGATCTCATGGTTCGTATTTCAAGCCTGGTGATGGGTTCTGTGCTGACAGCTCAGAGCCTGGAGCCTGTTTCAGATTCTGTGTCTCCCTCTCTCTCTGCTCCTCCCCATTTGTACTCTGTCTCTCAAAAATAAACATGAAAAAAAATTAAGGCATCCAAATTGGCAAGGAAGAAAACTTTCACTCTCTGCAGATGACATGATACTCTATATGTAAAACCCAAAAGATTCCACCAAAAATCTGCTAGAATTGATCCATGAATTCACCAAAGTCACAGTATATAAAATCAATGCACAGAAATCGGTTGCATTCTAATACATCAATAATGAAGTGACAGAAAGAGAAATCAAGGAATCGATCTCGTTTACAATTGCACCAAAACCATAAAATACCTAGGAATAAATCTAACCAAAGAGATGAAAATCTATACACTGAAAACTATAGAAAGCTTATGGAAGAAATTGAAGAAGACACCAAAAGAAATGGAAAAATATTCCTTGCTCCTGAATTGGGAGAACAAATATTGTTAAAATGCAGATACTACCCAAAGCAATCTACATATTCAATGCAATCCCTATCCAAATAACACTAGCATTCTTCACAGAGCTAGAAGAAACAATCCTAAAATTTGTATGGAACCAGAAAAGACCCCAAGTAGCCAGAGCAATCCTGAAAAAGAAAACTTAAGCTGGAGGTATCACAATCCTGGACTTCAAGATGTATTACAAAGCTGTAATCATCAAGACAGTATGGTACTGGCACAAGACCAGACATTCAGATCAATGAAACAGAATAGAGAACCCAGAAATGGACCCACAAATGTATGGCCAACTAATCTTTAACAAAGCAGGAGAGAATATCCAATGGAATAAAGGCAGTCTCTTCAGCAAATGGTGCTAGGAAAACTGGACAGCGACATGGAGAAAAATAAACCTGGACCATTTTCTTATACCATACACAAAAATACACTCAAAATGGATGAAAGACCTAAACATAAGACAGGAAGCCATCAAAATCCTAGAGAAAGCAGGCAAAAACCTCTTTGACTTCGGCCACAACTTCTTACTCAACATGTCTCCGGAAACAAGGGAAACGAGCAAACTCCCCCTTCCACCACTATGGGTGGGCAGGACAGGACAGATTTACAGATGGGGGCTCTGAACAGAGAGACAATTGAAGTCTCTGGGGAGTGATCAAACAAGCAAAAATGAACTATTGGACCTCATCAAAATAAAAAGCTTCTGCACAGCAAAGGAAACAATCAGCAAAACTAAAAGGCAACCAACGGAATGGGAGAAGGTATTTGCAAATGACATATTAGATAAAGGGTTAGTATGCAAAATCTATAATGAATTTATCAAACTCAACATCCAAAAAACAAATAATCTAGTGAGGAAATGGTCAAGACATGAATAGACACTTCTCCAAAGAAGATATCTAGGTGGCCAACTGACACATGAAAAAATGCCCAACATCACTCATCATCAGGGAAATATAAATCAAAAGCACAATGAGAACCACCTCACACCAATCAGAATGGCTAACATTAACAACTCAGGCAACAACAGATGCTGGCAAGGATGCAGAGAAAGAGGATCTCTTTTGCACTGCTGGTGGGAATGCAAACTGGTGAAGCCACTCTGGAAAACAGTATGGAGGTTCCTCAAAAGATGAAAAATAGAACTACCCTATGACCTAGCAATTGCACTAGTAGGTATTTATCCAAGGGATATAGGTGTGCTGTTTTGAAGGGGCACATGGACCCCAATGTTTATAGCAGCACTATCGACAATAGCCAAAGTAAGGAAAGACCCCAAATGTCCATTGATGGATGAATGAATAAAGATGTGGTATAAAGATGTGGTATATATATACATGGAGTATTACTCAGCAATCAAAAAGGATGAAATCTTGCCATCTGCAACTACGTGGATGGAACTAGTGGGTATTATGCTAAGCAAAATTAGTCAGTCAGAGAAAGACAAATATCATATGACTTCACTCATATGAGGACTTGAAGATACAAGATAGATGAACATAAGGAAAGCAAAAATAACATAAAAACAGGCAGGGGGACAAAACATAAGAGACTCAACTATAGAAAACAAGCAGAGGGTTGCTGGAGGGGCTAGGGGAGGGGGGATGGGCTAAATGGGAAAGGGTCATTAAGGAAGATACTTGTTGGGATGAGTACTGGGTGTTATACATAGGGGATAAT
Organism: Cryptoprocta ferox; assembly: GCA_028646485.1. Taxonomy (NCBI): domain Eukaryota; kingdom Metazoa; phylum Chordata; class Mammalia; order Carnivora; family Eupleridae; genus Cryptoprocta; species Cryptoprocta ferox. Next base: position 67,330,711 of record CM053570.1, on the reverse strand, counting down.
TCACTGGAATCTACTCCCAAAATCATTGTTGCACTATATGCTAACTAACTTGGATGTAAATAAATAAATAAATAATTAATTAAAATTAAAAACAACTTCAAATTTTTTTCTTAAAAATAAAAAAAGGATGAACTGAGGTATCTACCATGATTATTTTTGTAATATGGACAGTTAATAAATGACTACTTTCAAATTGAAAAAATAAAGGATACTATATAAAGAACTACAACTCAACAAAAAGAACTCAATTCAAAATGTGCAAAGAACGTAAACAGCCATTTCTCAAAAGAAGATATACAAATGGCCAAAAAGCACATGAAAAAAATGCTCAATATCACTAGTCATTAGGGAAACGTAAATCAAAACTGTGATGAGATACTTCACACCCACTAGGATGGTTATAGTAATTTTTATAAAAAGAAAAGAGAAAGAAAATAACAACTTTTGGCGAGATTATAGAAAAACCAGATCCTTGTATGTTACTGGTGGGAATGCAAAATGATACAGCCAAGGTGGAAAAAAGTTTTGTAATATTTCAAAAAGTCAATCTTAGAGTTACTTTATATCCCAATAATGCCACTTCTAGGTATATACTCAAAAGAAATGAAAACAAGTACTCAAATACTTGTACACGAATGTTTATAGCTGTACTACTCACAACAGCCAAAAGACAAACAATCCAAATGTTTATCAACAGATGAACGTGTAAACAAAATGTGGTACTATCCATACACTAAAATATTACTGAGACATAAAAAGGAATGAAGTGGGGCACCTGGGTGGCTCAGTTGGTTAAGTGCCCAACTTTGGTTCAGGTCATGATCTCACTGCTTGTGAGTTCAAGTCCCATGTCCAGCTCTGTCCTGACAGCTCAGAGCCTGGAGCCTGCTTCAGATTCTGTCTCCGTCTCTCTGACCCTCCCCTGCTCGCACTCTGTCTCTGTCTCTAATATAAAATAAAACATAAAAAAATTTTTTTAAATGGAATGAAGTACTGATTAATATACTGAAGTACTGATATAATGAAGTACTGATCCATATAACATGGATCAAAGTTGAAAACATTATACTAAGTAAAAGGAATCAGTCATAGAGGCCACATACGATATGATTCTAATTATATGAAATGTCCAGAATGGGCAAATCCATTGAGACAGAAACTAAATTAGCGGTTGCCAAGGGCTGGGAGAAGGGAGAAATGAGTTGTTACTAATAACGAATATACGTTTTCTTTTTTGGATGATAAAATAATTTTTATTTATTTTTTTAATGTTTATTTATTTTTGAGAGAGAGAGAGAAAGGGTGCACATGAGCAAGGGCAGAGTGAGAGGAAGACACAGAATCTGAAGCAGACTCCAGGCTCTGAGCTGTCAGCACAGAGCCATATGCGGGTCCCCAACCCACTAGCCGTGAGATCATGACCTGAGCTGAAGTTGAACGCTTAACCAACTGAGCCACCCAGGTACCCTGATAAAAACTGTTTTAATTAGACAGTGATGATGGCTGCACAACCTTGTAAATTTACTAAAAAACACTGAATTATACATTTTTAAAAGGAGAATTTTATATATGTAAATTATTTCTTAAAGAATTAATTTATTAATAATAAAAATTTATTATTAATAAAATTATTTCTTAATAATTTCTTTATTAAAAAGAAAAAGTTACATTGATACTTTGTTCTGGAATGGGATTCCGGGTTTTATAGTTATCACAATACAGGCTAAAATACAGAGTTGTATCATGGAGTAATAAAAGGTGAATTACCTCAAAAGACTGGAACAATCACCCTCCTAGAAAGTCTCCTTCCAATCATACTCCCAAACAAAACAGGATTAGATTAAAAAGAAAGGAAGAACCTTCTACTGTATCCCAAGAGAAGCAATCTTAATTGAAAACATTGGGTTGTCAGTCACTGCTGATCTTACATTTTTCTCTCTTACTCTATTAAATGTACACACAAACACTGCCATCTCCACTTACACATGCTTCAGTCCTTCCCTAACATCCAAAATATTCTGAGTCATTTTCCTAGAAACAATGAAATTATGCTAATCTCTATTTCATGACTTCTTTAAATGAAAAAGATTAACAAAGGTGAATATTTGAAAATATGTGAACTTGAAATTCACAAATATTATAAATTCAAATCCAACTTATTTTGTTTCTAAAAGTATATTTTTCCCAAATTCAAATAGAGAGGTTATAAAATGCTTTCAACTTCTCTAATCCTTTTAGGCCGGAGATTTATAACCTCAGCGCTATTAACATTTAAGGTCAGATAATGCTGTGTTGCAGAGCACTGTCCAGTGCATTATGTTTTGTGACATCCCTGGCCCCTACCCACTAGATACCAGCAGCGCTCACTGCCTACTTGTGACAACCAAAAATAACTCCAGACACTGTCAAATATCATGTTGGGGGCAAAAGTGCCCCCAGTTGAGAACCACTGCCCCAGTCCAAGTCCATCTGCTTTAATTATTTCCTCACAGCAGATTAGCTAAACTCCTCATTAACCTTAAAAACAAACACATGTGTGTGAAATACAGCCGTTGAATATACATACAAGAGAAGGTTTTTTGGGTTTGAATAAATCCATTTCTGGATTTACTCAATCTTTTATATACATTTTTAAAGTATTTAAAGATATTCCCAAACATACAGTACGGAAAAGGAAAAAAAAAAAAACTATGCTTCATTTCTAATGAATTCAGATTTTCTTCTACACATACCTTTTCCAGAATATAAAAAGTACCATCTTCTCTCTCCCTTTTTCTCTCCACAAATCAATAATTATATAGGTATTGAAAGGGAACTTTATGTTCAAAACCTTCTACTTCCACCATGATAATCTGTATAACAATGACAAATTATAACCTAAAATACATGTTACCCAATAATAGTTTAATCTTTTTGAGCTCCTAAGAGATTTACAATCCATAAAGACAGCTCAAGTTTAACCGATAAAATTATCAGGTTGGTTAATTTAAGAAATGTGCTATACCTCTGATAGTCACTGTTTAAAGGAGCCCAAGTTCCTCCCAAACCAACTGCTTGAACAGATATTTTTACAGCTATACAACTAAATAAGATTGCTAAAGATGAGATAGTTTTTGAAAATAATTTTCAGTAAACAACAAATTATTCCAATTGTAATACATGGGTCTACTGACCCACACAGTGTACAATAAAGATCATGAGGACTTTGCTAGTCATGGTTTTTCATCCTTCATAAAATATAACCCAAAAGTCTTTGTTACTTATCTAAAGCCAGGCTTCAGAAATAAATGAATAATGGTATCAACTAAACATATAACAAAGATCTATTTTTAAGGATGAATGGCCAAAAGGTCCTAAATTCTAAAACTGAATTATTTTAAAGGAATACAAGCAAGTCACATAAATCTACATTCCTCAGTGTGAAGTCATCCATCAACCAGTCTTCCTTTTGCTACCTAAAGCAACTGAAAGTCCTTAAGTTATCTGCATAATTTGTATCTCCCACATCCGAAATCAAATATTTCCTTTTATTGCCAGTGAGACACTTTTTATTTAACCTGACCTTTAAAACTCTGTAGTCATCTGTACTTTGTAATCAAAAGATAAAAACTAACCATACCCTAGCTGCATTATAGTTATCAGACCAGGGGTTGGCAAACTTTTTCTGCGAAGGGTCAGAGAGTAAATACTTTAGGCTTGAAGGGCCATATGGTCTCTGTTACAACTATTCAACTCTGTTATTGTAGCACAAAGGCAACCATAAAACATACGCTGACAAATGGGTATGGATGTGTTGCAATAAAACTTTATTTACAAAAAATGTGGCAGGCTATAGTTTATCAAACCCTGTCTCAGACTATTACATGCAGAATAAATAGACCAATTTCTCTCTTTCCCAATGATAATGTTCTCACCATAAAATTAACTACTTTCTAAAATATCATAAAATAAAGTTAACTAGCTTTCTCCTATTTCAGAGTAGGTATTTATAGTGGGATAATGCTAGATTCTATTGCCTTAAATGAGGAATAAACGCCAACTATGAAAATCAAGTTCAGGTTTGAGATTTGTACCATACACACTATACGGAAAGCCTGAGCCAAGAAGTCAAAATAAAGCCTTTAGGTTCAGATCTAGAACCTATAGGACTCCAGCAGACGCAAATGTGAGACCACTATATTAAGGACATCCACATCTTAGAACACAAGAACTCGGGGCACCTGGGTAGCTCAGTCGGCTGCATATCTGACTTCAACTCCGGTCTTGATTTCGCAGTTCCTGAGTTTAAGCCCCACGTCAGGCTCTGTGCTGACAGTTTGGAGCTTGGAGCCTGCTTCAGATTATATTTCTGTCTCTGTCCCTCCCCTACTCGCACTGTTTCTCTCTTTCTCAAAAATAAATAAACATTAAAACACACACACACACACAGAACTCCGAGGGAGGGGTGCCTGGGTGGCTGTCAGTTAAGTGTCTGACTCTGGATTTCAGCTCAGGTCATGATCTCATGGTTTATGAGTTCAAGCCCCATGTCTGGCTCTGTGCTGACAGCATGGAGCCTGCTTGGGATTCTTTCCCCCTCTCTGTCTGCCCCTCCCCTGCTCATGCTCTCCCTCTCTCAAAATAAATAATAAACCTTTAAAAATAAATAAATAAATGCTTTAAAAAAAAGAAGAAAAAGAACTCCAAGGGAAATCATCTCCCACTGAAAACAGATATTCAATTAAAAAAACTATAAATCACAGGAGAAATGAAAACCCACGAAAAAGAACCAGCAGACCAAATAGGGTAGGGTCCATACTCCAAGTGTTGCAACTAATCTGAAAGTTACTTAAACAAACAAAAAATTTAAGTCAAAATTTACTCATTTCTATGCAAGTATATTAGAAACTCTACAAGAAATAATAACTTTTTAGTAAAATATGATTTACCAAAATTGACCCAGAAGAAACAAAAATCTAAATAGATCAATTACCCCAGAAGAGAAGAAAAAGTATCAAAGTATCTGACCAAACATTGCACAGGGGAATTCTATCATATTAAGGAAAAATTCCAAAACTATTTCAACTGCTCCAAAGCACAGGGGGGAAAAAACTTCTACATAATATTTTTTGAGGCAAGAATAACATTGCTAAGAAAACCCAGTAACAAAAGCGTGAAAGAGAAAACCACAGACAAGTCTCACAAATATCAAGGCAAAAACACCCAGCAAAAAGAAGTTAGCAGCACGTGAAAGAATAATATACCAGGAATGTAAGGATAGCTCACTATTAGAACACCTACTAATATAACTCACTTTACTAAGAGATCAAAAGAAAAAAAGTTTTATCACCATATGTATTAGAGTTCTCCAGAGGAACAGAACTAATAGGATATATATAGAGAGAAAGAGATTTATTATTAAGAATTGGCTCACATGATAATGGAAGCTGAGAAGTTCCAAGATCTGCAGTCAGCAAGCTGGAGACCCAGGAGAGACAATGGTGTAGTTCCAGTCCAAGTCCGAAGGTCTGAGATCCAGGAGGGCCAATGATGTAAGTTGCAATCCAAAAGCTGGCAGTCTCAAGACCCAAGAATATTTTGGTTCCAATCCAAAAGCAGAAAAAGACCAATGTCCCAACTCAAGCAGTCAGGCAGGAGGGGTTCCCTTTTAATCATAAGAGGGTCAGCCTTTTTATTCTATTCAGATCGTCAAATGTTTGGATGAGGGCCACGCATATTAGGGAGGGCAATCTACTTTACTTACATATACTGATTCAAATGTTAATCTCATCCAAAAACACTCTCACAGACACACCCAGAATAATGTTTAACCAAATATCTGGGCACTTGGTGGCCCAGTCAAGTTGACACATAAAATTAACCATCATACCATAGATTCTGAGAAGACAGTTGATAATATTCAACATTCATTCTGCATAAAAATAATTCTTAAGAAAATAGATTTTTAAAGATCCAATAGAATAAAATATATTCATTTCAGCCTCAAAGATCCAATAGAATAAAATATATTTATTTCAGCCTCCAAATCATATTAATAAGGAAACACTATAAGCATTCCCATTAAAGTCAGGAACAAGACAAAGATGACAAATATGACTATTATTTAATATTTTATGAAGTATTAGTCATGGTAGTTGGGTGAGAAAAAGATAAGTGAGGTATAAAAATAAGAAATAAATAAACATATCATCATTTATAGCTGACATGATTATAAACCTGGAAAACCAAAAACAAATCAACTGAAAATCTATCACAAACATTAAAAAAATTCAGTATGTTAGGGGTGCCTAGGTGCCTCAGTTGGTTTCAGCTCAGGTCATGATCTCACGGTTCATGAGTTTGAGCCCTGCGTCTGTGCTGACACCTCGGGAGCCTGGAGCCTGCTTCGGATTCCGTGTCTCCCCCTCTCTCTGCCCCTCCCCCACTTGTGCTCTGTCTCTGTGTCTGGAATGAATAAACGTTAAAAAAAATTTTTTTTAATTCAGTATGTTAGCTGCATCAAAAATCAATATGCAAAATTTAGTAGTCCTCATATGCAAAACAAGCAGAAGATATAATGGAAGGAGAGTTCCAATTTACAACTGCAATAGAAAAGAGGAAAAACTAAGAATAAAAATTACAGAAAATGTGCAAGCTAAAAAATTTTTGATGTCTACCAAAGGACACAAAATACTTGAACATATACGAAATAAAAGTATGGCATGTACTTATATAAAAGATTCAATACTATAAAGGTATTAATTCTCCATAAATCTATAAATCCTCTCTAATCTCAATAAAAATGGGAATCATATGCTTTTGTCAGGAAACTGACAAAATGATTCTAAAAGTCACATAAAGGAGTGCCTGGCTGTCTCAGTCAACAGAGCATGCAACTCGATCTCGGGATTGTGAGTTCAAGCCCCACATTGGGTTTGGAGCCTACTTAAAATTAAAAAAAAAATTTTTTTTTAATAAATAAATCTCACATAAAAAATAAAAACACCCAGAAAATTCTGAAAAGGAGGAATGACAGAGAACTAGACTAACCAGATACTAAAATAAAGCTGCAATGATTAAGTTATTATAACAGTGCATACTAGTATATGAACAGACAAATCAAGGCAATAGATTAAACAGACTCAAGAAAACAGACCTTGAAACATACCAAAATACTTAGGAAAATTAAGTAAATTTTCCAATCAGTGAGAAAAATATTAAATACATAATAAATATCGCTGGTACAACTGAATGATGAATTCCAAATAGATCAAATATTTAAATATAGGTAGGAAAATCATAAGATTAAAAAATGATAATTTTATTTGTAACATGGAAATATAGAGAATTTCTAAATAATAAGACAGAAGATAGAAATGAAAAGATTAAGACAGTAAACAAAATGACTATTTCTATATCGTAAAAATTATTACAAGCTAGTTTATTTTTTTAAGATTTTTTATTTCATTTTTTTACTGTTTACTTATTTTTGAGAGAGAGTGAATGGGGAGAGGCAGAGAGAGAAGGGGACAGAGGATCTGAAGCATGGTCCGCACTGACAGCAGTGAGCCTGATGTAGGGTTCAAACTCACAAACCGTAAGATCGTCACCTGTGCATTATTCAGACACTTAACCAACTGAGCCACCCAGGCACCCCAGGATTTTATTTTTAAGTATTCTCTACATACAACATGGGGCTCAAACCCATAGATGTCCAGATGCCCCTATAAACTAGTTTTAAAAACACTGTAAGCTTGGAAACTGTAATTCACAGCACAGATACAAAGAAGTCATACAACCAATAAGATCCAAGGAAGGTAACCTTGTAGAAAAATGGGTACTGTGTGACAATTCTAGGCACTGAGGATACAACAGTATGCAGAGATAAAAAGAGATAAAAATCCCTGCCCCCAGGGGGCCTGGCTGGCTCAGTCAGTAGAGCATGCAATTCTTGATCTCAGCCTCACAGTGGGTGTGGAGCCTACTTAAAAAAAAAAAAAAAAAAAAAAAAAACAGAACAGAAAATCCCTTTCTCAAGAACTTAAACTTTAGTGGTCTTCTACCTTCGAGCAGATAAGTAAATAAACAATAGGTAATTGATATATAAATACACAGGCATGCACACAGACACAGACACACACTGGCCTGCACATACACATAAGACATACATATATTTGCTTATCTAGTCACAGATTATCTCTGGAAGGATACATAAAAAAGTGTAAATATTGGTTGTGTCCAGGGAGGAAAACGGGGGGGGGGGGGTTGGAGGGGGCAGAAGAAGGTAAATAATTTTTCACTAAAAAATCTTTTTTTTTTTTTTTTTTTAAGTAATCTCCATGCCCAACATAAGGCTTGAACTCATGACCTCAAGATCAAGAGTTGCATGCTCCACTGACTTAGCCAGCCAGGCACCCAATGAATAATCTTTTATAACTTTTGAGTTTGTACTGTGTGCTTTAAGTTTTTATTTATTTATTTTGAAAGAGCGAGAGAGAGAAAACAAGCAAGGGAGAGGCAGTGGGAGAGGGAGTCAGAGGATCTGAAGCGGACTCTGTGTTGACAGCAGAGAGCCTGATTCAGGGCTCAAACTCATGAACCATGAAATCACGACCTGAGCCAAAGTCAGGCACTTAAGTGACTGAGCCACCCAGGTATCCTATACATGTGCTTTTAAAAACAAATTCAATTAAAATTAAGCAAAATTAGATGTTCAAAGAAAATAATAGGATATTTGAAAACAAAAAAAAAGGAGCACATTTAAGAAAATCAAATAGAAAGTCTAGAAAAGAAAATTATAGCAATTGAAATAAAAAATCTCGATGAATGTTTCAACGATAGAACCCAAATGAAGAGGGAAATAAGCGGAGAATCACCAACTCTCCTCTCCCCACACCTCCGCCAAAAAAACAGCATAAAAGACAAGGAAATAAAAAATATGAAAGAGAAAGTAACAGATATGAAAGACAGCATAAGAGAACAGATTTTGTATATAATGGAACCCTTGGAGACAGGAGAAAATAACAGACCTCCAAAAGATAATACACAAAAATTTTCCAGAATTGAAGAAAAATATATGAGTTCTTAAACTGAAAGAGTATACCACATCCTGAGAAAAAATATAAATAAATCTACTCCAAGACCAGCATAGTGAAACTGCAGAACAACAACAAAAGATAACTCTAACAGAAAAGACTAAAAATGAGCAACAATCAGACTAAGATTAATTTATTAACAATAGAAGAAAAAAAAGAGTATTTTCAGAGGTGAGGAAAGTAACTATTGTCTTAAATTCTACATTCATTAAATTACCATTTAAGAGTTTATTTAATGTTAAGATAGAAGTAATCATAATAAATATAAATAGATCACAATCTTTGTCTCTTTACAGGCAAATTTAATTTTGGATCCAAAAAAATAAAAAAAAAAAGAAAACTGAGCAGCTTTAAAGAAAAATAGAGATGAAAAAAGACATACTGGGAAAATAATAAGCAAAGCAATAGGAAATGCGTACAACAAGGAGAAGGAATGCAATATTGGTATTAGAGAAAGTAGAAATCAAAGCTAATAGCATAAAAGGGAACAAAAACAGACAACTAATATTTATAAAACATACAATCCATCTACAGTGTATAATCTAATAATAATCATGAGCTTCTATTACTACCTACCTCCCAAATGGCCTAAAAATAAGTAATACACTGATAGAAACACAAGGAGAAATCTCTAAACATATTAATATTAATAAACCTTTTTATAAATTTCTTAATCTTTTTTTTAAGTTTATTTATTTTTGAGAAAGAGAGAGAGAAAGAAGGAACACATATGCAGAGGAGGGGCAGAGAGATTGGGAGACAGAGGATCCGAAGTGACCTCTGCACTGATGGCAGAGAGCCTGATGTGGGGCTTGAACTCATGAACCATGAGATCATGGCCTGAGCTGAAGTTGGACGCTTAACCAACTGAGCCACCTAGGCACCCCTAGACCTTTTTCTAAAAATTTTTTTAATGTCTTTTATTTATTTTTGAGAGACAGAGAGAGACAGCGCAAGCAGGGGAGGGTCAGAGAGAGAGGGAGACACAGAGTCCGAAGACAGGCTCCAGGCTCTGAGCTGTCAGCACAGAGCCCGATGAAGGGCTCGAACTCACAAACCGTTGAGATCATAACCTGAGCCGAAGTCAGACGCTTAACCGACTGAGCCACCCAGGTGCCCCCGCTAGACCTTTTTCTAACAAACAGATCAAGTAGACCAAAATAAGTTAAGGCCATAGAACATTTGAATAACACAATACAAAAGCTTAATCCAATAGAGACATATAAAACTTTATGCAAACAAGTACATAAAACAGAGAATTAATACTTGTTTCAAACACACTGGCAGCATTCAAAAAAATGTAAGACTATGTATTAGGTCAAAAGAAATTTAAGTATACTCCAAAAGGCAGACATCATGTACGTCATTTTCTCTGATCATCATTAGAAATTAAATATCAGAGGTGCCTGGGTGGCTCAGTCAGTTAAATGTCAGACTTCAGGTATGTTATGATCTAGCAGTTCATGAGTTCGGGCCCCACATCAGGCTCTGTGCTGACAGCTCAGAGCCTGGAACCTGCCTCAAATTCTGTGTCTCCCCCTCTCTCTGCCCCTGCCCCTGCTTACACTCTGTCTCTATCTCAAGAATAAACAAACATTAAAAAAAATTTTTTTAATCTTTCAAAAAAAAAAAAACCCTACAGCAAACACCATGGTCAATGGTGAAAAACTCAAAGCTTTCCAGTTAAGATAAGGAAAATGGTACAAATGTACCTTCTCTCTACTGCTTTTCTTTTCTTTTTTTTTAATGTTTATTTATTTATTTTGAGAGAAAGAGAAAGCATGAGCTAGGGAAGAGCAGAGAGAGAGGGAGAAAGAGAATCCCAAGCAGGCTCTGCACTCAGCACAGAGCCCAACACAGGGCTTGATCTCACCACCATGAGATCATGACCTGAACTGAAATCAAGAGTCGGATGCTTAACTGGCTGAGCCACCCAGGTATCCCCTCACTACTGCTTTTCAACATCATACTTTAAGTCCTAGCTAACGCATAAGGTAAGAAAAGGAAATAAAAGCTATATAGGTTGGAAAGGAAAAAAATAAAACTCTTTGTTCACAGATGACATAATCATCTATGTAGAAATCCTAAAGAATCTATTATAAAAACTTCCTGGGACTGATAAGTAATTATAGTAAGGTTGCAGAATACAAGGTTAGTGTAAAAAAAAGTCAATCACATTCATATACACCAGTAATGAACAACTGGAATTTGAAACTAAAAACACATTACTATTTACATTACACCATATACAAAAATTAACTTAAGTGGATCAAAGACCTAAATGTAAAGACCTAAATCTATAAACTCTTAGAAGAAAACATTGGGGAAAATCTTCCATGATAATTGGATTTGGCAATGATTTCTTGGACATCACACCAAAAAGCATAAGCAACACAAGAAAAAATAGATAAACTGGACTTAATCACAATTTAAAACTTGTATACATCAAAGGACACAATCAAGAGAGTTAAAAAACAATCTATAGAAGAAAATATTTTCAACTCATACACATACATACATATGCAACCCAATTCTGCTACTAGGTATTTACACAAAGAATATGAAGATACTAATTTGAAAAGATATATGCACTCCTATGTTTACTGAAGCATTATTTACAATAACCAAAATATGGAAGCAACCCAAGTGTCCATCATTAGATGATAAAAAAGATGTGGTATATTTATATACAACAGAATATTATATAGCCATAAAAAAGAATGAAGTCTTGCCATTTGCAACAACATAGATGAATCTAGAGGGTATAATGCTAAGTGAAATAGGTTAGTCAGATAAAGACAAATACCGTATGATTTCATGCATATGTGGAATTTAAGAAACAAAACAAATGAACAAAGGAAAAAAAGAGACAAACCAAAAAACAGACTCTTAACTATAGAGAACAAGCTGATGGTTACCAGAGGGGAGGTGGGCTAAGAGATGGATCAAATAGGTGAAGAGGATAAAGAGTACACTTATCATAAGGCGCCTGGGTGGCATCCAACTTCAGCTCAGGTCATGATCTCACCTTTTGTGGGTTCCGGCCCTGCATCAGCTCTGTGCTGACAGCTCAGAGCCTGGAGCCTGCTTCAGATTCTGTGTCTTCCTTTCTCTCTGCCCCTCCCTCACTTGCACTCTGTCTCTCAAATAAATTAAAACATTAAAAAGAGAGAGAGAGAGAGAACACTTATGATGAGCACTGAGTAATGTACAGAATTGTTGAATCACTATTGTATATCTGAAACTAATATAACACTGTATATTTAGTGGATTAATTTTTTTTTAATGGGCAAAGAGGGGCACCTGGATGGCTCAGTTGGTTAAGAGTCCAATTTCAGCTCAGATCATGATCTTGAGTTTCGTGAGTTCAAGCCCCGCATCGGGCTCTGTGCTGACAGCTTGGAGCCTGAAGCCTGCTTCAGATTCTGTGTCTCCCTCTCTCTCTGCCCCTCCCCTGCTCATGCTCTGTCTCTCTCTCTCTCTCAAAAACAATAAGTAAACATTAAAAAATTTTTAAAAAGACTGGAACATGAAATATGGCTTAAATTGCAACATAGGTAGTTCATCCATATTGACAGGTATAAAGGCCAAGTAAGTGAGTGAAGATACTGGTTTAGTAGGTATCTGTGGTGATAGGAGGCTGTGGAAATTCTCCAGCTTGCTTCAGTTTTGTCAGTGAATTAATTAGGAAACAAGCTCATCACTGAGAAAAAGTACTGAGAGTTTGATGAAGGAAGAAAAAGTATGAAATAATGTTCTGGGAGAATAAATGAACTTGGGAAATACAAATACTTGGGAGCATTAAGGGCTCAACTTTATTAAAAATAACCAAATAAAAACTATATGAGTGGGTATATATGCACAGCTTCTTACATGTATATATAAATTTTTATATATGTAAGATGTGTGTGTGTATAATATATGTATAAGCAGAGAAAAGGGTCCAGAAGTATACATACCAAATTGTTAGTAGTGCTTATTATTGGAGAGAGAGGAAGATATATAGAGAGGAAGAGTGGAAGATACTCCTATATTATTTGAATTTTTGATCAGTATGTATTATTTTTACAATTAAAATAGCTTAGAAGTTTATAGTATGAGAGAACAGTTTATTTTTTTAATTAATCTTTTTTTGATCAAAATAAGAGCCTTGATAAATGTCTCTGGAAAGATGGAGAGAGGAAAAAATAGGATATAAACAACCATTATGTACAACTCCCAACAGTAAAATTCTCCCAGTCATCCCCTCCAGCTCCAAAGTGTCTGAGGCAGAGATTGGGCACCACCAAATAAATACGAAAATATCCAGGTTCTGACTCTAGGCGCTAATGGAAAAGGGGCAGGTCAGGCCTCCCAGGCATAAATGGAAGGAGCAGATAGGAAGTAAATCACATAAACAGTTTCCATCTTCAGGGTGACTCCAAACTGCTGGCTGGCTCAGGGCATCCCCAAAACCCTCCTGCGTCTCCTGTTGTTGAGTGCATCTGGGAGCGGACCCAGTGAGGCCCAGTATCCTGGCCAGGGTCTCGGTGTCACACGTGGACCAGCAAGAGTGCACACAATGCTGTCCAGGCCCTTGGCCACCAGAAGTCCCAAAGCCAGAGGAGAGAACAATTTAAAACACTGATCAAGATGCACAGCACCCTCACCTCAACTAGGCAAAGCATATGTCATAATTAAACACGATTATCAACTCTGTAGTAAAGCCGATTATCAACAAGACAATATAAGAAAAGCAGAGGCATCACTCACCTTGAACACTTCAGAGAAGAAGCCAGACCCTATTTTTTCACAGGTGAAGTCATCTAAACGCGTCAGTCTAGAAAAGGCACTTATAAGAGCTCGATATGAAGATGGCCAAACTCTTCCCACCTGGGTCATATTCCCTTCTCCCCCACCACCTCCTTCAAAATCTTCAAGACGATCCACACGTGGAGGAAAGCCTGCAATTGAATTCCTTTTGCTCCGATCCATAGTCTCAATAATCACTTTTTTCTTCTTTTAAGAAGGAACTCCACACATAATACGATTTTGTTGAGTTTTACTTCTCTTCCGGTTTGACACTAAAAAAGATATCAGAAAGATATTTCACTAAAACCATTAAAGAAGAAATACATGCAAACCAATGAATTATCAATGTAAAAATATTTCCTTTCTCACATTCTATGTCCTGATTTTCAGATCTATAAAATACACCTTTACCTTCAAAAAATACTGATATATTTAAAGCCCAAAATGTAGTCTAGTTAGTCTTTAAAGTGAGTAGACTATAATAAATATCAATTGCATTCTAAAAAACAATAACAACAATATCTATCATTCACTGAGCACCCACTCTAGGAATCAAAGTATAAAAGCTCTACATAGGTCATCATTTCATTCTCAAATAACCCATGATAGGGGCACCTGGGTGACTTAGTCAGTTAAGCATCCAACTCTTCGTTTCGGTTCAGTCATGATCTTGTGGTTCATGAGTTCAAGCCTGTATCAGGTTCTGTGCTGACAACCCGGACTCTGCTTGGGATTCTCTGTCTCCCTTTCTCTCTGTCCCTTCCCCAGTCACGAGCTCTCTCTCTCTCAAAAATAAATAAACATTTTAATAATAATAATAATCCATGATATAAGAATTATTATGTTCTTGGGGCACCAGGGTGGCTCAGTAGGTTAAGCGTCCAACTTCGGCTCAGGTCATAATCTCACAGTTCGTGAGTTTGAGCCCCGCTTCGGGCTCTGTGCTGACAGCTCAGAGCCTGGAGCCTGCTTCAGATTCTGTCTCCCTCTCACTGCCCCTCCCCCGGTCACACTCTGACTCTGTCCCTTTCTCTCTCTCTCTCTCTCTCTCTCAAAAATAAACAAGCATTTAAAAAATGTATAAAAAAGAGGGGCGCTTGGGTGGCTCAGTTGGTTAAGTATCCGACTTCGGCTCAGGTCATGATCTCACAGTCCGTGGGTTCGAGCCCTGCGTCGGGCTCTGTGCTGACAGCTCAGAGCCTGGAGCCTGCTTCGGATTCTGTGTCTCCCTCTCTTTCTGCCGCTCCCCCTGCTCATACTCACTCTCTCTCTCTCTCTCTCTCTCTCCTCTCTCTCTCAAAATAAAAAAAGACATAAAAAATTTTTTAATTAAAATAAAAAATAAAAAATGTATGAAAAAGAATTATTATATTATTTTCACAGAGAGGTCAAATGATCATACTGTCATTAAATTGGCATAGATAAAATTAAAATGCAGGATTTTCTGATTCAAAAGCCTATGTTTATACCATCCCCCTTCATAGCCTGCATCACATAATTTTCTCTTCATTTAAAGAAGCATTAAGTCCAAATATATAAAACAAGGACAAAGATTTTATACCATAAAATTGTATAATTTTAAAAGAAGAAAACCATATCCAAAAGCAACTTAAAAATTCATTATTGATTAAATAGTACAGTCTAGCAGAAGTGATTACAGAAGGCTCCACCCCATCTGGTACATGACTAAGAATAAAAATGAGGGATCCCTGCCTACCTCAGTTGGTTAAGCATCTAACTCCTGATTTCAGGCTCAGGTCATGACCTCATTGTTCATGAGTTCAAGCCCCATGTCAGGCTCTGTGCTGATAGTGTGAAGCCTGCTTGGGATTCTCTCTCCCTCTCTCTCTCTGTCTCTACCCCTGTTCAAGTGCTCTCTCTCAAAATAAATAAACGTTAAAAAAAAAGAATAAAAGCACAAACCCACTTTTTTTCTTTTAGCCTATCTCTACTTCTTTTTTTCCATGAAAATAGATTACAAGGGTCATATGCAGAATACAACATTATGATTTTTCAATTAGTAAAATGCTTTATGAAATGTGATAAATACCTAACCCAGAGTACCTAACCATGGAGAATAGGGGCAGAGCTCCCACAGTCATCCTTACAATATGACCCTGACTCTATCCCTAGCCAAAGTCAGCGGCACACTGCTCAATATGGACCAGTCACAGTTTCTTTCCTGGCAATTTGGAATTGGAATCAAGATATCCCAGCCTCAGTCTGGCTGCTTTCTTAAATGGAAGCCATGTAGTTGCACCTGGCTTGCTCAGTCAGTAGAGCATGTGATTCTTAACCTCAGGGTCATGAGTTTAAGCCCCATGTTGGATGTAGAGACTATTTAAAAATAAAATCTTAGGGGTGCCTGGGTGGCTCAGTAGGTTGAGCATCCAACTTCGGCTCAGGTCATGATCTCACAGTTCGTGGGTTCTAGCCCCAGGTCAGGCTCTGTGCTGACTGCTAGCTCAGAGCCTGGAGCCTGCTTCAGATTCTGTGTCTCTTTTTCTCTCTGCCCTTCCCTGTTCACGCTCTGTCTCCCTCTGTCTCTCAAAAATAAATAAAATGTAAAAAAAATTTTTTTAATAAAAAAGTAAAAAAATAAATTAAAATCTTAAAAAATAATAATAATAAAAGATGAAAGCCGTGTAAACTTAGGAGCTGACAGACATGGCCATTTTCTACCACACAGCCTGGAAGGCAGAAAAAGCCAAGAGATTGAGCCCAATCTACTAAAAAAAAAAAGATAGAGACAGAGAGAACTTCTTAAATTTCCCAATATGCTATAGTCCTCAATTCCTGAGACTCATTGCATCCTGACTTAAGGTCCCACGAGATATCCTTGTATCTTTAAAATAAATTATCTTTGCTTTAAGCTAATTTTACCACAGTCTTCAAAGAAGAAAGAATAATCTAAGTTCTCAAAGAATAAAACATTTAAGTACCTCTACTGTACCTTGCCAAAAAGTGGCTACAGATCATAAGATCAAAAATTTAGGATTTTATAGTCAGTAGAGACCATAAAGTTCAGCCACTCATTTTATGTGTGAGAAAACATAACTCTCAGAATGTGGAAATGATTTGTCATAGCTATAAGGCATTTACTAGCAAAGCTAAACTTAGAACCAAGGAACCAAAAGTAGTATATTTCTAAAAGTCTGTCTGCTGATCATCTGCTTTAGAATTACCCAATGAGCTTGTTTAAAACCCAGATTATTGTGTATCAACCTTTACCTACTAAATCAGAGTCTCCTAGAATAAGGCCTGGAAATTTTACCAAGCTCCCCAGTGATCCTTATGTACATTAATAGTTAAAGATCTTCTACTTAGAGAAAGGGTATATTAATAACTCAAAAAAAAAAACCCCAACAGGAATTTTACAAGAATTTCCTCACTTAATCCTTAACACATAACACCAAGGTAGGTAGGATTCCCACTTCACAGAAAAAGAAATGTAGGCTAAGAAGGTTAAGTAACTTCTGTAAGGTTACAGAACTAGTAGAACCAGAATTGGAACCAAGGTCCATCCAGCACCAAAGCTCAAGCTTTTTCCGTTTCATATTATTTAGCTCAATATTTTTCCATTACAGAGTTGTAAAGAGTTAAGCTAGTCATCTACATAGAAAAGAGAACCAGGGTTGTGTAGGTGGCTCAGTAGGCACTCTTGATTTCACTCAGCTTATAGTTCGTGGAATCTGCGCTGACAGTGAGGAGCCAGCTTAGGATTCTCTCTCCTCTCTGTCCCTCCCCTGTTCATGCACTCTCTCTCTCTTAAATAAATAAAAAAATTTTTTTTAATGAACTTTAGGGGAGCCTTGGTGGCTCAGTTGGTTAAGCATCCAACTTTGGCTCAGGTCATGATAACCCGGTTTGTGGGTTCGAGCGCTGTGTTGGGCTCTATGCTATCGGCTCGGAGCCTGCCTGCTTTGGATTCTAGATTTCCTTCTGTCTCTGCCCCTCCCCCACTTGCACACTCTCGCGGGTGGTCTCTCTCTCTCTCTCTCTCTCAAAATAAACATTAAAAAAAACGAACTTTTGAAAAGAGGACCAGTACTTGAGTGCAGAGGAAGACAATGGTGACTTTAATTTGGACAGATATAGAAAAGAAGGGGAAGGGGCGCCTGGGTGGCTCAGTCAGTTAAGCGCCTGACTTTGGCCCAGGTCATGATCTCACGGTTCATGGGTTCAAGCCCTGCATCAGGTTCTGTGCTGACAGCTTAGAGCCTGGAGCCTGTTTCAGATTCTGTGTCTCCCTCACTCTCTGCCCCTCCCCCACTCGTGCTCTGTCTCTGTCTCAAAAATAAATAAACTATAAAAAAAATTTTTTTAAAAAGAAAAGGGGGAAAATAAACTTCACTTTAGAAAAATAAAATACAATTGGGTACCTGGGTGGCTCAGTTGGTTAAACTTCCAACTTCAGCTCAGGTCATGATCTCACAGTTCAGGCATTCAAGCCCCAAGTCGGGCTCCATGCTGACAGTTCAGAGCCTAGAGCCTGCTTCTGTCTCCCTGTCTCTCTGCCCTCTCCTATTTGTGCACTCTCTCTCTCTCTCAAAAATAAAAATAAACATTAAAAATATTTTTTAAAAAAGAAAAAGAAAATACAAGATACTGAAGTTAAAACTACATAAAACATAGCTGCCTGTGAAATTACTGAACATCTGATTGGCTTATCATCTACTGACTTTTAAATTTTTTTAGATATATTTCATTTTGAATGAAATATATTGTTAACTTACACAATGCCCTCAATTTTTCTGGAGGGTAGCAGATTATATTCTCTATACAAAGACTTGAAGACAGAATTGCTCATTGCAGCTTAACAGGTCTGAGAGGAGGTAAGGAATACCTAATAGCAACTGAACTGGTTTGGTTGGAGTTGTTACAAGTTTCATAATAGCACAATACGCTGAATTTTTTTTTTTTTAAGTAGGCTCCACACCCAGCATGGAGCCCAACATTGGGCTTGAACTCATGATCCTGAGATGAAGCCCTGAGCTGAGATCAAGAGTTGACTGCTCAACCAAATGAGCCACCCAGGTGCCCCTGGGCTGAAATGTTTGATATTTTTATTCTGAAAAACAAGTAACTTTGTATCTTGGCTCATGGTACTTTTTAAGAGAGGGGGAAAGTATTTATTTAAAAGGTATATGCTGGGGTCCCTGGGTGGCTCCATTGGTTAAGTATCTATTTGACTTTTGCTGAGGTCATGATCTCATGGTTTGTGAGTTCGAGCCTCACACTGGGCTCTCTGCTGTCAGCACAGAGCCCACTTCAGATCCTCTGTATCCCTGTCTCTGTCTCTGCCCCTCCCCTCCTCATTCTCTCTCTCTCTCTCTCAAATAAATACATAAGTTTTTTAAGAAAGTTACAAAAAATAAAAGGTATATGCTTATACAAACTCCTGCAGAGAAGGACAGGAGATGTGAATAAGAATATTCATTTCATTTTAGCATTGTTTGTAATAAGTGGGGGGGGGGGCAGGAAACAACCCAAAGTTAATCTGTAGGAACAATAAGAAACTGTAGAATATTTTTCAATGAAATATACAGCACTTACAATGAATGAACTCTATCTAGCAATGTAGATGTATTTCAAAAGCAACACTAAGTGGGGGGTGGAGGGAAAGAAGCAAGTTGTAGTTAAGTGGTATCATTAAAATTTAATTCAAAAAAATTGTTTTAAGTTACCAAAAAAATGGAAGTGAAAAGAAACCTGGGGTAGCAATACTTATATGGACAAAACGGACTTTAAAACAAAGATGATAAAAAGAAACAAAGGAGGACACTCATAATGATAAAGGGAACAATTCAACAAGATAATGTAACAACTATAAATACATAAAGTATTAACAGACATAAAGAAAAAAACTGACAATAATACAATAATAGTAGGGGACTCTGACACCCACTTATATCGATAAACAGATCAGACAGAAAATCAACAAGGAAACAGTAGCTTTGAATGACACATTAGACCAAGTGGATCTAACAGATATATTCAGAACATCCCAAAAACAGTGGAATACACATTCTTTTCAAGTACATATGGAACATTCTCCAGAACACATCACATGTTAGGCCACCAAACAAGTCTCAAAAAATTGAAAAAGACTGAAATCATATCATGTATCTTTTCCGAGGATAGTAGTATGAAATTAGAAATCAATCACAAGACAAAATCTGGAAAGAACACAAATACACAGAGGCTAAATAACTTGCTAGTAAACAATAAATGAGTCAACCAAGAAACCAAAGAAGAAATTTATAAATACATGGAGACAAATGAAAAAGAAAACACAACTGTCCAAAACCGTTGGGATGAAGCAAAGGCTATTCTAAAAGAGATTATAATAATGCAGGCCTACCTCAAGAAACAAAAAGAATCTCAATAAACAGCCTAACTTTACACCTAAAGGAGCTAGAAAAAGAGTAAGAAAGCCTAAAGCTAGTAGAAGGAAGATAATAATAAAGATTAGAGCAGAAATAAGTGAAATAGAAACTTAAAAAAAAAACAACAGATCAATGAAAGCAGGAGCTGGTTCTCTAAAAAGATCAACAAAATTAATAAGCCTTTAGCCAGAGGCATCAAAAAGAGAAGAGAGATAACTCAAATAAATAAAATCAGAAATGAAGGAGGAGAAATAAAAACCAACACCAAGAAATACAAAGGATTATAAGAGAATATTATGAAAAATTATATGCCAATAAATTGAATAACCTACAAGAAATGGATAAATTCTTAGAAACATATAACCTACCAAAATTGAATCAGAAAGAAATAAGAAAATTTAAACAGATTACTTGCAATGAAATTGAATCAGTAATCAAAAAACTTCCAAAAAAGCAAACTTCAGGACCAGATGGCTTCATATGTGAATTCTATCAAACATTTAAAGAATGTTCTACTCAAACTAGTCTTAAAAATCGAAGAGGAAAGAAAGCTTCCAAATTCATCTATGAGATCAAATTACAGAAAGTGGGGGGGGGGGGAGGAGGAGGAGGAGGAGCAGCGTTAGAGGGAATATACCTCAACATAATAATGGCTGTATATGAAAAACCCAAAGCTAACATCACACCCAATGATGACAAACTGAGAGCTTTTCCTCTAAGATCAGGGACAACAAAAGGATATCCTCTTTCAATACTTTTATTCAACACAGTACTAGAAGTCCTAGCCATAGCAATCAGACAAGAAAAAGAAATAAAAGGCATCAAAAGTGGAAAGGAAAAAGTGAAACTTTTAAATATTTGCAGATGACATGATACTATATAAAGAAAACCCTAAAGACACCACCAACAAATTAATAGTACTGGTAAATTAATTCAATGAAGTTGCAGGATACAAAATTAATATATAGAGATCTGCTGCATTTCTATACACTAAAAATGAAGTAGCAGAAAAAGAAATTAAGAAAACAATCCCATTTACAACTGCATTAAAAAGAATAAAATATCTAGTAATAAACTTAACCAAAGAGGTGAAAGATCTATATTCTGAAAACCATGAATATTGATAAAAGAAAATGAAGACAATACAAATAGAAAAATACACCACGATCACAGACTGGAAGAATACTTTTAAAATGTCCATACGACCCAAAGCAATCTACAGATTTTATGCAATTCCTACCAAAATACAAACATTTTTCACAGAATTACAACAAATAATTCTAAAATTTGTATGGAACCACAAAAGACCCTGAATAGCCAAAGCAGTCTTGAAAAAGAACAACAAAGCTAGAGGTACAACAATCCCAGATTTCAAGATATACTACAAAGCTGTAGTAATCAAAACAGTATAGAACTGGCACAAAATAGACACACAAATCAACAGAAGAATTCAGAAATAAACCCATGATTTTATGGTCAACTAATCTACAACAAAAGAGGCAAGAATATACAATGGGGAAAAAAGAGTCTCTTTAACAAATACAGTTGGGAAAACTGGACAGCAATATGCAAAAGAATGAAACCAGAATACTTTCTTATTCTACACACAAAAACAAACTCAAAATAGATTAAAGACCTAAATGTGGGGCCTGAAATCACAAAATTCCTAGAAGAAAACATAGGCATTAATTTTTTTGACATGAGCCGTAGAAACATTTTTCTAGATAGGTCTTCTGAGGCAAGGGAAACAAAAGCAGAATTAAACTACGGAGACTACATCAAAATAAAAAGCTTTTGGACAGTGAGGGAAACCAACAACAAAACAAAAAGTAACCTACTGAATGGAAGAAGATATTTACAAATGATATATCTGATAAGGGGTTAATATCCAAAATATATAAAGAACTTATACAACTCAAATCCAAGAAAATAAATAATCCAATTAAAAATATACAGAGAGGAGAGGCACCTGGGTAGCTCAGTCGGTTGAGTTTATAAGTTAAGCGTCCGACTTTGGCCCAGGCCATGATCTCGCAGTCTGTAAGTTCAAGCCCCACTTCGGGCTGTCTGCTGTTAGCACAGAGCCTACTTTGGATGGTCTGTCCCCCTCTCTCTGCTCCTACCCCACCCCAGGTGCATGCTCTCTCAAAAAATAAATAAATATTTTCAAAAATGGATGGGCTACTGGGTGACTGAGTCGGTTAAGCGTCCGACTCTTGATCTCAGCTCATGTCATGATCTCGTGGTTCATGGGTTCAAGCCCCACATCAGGCTCTGTGCTGACAGCATGGAGCCTGCTTGGAATTATCTCCCCCTCTCTCTCTGCCCCTACCCCGCTCATTTTCTCTCTCTCTCTCTCTCTCAAAATAAATAAACTTAAAAAAAATGAACAGAGGGGCACTTGGGTGCCTCAGTAGATTAGTGGCCAACTCTTGATTTTAGCTCAGGTCATGGTCTCATGGTTCATGGATTCTGTGCTCATAGCATGGAGCCTACTTTGGATCCTCTGTCTCCCTCTTTCTGCCCCTCCCTCCCTCCCTCCCTCCCTCTCTCTCTCTCTCTCTCAAAAATAAACATTAACAAAATTTTTTTAAATGGACAGAGAATCTGGGTAAATATTTTTCCAAAGAAGACGTACAGATGGTCAACAGACACATGAAAAGATGCTCAACATCACTCATCATCAGGGAAATGCAAATCAAAACCACAATAAGCTATCACCTTACACCTGTCAGAATGCCTACAATCAAAACACAAGAAACAAGCATTGAAGAGGATGTGGAGAAAAAGGGACCCTCATGCACTGTTGGTGAGAATGCAAACTGATGCAGCCACAGTGGAAAACAGCATGTCCCTCAAAAAATTAAAAATAGAATTACCATATGATCTAATTTTGCTACTGGGTATTTATCCAAAGAATATGAAGATACTAATTCAAAGATATATGTACCCCTATGTTTATTGAAGCATTATTTACAACAGCCAAATTGTGGAATCAACCCAAATGTCCATCATTACATGAATAAAGAAAAGGTGGTGTATGTGTGTGTATATATACACATATATACAATGGAATATTACTCAGCATAAAAAGGTATGAAATCTTGCCATTTGCAACAACATGGACAGATCTAGAGGATAAATGCTAAGTGAAGTAAGTTACTCAAAAGACAAATACCATATGATTTTATTCATATGTGGAATTAAGAAACAAAAGAAAAAACAAAAAAAAGAGACAAAACAACAGACTTTTTTTTAGAGGGGAGAGAGGCAGAGGAAGAAAGAGAGGGAGAATCTTAAGCAGGCTCCAGCACAGAGCCCCAACTCAGAGAGATCAAGACCTAGGCCAAAATCAAAAGTCAGACACTTAAACAACTAAACTACGCCAAGTGCCCAAAACAACAGACTTTTAAATCCAGGAAACAAACTGGTGGTTGCCAGAGTGGAAATGGGTGGGAGGGATGGGTGAAATAAAAGGGATGAAGAGTAAACTTACCTTGATGAGCACTGAGAAATGTACAGAATTGTTGAATCATTATTAGATTGTACACTTGAAACAAATATAACACTGTATGTTAATTATACTTGAATTTATAAAAAAGAAAATAAGTTACCCCCCCCCAAAAAAAAGAATGCAGGTCCAATCCTATGATACTATTTTAATTAAAAAAATGTATCTTTTAAAACATAAAATAATACCTATTATAGACAGCAAGATAGCATATTGACCAAACATATAGCCTCTATAGCCAATCAGGTTCAAATCCTTGTTCCATAACTTATAGGGGCTTGAACCTGGTCAAGTTATTTATTTTTGTAATGTTTGTTTATTTTTGAGAGGGTAGGAGGGACAGAGAGAGAGAGAGATGAGGATCCCAAGCAGGTTCTGTGCTGATAGCAGAGAGCCCGATGAGGGCCTCAAACTCATGAAGCATGAGATCACGACCTGATCCAAGTCAGACGCTTAACCAACTGAGCCACCCAGGTGCCCCAGACTGGTCAAGTCATTTTAAAATCTTTCTATATCTCTAGCTCCCCATCTGTAAAATGGAAATAAAAACAGTATTAATATGACAATATTTTATATGTATTAACTTTGTTTAATCCTTACAACAACCACGGGGTTACTGATTCAATGAACAGTGGATGGCAAACAGTAAGCATTCAAATCCTATATATTGTAATTTATTATAATTTATTACTTAATATAATTATAAATTTTATTATAATCATACTTTTTTAGTTTATTTATTTTGAGAGAGAGCAAGCATGAGCAGGGGAGGCGCAGAAAGAGAAGGAGAGAGAGAATCCCAAGCAGGCTCTGCGCCACCAGCACAGAGCTTGGACAGGGGGTGCTCAATCTCACAAACCATGAGATCATGACCTGAGCTGAAATCAAGAGTGAGATGCATACGCAACTGAGCCACCCAGGCATCCCTATTATAATCATTATTTAAAGATACATATTTAGAGTAAATGTCTGAATGCATGAATGAGAAAGACAGACACTAAATTTATAGTACTTGCCTTGGTGGGAAAGAAGACAATGAGATACAGAAAGGAAACAAAGGAGACTTCAACTATAGCAACAAAGTTTTGTTTCCTTTTATTAAAAAAATAAACTTAAAAGGGGACACCTGGGTGGCTTAGTCCAAGTCTGACTTTGGCACAGGTCATGATCTTGCGAAGGTTCCTGAGTTCAAGCCCCGCACTGGGCTGGCTGCTGTCAGCATGGAGCCCACTCCTGATCCTCTGTCCCCCTCTCTGCACCTCACCCACTGTGCTCTCTTTCAAAAATAAATAAAACATTTAAAAATAAATAAACACCGGGGAACTGGGTGGCTCAGTCAGTTAAGGATCTGACTTCTGCTCAGGTCATGATCTTGTGGTTCACGGGTTTGAGCCCCGTGTCAGACTCTGTGCTGACAGCTTGGAGCCTGGAGCCTGCTTCGGATTCTGTGTCTCCCTTTCTCTCCGCCTCTCCCGCCCCTCTCTCTCAAAAATAAATAAACATTTAAAAATAATAGTAATAAATAAAGATAAACTTAAGGGAAAGTAACACAAAATTATATATTTGTTAATTTTGTTATTTTTTTGTTAGCTAATATTGTAGTATTATAGTCTCACCTACATTTAATGTCTTTTGAAATTTAAAAAGAAATTAAACAATTTAAAAAAGTCTATTTCAATCCCAGACTTTAGCCTCTACTACAAAGCTGTAAACATCAAGACAGTGTCGTAGTGGCACAAAAACAGACACATAGACCAATGGAATAGAATAGAGAACCCAGAATTGGACCCACAAATGTATGGCCAATTAATCTTTGACAAAGCAGGATAGAGTATCCAATGGAAAAAAGACAGCCTCTTTGGTGGTGCTGGGAGAACTGGACAGCAACATGCAGAAGAATGAAACTAGACCACTTTCTTACACCATACACAAAAAGAAACTCAAAATGGATGAAGGACCTCAATGTGAGACAGGAAATCATCAAAACCCTAGAGGAGAAAGCAGGAAACAACCTCCTTGACCTCAACCGCAGCAATTTCCTACTCAACACATCCCCAAAGGCAAACGAGTCAAGAGTAAAAATGAACTATTGGGACCTCATCAAGATAAAAAGCTTCTGCACGGCAGAGGAAACAATCAAGAAAACTAATAGGCAACCAACGGAATGGGAAAAGATAGTTGCAAATGACATATC
>CM053570.1:67271160-67304252 GCA_028646485.1 Cryptoprocta ferox | reverse complement strand
CAAGAGACTACAGATGCTGGTGAGGATGTGGAGAAACAAGCACCCTCCTACACTATTGGTGGGAATGTAAACTGGTATAGCCGCTCTGGAAAACAGTGTGGAGGTTCCTCAAAAAATTAACAATAGAACTCCCCTATGACCCAGCAATAGCACTGCTGGGGATCTACCCAAGGGATACAGAAGTGCTGATGCATAGGGGCACATGTACCCCAATGTTCATAGCAGCACTTTCAACAATAGCCAAATCATGGAAAGAGCCTAAATGTCCATTAACTGATGAATGGATCAAGAAAATGTGGTTTATCTATACAATGGAATACCACATGGCAATGAGAAAGAATGAAATCTGGCCATTCGTAGTAATGTGGATGGAACTTGAGGGTGTCATGCTGAGTGAAATAAGTCAGGCAGAGAAGGACAGATACCATGTTTTCACTCATAAATGGAACAGGAGAAACTTAACAGACGACCATGGGGGAAGGGAAGGGAGAAAAAATAGTTGGGGAGAGGGAGGGAGGCAAACCATGAGAGACTCTTGAATACTGAGAACAAACTAAGGGCTGATGAGGGAGGGGGACAGGGGAAGGAGGGTGATGGGCATGTAGGAGGGCACTTGTGGGGATGCGCACTGGGTGTTGTAAGGAAACCAACTTGACAGTAAACTATAAAAGAAAAAAAAGTCTATTGCCAATACAACAGCTATGTAGTATGCTTACTCTCAAGAAAACTGAAAGCAATTTGGCAAACAAATAGCACCCCAATGTGCAAGCCAAGTCTCCAGATTCTCAAACTTTTATTCTGCAACAGTTCCACTACAGTTTTTGGTTCAGGGAGTATTTATTATATCTTAAACTAAAAACTTAAAAGCACTGAGAGAATTTTTGGATAGCATAGCTTATTCACGTTCACAAACTTAAACTATAAAAGCACTCATGAGAACACTCGTATTGAGTTGTACAGCTCATATTACATGCTAAAGTAATATTAATTACTAGACAGTTGAGATGAATGGTAAAAAGGACAGTCCCCTCATGGGAGTAAGACTTTATTAATCCATTTTGGAGAAGTGCTGAACATGGGGTAACTTCTAAAACATGCCTATGTTCTCTTGGCCTACATACCAAATGACCACATTTTTTTATTATTTTTAAAATTTTTTTTAAAGTTTTATTTATTGGGGCACCTGGGTGGCTCACTTGGTTGAGCATCCACTTCAGCTCAGGTCATGAGTTCGTGGTTCATGAGTTTAAGCCCTGCATTGGACACTGGGCTAATAGCTTAGAGCCTGGAGCCTGCTACAGATTCTGTGTCTCCCTTTCTCTCTTCCCCTCTCCTGGTTGCACTTCCCCTCTCCTGGTTGCACTCTGTCTCTCTCTCTCTCTCAAAAACAAATAAACATTTAAAAAATAATAATAAAATAAAGTTTTATTTACTTTGAAGAGACAGCAAGCGAGGAGGGGAGGAGCAGAGAGAGGGAGAGAGAGAATCCCAAGCAGGCTCTGCACTGTCAACATAGAGCCCCATGCGGGGCTTGAACTCATGAACTGTGAGATCATGACTTGACAAGAAACCAAAACTCGGACATCTAACTGTCTGAGCCACCCAGATGCCCCCTAAATGACCACATTTTAAATGAAATCAACCAAACTACAAATGACTTTCAATTTAATCTGATAAATTTTAATTAGCCAGGAAAGACAACAAACGTATGAATGGACTCTACCACACCCTATTTTTTAAAGCCTGAAAATGATTAAGAAAATTTTTTAATGTTTATTTTATTTTTGAGAGACAGAGCAGGGGAGGGGCAGAGAGAGAGGGAGACACAAAATCTGAAGCAGGCTCAAGGCTCTGAGCTGTCCGAATAGAGCCCAACACGGTGCTTGAACCCGCAAACTGTGTGATCATGACCTGAGCCGAAGTCAGATGCTCAACTGACTGAGTCACCCAGGTGCCCCTGAAAATTATTAATTAATTTTAAAGTTAAAAGTAATAAATTATTTGAAATGTGTGAGATTTTACATTTTCAGCCTCTCAATTACCTCCCTTAGTCTTATTTATGGAATATTTTTTTATAAATAAGCAGGGAAGGGGCAGAAAGGAGAGGGAGACACAGACTCTGAAGCAGGCTCCAGGTTCTGAGCTGTCAACACAGAGCCTGACAGGGGGCCTGAACTCACCAACGGTGGCGAGATCATGACCTGAGCTGAAGTCGGACGCTCAACCTACTAAGCCACCAGGCACTCCTACCAAGTGTTTTGCATATGCTATCTCTAGTATTTATGACAACTGTGCAAATTAGGTATTATCTCCAATTTAAAGAGGATGAAGTTAAGACACTAAGATTAAAAGACTTGATCAAACTCAAAGTAGTGACAGACTTGGGATTCAAATTCAGTAGTTCCAAATTGAAACACTTCCCACCATGATATGTTCCTTCCAGGAAAACAACTAAATTTCTGTGAAAAATTATTTGCATATTAAGCTAGGTAGAAAGCTACTATTATTCCCCACCCTACCTTCACAACAGAGGTTAAGGAGTATATAATGATAGCTCCACCAGCCTCTGGAACAAAAGCCTTTAGTCATTTAATCACATTCCACAGACATAAAAATTAGCATTGGTTTAAACAGACAGACAGTCTAAAGAATGGATGCCAAGCTGCAAGCTGACAGGGAAGATAGGCCAACTCCCAATCATATTTCTTTTCTATTCAGATATATAGTATTTATTGTTTCTTACCCTCTCATTTAACAGAAACAAAGTAGAGGAAACTTCACAATAGTGGAGATGCAAATAAAATCCTGCAATGTACTGACTAGTTATCAACCATCAGGTAGCAGGCAGGACATGGCAGGGTCAGCATCAGCCAGCAACCAAAAATTTTCAATATCCATCCAAATATAGAATCATGTGGGGTGCCTGGGTGGCTCAGTCAGTTAAGCATCCGGCTTCGGCTCAGGTCATGATCTCACGGTTCGTGGGTTCGAGCCCCGCATCGGGCTCTGTGCTGACAGCTAGCTCAGAGCCTGGAGCCTGTCTTCAGATTCTGTGTCTGCCTCTCTCTCTGACCCTCCCCTGCTCGTGCTGTCTCTCTCTGTCTCTCAAAAATAAATAAAAAACATAAAAAAATTACAAATATAGAATCATGTGTGTACAAAGTTGGTAATGAAGTTCCACAAAGTGAGTAAAAAGGCTTGCTGAGATTTCAGTGGACTTTTATAACCCGTATAAAGAGTAGAAAAAGAAGGCAAGTAAAATCCTAATCATATATTGCTTTCTTTCTATATTATCAGAAAAACTTCCAAAGTCAAAACAAAACAAGGATTTGTTATGGTTAAGATGTAACCCAGAAAACTGGCCATTTTCCAGAACATGAATATTGACAAGTGCATTAGCTGTGTATCAAGACCAACCACATGGCAAATCTACACGACAGATCTGCTCAGCTGGTATCCTTTCTACGAACCAACATAGCAAATACAGACATATTTCAGGATGACTGCCCAATTAAAAATAAAAGCAATACTGCTGAACTTGCCATCCTACTGTGAAATAATGAGTTGCAGTTTCCATTCAAACCAAAAGCAATCGAACACAGAAACTGGCATCCTCTATTTAAGTAGCCATGAATTACACAATGGCATGTATTGGTGTCAGACAGATCAAAAGCCAGTTCTTAAAACTGTATTATCTCTTTTGGATAAACATCTTATCTGCTCTTTTAACTATAATCTACCAGGCCTTACGTCATGACATAAAACAGAAATTTAGGTTTAAAATTGTAAAGGCATTTAGATTAACTAGTCCAATCTTTTGATCAATTCAGGAATCCCCTCTGTTAACTTACTCAGATGTTAATTGGTAACTAGGTACAAGGCATTATAATAAAAATTTAATTAGTTACTATAATCCAAAGAGTCTTCCAAGTGCTTTATATTTAACATGCATAATAGCCTGATAAAATAGACACCATTATTATTCTTGTTTTTTAAATGTGGAAACAAAGACATGAAGGAATTAGTTAACTGGTCCAAGCTCCTACAGCCAAGAAGTTGTAGAGCCAGAATTCAAATCCAGAGCTGTACTCTTAATCATTATACTACTTCCTCTCTTAGATAAGCTATCAAAAACCAAATAAAACATGATTCAACCCCTCCAGGAGCTTAGTCTCCCCTTGGAAAGACACATGTAATTCAATGAGTACAATACAGTGTGATAATTGCTAATGATATATTAGAAATAAGGACTTAATTAAAGCACTAAGCAGTAAGGACAGAGAATTAGGAAAGGAGGTAAGTGATAAGTGACTTTAAAAAGAAGAACAAATGGAAGTAGGAGGTATGAGTGGCACTTAGGATAACTTCAAGTTTACCTAGAATCCTTCCCAAGTTTCAAGTTTGGGTGATTTGGGGAATGAGTAGGCATTCACCAAAAGGAAAATCTTTGTGAACTGATTAAAATTCTCTTCTGATCTTGCAGTTTGAGGTGCCTAAAAGAATACCAAGTGACAATATTCAGGAAGCAGACATAGACATGACACTGGAGTCAGTAGAGAGGACTAGCCTGGGGATGCAGACTTGAAAGTCATTAGCACTTCCAAATATTCTAAAGAGTCTCTCAAAGTAGAGAATATGAGTAATAGTTAATATTTACTGAGTTGCTATTATGTGCCACAGCCCAGTCTCCTTCTTGATGTCCTTAAGTGAGATCAGATAAGAGACTAAGGGAACACCAACATATACAGGACAAAATGGAAACAACACAGGTAAAAATAAAACCAGGAGAAAGTATGTCACACAAGCCAAAGGTGGAAATGATGATTATCAAATGCCCCAAGGTAGTCAAATAATATGAAAAATAGTGGCCAATGGATTAAACACTACAGAAGCAGGAGTCAGCTCAGCCTACTGAAAAAAACACCACTAAGAAAGAGCCCACTAATTCCTCCAGCAGCTTGTTCTACTATTGGAAAATCCTTTTTTTTTTAATGTTTATTTATTCTTGAGAGAGAGAGAGAGAAACAGAGCATGAATGAGGGAGGGGCAGACAGAGAAAGGGAGACACAGAATCCGAAGCAGGCTTCAGGCTCCAAGATGTCAGCACAGAGCCCAATGCAGGGCTCGAACTCACAAACCGTTGAGATCTTGACCTGAGCCGAAGTCAGATGCTTAACCAACTCAGCCACCCAGGCACCCCAATTATTGGAAAGTTCTAATTGTTACAAAGTTTTTCTTTCTGAAGAAATAAAAGCATAGAAAAACAGTATTCTATTCAAACTGACTCTGAAGGAGAATTAAGTTATGACTTAAATACAGTAATGATACTTGATTGAATCCTGATTTGAACAAACTAGATATAAAAGATAACAGGAAATTTTAATAAGGATTTCTACTAGATGATAGTAGAAAATTATTTTAAGTACATCAATTTTTTTGGGGGGGGGGTAATCTCTACACCCAACATGAAGCTCAGACTCACAACCACGAGATCAAGAGTCACATGCTCAGGGCCACCTGGGTGGCTCAGCCAGTTAAATGTCCAACTTCAGCTCAGGACATAATCTCACTGTTTGTGTGTTCGAGCCCCCACGTCAGGCTCTGTCACGACAGCTCAGAGCCTGGAGCCCACTTCAGATTCTGTGTCTCCCTCTCTATCTGCCCTTCCCTGCTCACACTCTGTCTCCTTCTTTTTCAAAAATAAATAAAGATTTAAAAAAAGTCACATGCTCTTCCACCTGAGCCAGCCAGGCACCCCAATGATAACAGAAAATTATTATTATTTTTGTTAAATATAACAATGTCATTAAGATTATATTTATTTTGCGACAAACAGAGGTGAAATAGAATGTCTGTATCTGCATTAAAATATATCAGAAAAAAATAAATGTAGCAAATTTTACAAAATGTTAATAATCGTTATATATGGGAGATGGGTAAATGGGTATTACTTACATTTTGCTCATAATAACAAAAACAAAAAGGCTTCAGAAACAAAAGATAAACATTTTGTCAATAAAAAAAATCCAGCAAATCAATATTGGGCATACATTACCATGCTTCACAGATATTGCATTTTTTTTACAAACTGAAGGTTTATGGCAACCCTGCACTGATTAAGTCTATTGGCACCATTTTCCAACAGCATTTCCTCACGTCTCATCTCTCTCTCATTTTGGTAATTCTTGCAATATGGCAAACTTTTCATTATTATTATATTTGTTATGGTGATCTATGATGTTACTAATTATCTGGGGATGCCACAAACTGCACCATATAAGATGGAGAACTTAACTGATGAATGCTGTGTATGTTCTAACTGCCCCATCAACCAGCTTTTCCCTCTTCTCTCTCCCTCTCCTGGGGCTTCCCTAGTTCCTGAGACACAATATTGAAGTTAGGCCAGTTAATTTTTACTCTCAAGTCTTATTACTTAAGAAACACATTTCAGGGGCACCTGGGTGGCTCAGTCAGTTAAGTGTCTGACTTCGGCTCAGCACTTCAGCTCAGGTCACAATCTCATGGTTTGTGAGTTGGAACCTGGCAGGCATCAGACTCTGCGCTGATAATGTGGAGCCTGCCTGGGATTCTCTCTCCCTCTCTCTACCCCCGCCCTCCCACTTGTGCATTCTCAATCTCTCTCTCTCTCTCTCTCTCAAAATAAATAAACTTAAAAAAAAAAAGAAAGAAAAAGAAACACATTTCATAAGGCTACAGCTGCTATAGGATATGATTCCTCTGATGAATCTGGGCAAAATAAACTGAAAATCTCCTGGAAAGGATTCACCATTCTAGATTCCATTAAGAACATTTGTGATTCATGGGAAGAGGTCAAAATAGCAACAGTAACAAGAGTTTGGAAGAAACTGAATCCAATTCTCACACATAACTTTGTAAATTCAAGACTTCAGTGGAGGAAGTAACTGCGGATGGGATGAAAATAGCAAGAAAATTAGAAATGGAGCCCAAAGATGTGAGTCAACTGTTACAATCTCACGATAAAACTTGTTTTTTATGGATAAGCAAAGAAAGTAGTTTCCTGGGGTAGAATCTACTCCTGAAGATACTGTGAAGATTGTTGAAATGACAACAAAGGCTTTAGAGTATTACATAAACTTAGTTAATAAAGCAGCTGCAGGGTTTGAGAGGACTGACTCCAATTTGGAAGGAAGTTCTACTATGGGTAAAATGCTATGAAACAGCGTCACATGCTACAGAGGAATTGTTCGTAGAAGTAATAGAAAAATCAATGTGACAAACTTCACATTGTTGACTTATTTTAAGAAATTGCTATAGCCACCTCAACCTTTAGTAACCACCATGCTGATCAGGCAACAGCCATCAACATCCAGGCAAAACTCTCCACCAGCAAAAGATTATGACTCACTGAAAACTGAGATGATGGTTAGCATTTTTAAGCAATACAGTACAGTTGAGCCTCAAACAGCACATGTTTGAACTACATGGGTCCACTTATAAATGAGTTTTTGATAAATATACTACAGTACTATAAACACATTTTCTCCTCTTTATGACCTTAATATTTTCATTTCAAAACAACAAAAAAATTTTTTCCTCTAGCTTACTTTATTCCAAGAATACAGTACATAATACATATACAAAATATGTGTTAACCAACTGTCTTATTAGTAAGACTACCATAGGGCACCTGGGTGGCTCAGTTGGTTAAGTGTCCGACTTTGGCTCAGGTCATGATCTCACAGTTCGTGGGTTCGAGCCCCACATCAGGCTCTGTGCTGACAGCTCAGAGCCTGGAGCCTGCTTCAGATTCTGTCTCACTCTGTCTCTGTCTCTCTCTGCAATATCTCCAAGGCTATGCCTGTACAGCAAAGAGATCACAAACACCAACACTAGAAATGGAAAAACCAACTGCTCTTAAATTGTATGAATGAGTACTTACTGCTTGGAATAAAATTTCTAAAAATGTAGCACATATATATTCAAAAACTATTATATTTCAAAAAGTTTAGGTGGAATAGCAGAGGACATATCATGGTGAACTGTGCTAGATAATTCAAAAATGATCTAGTGATGGCAAAGATACTGAAATTGAAAAAGCATGTAAAGGCTTAAAATTTCATGAAATAAGAGCAGGAAAAAATTGATTTTTCTAAAATATTATTATATATAGGGGGAGGGGCATCTGGGTGGCTCAGTGGGTTAAGTGACCGACTTCAGCTCAGGTCATGATCTCACAGTTCATGAGTTTGAGTCCCGCACGAGACTCCAGCTGTGTGCGGAGCCTGCTTCCAATCCTCTGTTTCCCTCTCTCTGTGTCCCTCCCCCACGTGCATGTGCATGCTCTCTCTCAAAAATAAACATCTAATAATTAATTAAATAAATATATGTGTGTGACTAAAATAAACAGAGTAAATTTTTAAAATTTTGATTCCAATTTAGAACTTAATTATCTTGGGCATGTTAAATTCTGCCCTTATCTATAAAATGGGAAATATTAACTACATCTCATTGAGTTATTATAAGAATTAAATGAGAACATACTAAGGAGTTAAAGGATAAAAATGCATATATGAAGTACTAGGCAAAGTGCCTGTCACACAGTAAGCATTTACTAAATATGAATTCCCTTTCCTCTCCCTTCCTGCTCCACCCTTAATCCTAGTTTTGAATGCTGCAAGAATACAACAAATTAAGATTTTTTTTTCTTCTTTATGATAGCTTTTCAGTTACCAAGTCTACCCCAGGGAAAATATACACAAGTCTTGCATATTTCCCATGGAACACTGCATCAAGATCTCCCTGATTACCTTCTTTATAGTTTAGCCTTGATTGCCCTCTAAACTGTGAAAGCCCTGCTAAAACACAAGAGCAAAAAATGTACACAACATTAAATATATAATATAACTAAGACAAAATTGAATAGAACTATTATTTCCCATAACCTGGATAATAAAAACATAGTTTCTAATCTTCTAAGTACACTAAATGTATCTTAACTTTGTATGCTGGAACATGAAACTTGACACAAGGTAAACTGATAGTAGACCCCATTCAAATAAGCTGAAATGCTAAAGTACTAGGAGAATGTGTGAGTTTCCAGAATAATACCTCTTCTGATAAATGTTCCTATTTTATTTTAAGAAGACCTAAACATGACCACTTAGATCATAAGATAGGCAACTCATCTGCTCTGATAAAGTAAGTCAGAGGGCTATTTCAGAGACTGTACAAAAAAAAGGAATCAAGAAGAAAGAGGAAGTTAGTTCTGGGGTTAGGGCAGACTATTCTATAGTTTATATTGCAAAGGTCAAAGGAGGAATCTGATAAAAGGGAAAATTAATAACATGAAGTATTATCAAAAAATATTCACCAAAAATATTTTTATTCAATTTTGTTTCTCAAATGTATTATTCCACTAAAAGGAATCTTTTATAGGCATTAAAAATGACAGTTAAGACAAGCACACAGAGGGGCCCCTGGGTGGCTCAGTCGGTTAAGCATCCGACTTCGGCTCAGGTCATGATCTCGTGGTCTATGAGTTCAAGCCCCACTTCGGGCTCTGTGTTGACAGCTCAGAGCCTGGAGCCTGCTTCACATTCTGTGTCTATCTCTCTGCCCCTCCC
The DNA here is from genome assembly GCA_028646485.1 of Cryptoprocta ferox. Classification (NCBI taxonomy): domain Eukaryota; kingdom Metazoa; phylum Chordata; class Mammalia; order Carnivora; family Eupleridae; genus Cryptoprocta; species Cryptoprocta ferox. The sequence continues at coordinate 67,294,647 of CM053570.1, read as the reverse complement.
CCGCTCATGCTCTGTCTCTCAAAAATAAATAAATGTTAAAAATAATTTTTAAAAAAAGACAAGCACACAAAGATATATGTACAAGAATATTAACTTACGTGTCATTATCAGAAAAAAAATGAGATAATCCAAATGTCCATCAACAGGGATAGATTAAAAAAATTATAGTATATCCATATAATTTAATATTATATAGTCATTAAAAGAATGAGGTCAATTTTATACATACTAACATGGAAAATGTCTACGTTTCACTGTTAAGTGACAAAGCAAGTTGCAAAATAGAATGAAAAGTGGGATCTTGTTTTTTTTAGTATAATAGTGAACATTATATCCTCTTATCTATAATTAGAGATAAATATTAACTATATCTCAGTTTTTAAGAGAATTAAATGAATACATGCCTAGAAAACAATTTAGAGGAATATATACACTAAACTGTCATCTTGGTGGAAGAAGTGATTATCAGAGACACTGAAGGGGCGCCTGAGTGGCTCAGTCGGTTGGGTGTCCAACTTCAGCTCAGGACATGATCTCACAGTTTGTGAGTTCGAGCTCCACGTCTGGCTCTGTGCTGATAGCTCAGAGCCTGAAGCCTGCTTCAGATTTTGCGTCTCCTCTCTCTGGCCCTCCCCCACTTGTGCTTTGTCTCTCTGTGTCTCTCAAAAGTAAATAAATGTAAAAAATAAATTAAAAAAAAGCTGATGGCTTATAAAAAAAAGAGACACTCAATTCTTTACAGAATACATTCTGTATAGTTGTTTCTTATAATGATCATGCATTACTTTTGTTTAAATAGTGAAGTTAAAAAGGTAGAACTAAAAACTATCCTTTCATCCCTCCTACAACAGCTTAGACCAAATTTATAATATATGTGAAATAGGAAGAGGGAAGGGCAAAGAATGTAAAAATTGAATAATCGGTGATTATAATTATATAAAATTATGCACTGGAAAAAATAAGAGAATAGTATCAAGTGATAATGTTATTTTGGGGTAAAAAGATTATGATTTGTTCTTTAGTCTTATTCTAAACTTTCTAAAGTGGTATATAGCTTCTATTAATTATAAAACAAAGTATCAATTTGACATAATAAATGTGGCAAAGTTCACATAATTTCAAAATCAATCTATAATAAACTTGAATCTCTTAAAACATTTCATTATGGATGTATAGAAATAACAACTATAAAAGATGTAGTCATTAAAATGAATTCATATTAATTTCAGCATACTACCTGGCATTTCTTTAATTTTTTGATAGGGGTTTGCTTCCTTGAAAAATTTTTTCTGATTTAAGTTTAGGAAAAAAATTTCAACTGCAGTTTAAAATGTATTCTCTGGGGCTGCCTGGGTGGCTGAGTCAGTTAAGTGTCCAACTCTTGGTTTCGGCTCAGGTCATGATCTCACGGTTTGTGAGCCCTGCATCAGGCTCTGTGCTAAGAGCACAGCACAGAGGCTGCTTGAGATTCTCTGTCTCCCTCTCTCTCTCTCTGCCCCTCCCACTCTCTTTCAAAAATAAATAAATATGTAAAAATAAATAAAATGTATTCTCTGATACAATTATGGTGCTTTAAGAGGGCTTTCAATGTGGTTTCCTTAAATTTGTTATGAAGCCCCAACATGACCAGAACTTTACCATGCCAGAGGAGTTATCTGGTCTCAAGAATCCAAAGGAAACAGCACACAACTATTTAAAAATGTATTTTCTAGGGCACCTGGGTAGCTCAATGGGTTAAGTGTCTGACTCTTGGTTTCGGCTTAGGTCATGATCTCGTGGTTCATGGGATCGAGCCCCACATCGGGCTCTGTGCTGATGGCTCAGAGCCTTGTTGGGATTCTCTCCCCCCACTTGCTCACTCTCTCTTTCAAAATAAATAAACACTAAAAAAAATTAAAAATAGAAGTATTTCCTCTCAATACCTATTTTCAGGGGTCTTTATTATATACACACATAGGTTTCCTTTCAAATAAAGGGTGATTTTCAGTCCAAAATTTCACTCCTGTGAAATATTTCTACTATTTCACAGGCATGAAAGATTTCAACATCATTTCAGACTAGCCCGAAGGAAGCAAATTGCAACCTGTCACAGTTCACATAACATGACAGACAATCTTCAATGATATTTGTTGCATCTATAATTCCTTACTCTGGCTTTCAAAGACTGTGCTCTACTAAAACTGGCTTAATCATACCCACCTTAACCCACCTTTCAAACCTAGCCTTCTCTTCCTATCTCAGCTGAAGTGATATTCACCTCATTCTGGCTGGTTGCACTCAATTAATGTCTTCCTGGGTCTTCCTATCTCTATTCTTGTACCTCTTCCAATCTATTCTCCAAGGGGAGTAAACTTATGAGAACGCTTCATGTGTGATACAATGCCTCTTTCTTATTTGGCCTCTACCCTCATCTCCAGCCTCATGTATCTCTATTCCTTTACTCACAGACACAATCTATTCTAGACATAGAGAACTATTTGTAGAGCCCTGCTCATACTTCAATGCCTGTACAGGTAATATTCTTTCTCCCTGGTATGTTCTTCATAACCTCTTCAAACGGCTCTCTCAATAATTGCCTCACGTGGAAAGTGTCCTCTGACCTTTAAATCTCCTTTTTTTCTGTGCTTTGATAATGCCTTGCACAAATCTTTGCTATTACAGTAATTACATAGTATTTTAATTGTTGTTTACCTATCTCTTTCACTGGACTATGAGCTCTGTGAGGGCTTAGACTCAAACTTACCTCCAAATGAACTGTGGCATACAAATTTCAATACTACTATATGAATCAAAATTTACAGTGGAGAAAAAAAGAAAATAAATAGGTCATTGAGATTCCATTCTTTAAAAAAAAAATTTTAATGTTTACTTATTTATTTTGAGAGAAAGAGAGAGAGAGAGCGAGCGAGCAGAGGAGAGAGAGGCAGAGAGAGAATCCCAAGCAGGCTCTACACTGACAGTGCAGAGTCCGATACAGGGCTCAATCTCACAAACCGTGAGATCATGACCTGAGCTGAAATCAAGAGTTGGATGCTTAACCAACTGAGCCACCCAGGTGCCCCAAGATTCCATACTTTCTGTGTAAAAGCATATTCATTCTTTCATTCATTCAATCAATATTTATTTAGTACCTACTAGGAGCCAAGCACTATATCAAGCCCTAGAGAGTTGGTGATGATAATACAGAGATATACACAAAAAGAATTCTGAGAGGATACAGTCCAAACTGTTAACATTGGCTATCAACTTTTTGAATCTAGGGAAGATTTGAGTAACTTCCATCTTTTCCTTTAAAATTACCTCTATTTCCCCATTCTTCCTTAATGAAAATGCATTAATTTTGTAAACACACATAAACACACACAAATATATATGTGAGGTATCCTCCCAAATTACAAAGTCCTACAGATCAGTAGGAATATAATACCCAAAGTAAACAATGTATAAATTTGTGTATCAGAGCTAATATGAAAGCAAAACAATTTTTTAGAACTTTTAGTCAGATTCTAATTATAGATTTCTAATATAAAGAACAAAACTAGGGCACCTGGGTGGCTCAGTCACTTAAGCATCCGATTTCGGCACACGTCATGATCTTGCGGTTCACGAGTTCAAGCCCCACATTGGCTCTATGCTAACAGCTCAGAGCCTGGAGCATGTTTTGGATTCTGTGTCTCCCTCTCTCACTGCCCCTCCCCCACTCGTTCGTTTTCTCTCTCTCTCAAAAATAAATAAAATATTTAAAAATTTTTTAAAAACAAGAACGGGGCACCTGGGTGGATCAGTCCATTAAGTGTCTGGCTTCAACTGCAGTCATGATCTCGTGGTTCCTGAGTTGGAGCCCCATGGCAGGCTCTGTGCTGACAGCTCAGAGCCTGGAGCCTGCTTCAGATTCTGTGTCTCCCTCTCTCTCTGCCCCTCCCCGACTCGTGCTCTGCCTCTCTCTGTCTCTCAAAAATAAATAAAAACATAAAAAATTTAAATAAAAGGAACAAAACTAATGTATGCCAAAATACTTCAGGATTTCCACAGTATCTACTATTGAAAAAGATCCCATGTAAATTGCCCAAGGAAAACTGACCACAATATCGATACCACCAGTTTTTTCCACACTGCAGAAAGAAAATTATGTCATTGTATCCCACTTAATGCAGAAAAGATGACAGCCTCTATACAATTTTATTCAGAAGACAAATTAATAAATAACAACACTATATTTCATCTGTATAATGATTTACAGTTTATAGTTCACAAAGCACTTTGACCTTCACAATAATTCTGTTTTCTTGTTCCCACTAGAACAAGGATTAAAATGGAGGCCTTTCTAAATATGACTCAAAAGCCATAAAAGAAAAGATTAAGAAGTTTGTCTACGTAAAAAAACGAAGTCAGAAAACAAATACTAAAATGGGAACACATACCACTGGGGAAAAAATCTATAATTCATATACATGAATTATATAAAGTATGTGTGTGTGATGTGTATAAAAAAAATATATATATAGAGAGAGAGAGAGACCTAGAAATCAACAGGAAAATAATTTAAACAGGCAGTTTATAGAAAATGAAATATGAATAATTCAAACAATATAAATAGATGTTTAACATTTACCACAAGTTTTTAAACTTAAAACTAGGTACCATTTTTCTCTATCAGACTGTCAAAAATTCAACTCTGATAACAGCAAAGCATAATATTAACAACACTGATCCTACCTAGAGCCAGAGTGCATAGTTTGAATTTCTGCCACAATAGCTGTATGCTTTGGGCAAGTCACTTAAATTCTCTATTTCTCAATTTATTCTCCTGAAAAAGAGAGATAATAATAGTACCTATCTCAAAGGGATGTTAGTAAGATTAAAGGAAGTAATACATAAAAAGCACTTCAAATTTATCTGGCACATAATAACCGCCTTATAAGTATTAGCTAAGATACAGCTAATGTTGGTGAGTGATCAAGCAATGAATATTAGAACAAGCTCTAAGGAAAGCAATTGGGCAGTATTTCATAGTTATAAATGCAAATATCCTTTGACTTAGAAATCCCACTTTCTTCTAATTTATCCTATAACTACCCTTATATACATGTAAAATGACATGTTCAAGGGGCTTCCTTACAGAAATGCTTACATTATAAAAAACCTGGAAGTAATACAAATGTCCAACAATAAGGAACTAGTTAAATAAATTATGATAAAGCCACTCAATGAAATACTATGCAGGTGGTTTTTTTAAAAAAGAATGAAAGAGGAGCGCCTGACTGGCTCAGTCAGTGGAACATGTGACTCTTGATCTTGTGGTTGAGTTTAAGCCGCACATTAGGTGTAGAGACTACTTAAAAAAATTTTTTTTTAATCTTTAAAAAAAAGAAAAGAAAAGAAAGCAGAAGCTCTCTAAATACTGATCTAAAAAGGTCTCCAAGATATAGTATGTGCAAAAGCAGTATAGGGTGGGTGGGGAGTACAGAAGAATGGGGAACCACGTGCTAACTTTTGCATTAAAAATGGGAAAAATAGGGATGACTGGCTGGCTCAGTCAATGGAGTGTGGGACTCTTGATTTCAAGGTCGTGAGTTTGAGCCCCATGTTGCACGTAGAGCTTACTTTATTTTTAATTTTTCTTAATGTTTAATATTCAATTTTGAGAGAGAGAGCATGAGCAGGGGAGGGGCAGAGAGAGAGGGAGGCACAGAATCTGAAGAAGGCTCCAGGCTCTGAGCTGTCAGCACAGAGCCCGACACGGGGCTCGAACTCATTAACTGTGAGATCATGACCTGAGCTGAAGTCGGACGCTTAACTGACTGAGCCACCCAGGCACCCCACGCAGAGGTGACTTTAAAAAAACTGGGGGCGCCTGGGTAGCTCAGTCAGTTAAGCATCCAACTTCAACTCAGGTCATGATTTGGCAGTTCATGAGTTTGGGTTCTGTGTCGGGTTCTGTGCTGACAGCTCAGAGCCTGGAGTCCGATTCAGATTCTGTGTCTCCCTCGCTCTCTGCCCCTCCCCCACTCTCACTCTATCTCTCACTCTCTCTCAAAAATAAACATTAAAAAAAATTGTTTACCTGGGAAAAATAAGATTTTATATTCATATTTATATGCATTTGCCTAAAGTCTAAAAGAATATAAACAAACTAGTAGGGGCACCTAGCTGCCTCAATCAGTACAGCATGCAACTCCCAATCTCAGGGTCCTGAGTTCAAGCCCCATATTGGGCATGGAGCCTAGTTAAACAAACTAGTAAAAGTAGTTGGGAGCAGGCATGGAACCGGGTGCATGGGGGATATGCATAGTAGTGAGACTTTCACTGTTTACATTAAATACATAAATATGCAAACATTTATCATTTGAATTTATTATCTCTTCATAGATTAATTTTTTAATGTTTGTTTATTTTAAGAGAAAGAGAGAGTGGGGGAAGGGCAGAGAGAGAGGGAGAGAGAGAATCCCAAGCAGGCTCCACGCTATCACCACAGAGCCCATGCTGGGCTCAATCCCATGAACGGTGAGACATGACCTGAGCCAAAATCAAGAGTTGGAAGCTTAACCGACTAAGCCACCCAGGTGCTCCAAAAGATTAAATTTTTTGAAAAACCTGAATCTCACAGAGGATAAGAAATTTGCCTAAAATCATATAGCTAATAATAACAAGGTCGATTACAGTTAGGACATCCGTTGTTTTCCTTATGCCATACTGCCTTTCTGAAATTTTCAGGACTGGAAGATTTTAAAATTATCACAAATAGGGACACCTGGGTGGCCAGGGTGTCTCTTGATTTCGGCTCAGGTCATGATCTCATGGTTCTTGAGTTCAAGCCCTGCATTGATCCCCGCTTGGGATTCTGTCTCTCTCTCTTGTCCCCTCCCCCTGCTTACTCTCTACTCCTCTCTCAATATAAATAAAAATATGGGGCACCTGGGTTGCTCAGTTGGTTAAGCATCCGACTTTAGCTCAGGTCATGATCTCATGGTTCGTGAGTTCAAGCCCCATGTTAGGCTCTGTGCTAACAGCTCAGAGCCTGGAGCCTGCTTCAGATTCTGTGTCTCCTCTCTTTCTCTGCCCCTCCCCTACTCATGCTCTGTTTCTCTCAGTCTCTCAGAAATAAATATTGAAAAAATTAAAATAAGCTTAAAAATTTTTATCACAAAAAGGTTTTAAAAATTTTTTTACAAAGGGAACCTGCCTGGCTCAGTTGGTGGAGCATACGACTCTTGATCTCATGGTCATGAGTTCAAGCCCCATATTGGGCCTAGAGCTTACTTTAAAATTTTTAAAAAAAAAATTATTATAAGTGGGCTTTTCTCTGAAACATCCACCTACTCTGGGTGCTCAGCAAAAATAATACTAGTGACACCACACTGAAATAAACTCTGTATGATGACTTGGAAAATAGTATAATACCCATTGTTGGTCCAAAACATTCACCATCACCCACACTGTACATTGTAATAACTAGGCTTCATTTACTGGAAGGAGATGAAATTCTCATAAAAGTCCTTATCACAGGTTTCAAATTCCAACACAATATTCGTTTTCAGAACAATGAAGGGTACGACACTAAGAATATCTCTATATACACTTTCACATAAGGAAAAAAAAACACATTAAAGCAAGTCAGCTTTCCACTAGCAGTAAGCCAAGGAATGAGTACATGTAAATATGTAATTTTCTTTTTACAAATAAAATAAGAACAAAATGTTACTGGGGATCCTGGGGTGGAAAGTCCCTAGCCTAACCTCCCAATACTTTTATTTTTAATTTTTTTAATGTTTATGCATTTTTGAGAGAGCGAGCGTGAGCAGGGGAGGGGCAGAAAGAGAAGAGGGCAGCTGATTCGAGTCAGGTTCCGTGGTCACAGCAGCAAGTCCAACATGGGGCTTGAACACAACAACCCAGGTGCCCCAAAATATACACTTTTAAACAGAATTAAACAGGGGTGCCTGGGTGGCTCAGTTGGTTAAGCAGCCAACTTCGGCTCAGGTCATGATCTCGCCATTTGTGGGTTTGAGCCCCACATTGGGCTCTGTGCTGACAGCTCAGAAACTGAAGCCTGCTTCTGATTCTGTGTCTCCCTCTCCCTCTGCCCTTCCCCTCCTCACGCTCTGTCTCTCAAAAATAACTAAACATTAAAAAAATTTTTAAACAGAATTAAACAGGCCCACCATATGCCAAATCTCAAAGGATCTGTGTTTGAGACCATCCCAAATACATATCTGTATGAGAGAATACATAAAATATCCAGGGCACTAAGTATCAGAGGATCTCAACAGTAATCCACACAAACACCTGTATCACCTAGTACTACTTCTAACAAGTAACAAGGAACCTCCAACTCAATCCTCGGTCCCTCAGTTCTGAGCAGCCCCACCTACAGAACCCAGTATCTCCTGTGTACCATTCCCTATCATCCCGGGCAATTATGACATCCACACTAATGACATGTCCAACATACTTCACAGCCCCATAACCTTCCACTACTCCAAAGCCTGTACTTCCACCTCCTTCAACAGCACTACGACAGTTACATCTTGGTTTTTTTGTTTGTTTAACCTTGAAATATTGAACTCTCAGCTTTCCCATTGTGTATTTCTTAAAGAACCTGGTCTTCAACTATATTTCTGATTGTCTCCTTATTCTCTAACTTTACACCGCTAGTAATAGTGTGTGAGATATGATGGAATCTGAGAGTCCAAGTTGGACTATCTTGGATACTAATTTCTCACACACTATTACTAGCGGTGTAAAGTTAATCTCCATTTTATCTTTCTTTCTTGTATATTCCAATTCTAGATCAACCTGACCATCTTTTTTGCTCTCCTGCTCTTAGGCTACTAGAGAAGTATAAAATCCATTTTTTAATTGTTTTATTTATTTTAGAGAGAATGAGAGAGAATGTGAGCAGGGGAGGATCAGAGAGACAGGGAGACACAGACTCAGAAGACAGGCTCCAGGCTCTGAGCTGTCAGCATAGAGCCCAACGCGGGGCTCGAACCCACAAACCGTGAGATCATGACCTGAGCTGAAGTTGGATGCTTAACCAACTGAGCCACCCAGGTGCCCCTAAAATCCATTTTTTATACCCATTACAAATACATTATTTCTAACTTTTACTGGGTCCTCAATGTGGTCAGCAATCTTTTTTTTTTTTTATCCTTAATCTATTCTTCATTTTCCATTGAAGATTTCCATGGCCCCAGTATTTACCATAGTTCCTTCAGTGTCCAGAAATAATTGACTTCTCTACAGATAACTAATCTCATCAAGAATATAAGGCCATCTGTCAAACTCCCTCACCTTTTCCTTCTACCACATCATTATCCATCTTGACTTCTATTATTGTCAAAGAATGAAAAACCCAACAGATTTCCTAGGTAAATATTCCACTCAACCTACAAAATTCTTTCACTCATACTAAAAAGAAAAACACGCATGTACCATAGTGGAAAGAACACAGGTTTCAGAGCTAGACAGACTTTGTTCAAATTCTTGCGTATAGTCTTCCTAGTTGTAAAAGAGGGATACTGATACCTAAACCACAAGGCTGTTGTGATTTATAAAGCATCTTTATGGTATCCAGCAGAGTACAGTCTCTCTTTTTTTAAAAGATTTTATCTTTAAGCAATCTCTACGTGGGGCTGGATCCCACCACCCCAAGATCAAGAGTCACATGTTCCAGCAACTGAGCCACCCAGGTGCCCCTAAGTATATTCTCATCTCAATAAAGATGTTTCACCACTATCATCTCTTTCACAACCACACTTGTTGAAGAGTAATTTTACTCACTGCCTATTTATTCCTCAATCCATTATGATCTATTGCTATCATTGCCACCACTGCACTATCTGAAGTGTCTTTCAGAGGAAACAAGCAATGTCGTAATTGCTAAATTCAGTGCTTTCTTTCTAATCCTCATTCTACTTGACCTCTGCAGCATCTGACAGTGATAGTCACTCCCCTCCCATCTTGAAACCTTTCTTCCTTTGGTTTCTATTATAATGCCGTTCTGTTCTAGTTCTTATCCCATTCCTTTAAACTCTCTATCTTGGTGTCTGTTGCTCTTCAAATAATGATGTTCCTTCTGGTCCACAGCCCTTTTCTTCTATTCTTTCAGTATTATCATCCCATACTAAGTTTTCAAATATCCCTGTTAAATTCTCTGTTGACCCTCAAATTTATGTATTCCGTTCCAACCTTTCTCCCAATTTTCAGACCCCACAGTAATATCTGAAAAACACCTCAAATTAAACATGTCCAAAGGGAACATTACCTTCCCTCAAAATTGCTTCTTTATGTTCCTTCCCTATTACAATTAACACAACCCATGTATCTCGCCAACGAAATCAAGAAACTTCCCTCTCAACTCTGGAAACATCATGGAATTGAAACCTCCTGGAACTTCATGCCATGGTCTTCATTTTCCTACCACTGTTCCTGTTCATCCCCTCTAACCAAGAGTAGCACACTGGTTTCCTGTCTACCTAGGTTTTATCTACCTCCACACTGTCTTCACTTTCAATTCTTCCTCCACATTTTCACCATAATCACTCATACCAAATTCCTGCTTACAAAACCTTCAATGGCCCCCCATACCTACAGAATAAAGTCCAAATTCTTCAGCAATGTTTTCTCAGAGTTATAAACGGAAAGGTCTTTAGATCAAACATGGGTTTCACAAACAAAAGCAAAACAAACAAACAAACCACGGGTTTCATTTCTAGCTAAATCTAAATACTGGCTTAGTCCAGAGTCTTCCCAGTGAAAGGTAAAAGGCAGAGGAGGGAGAACGAGGGATGACAGGAAAAGAGAAAAGAAGGAGACAGTAGTGGGGGGGGGGGGGCGGAGTATTTTCAAGTTTAAAAGTGGAAAGTTTCCAGAGAAGAGTATGTTTGAGGGAAGTAAAGTGAGGGAGAGCAGATCTCTGACGGAGAAGGGATTACGGAGATGAGGGAGGCGCTCAGTGAGGAGCTGGAGGTCTCTGAAACAGGAGCTCTCCGAGAAAATAAAGGATTCCTGAGTGTGAAGTGAGAAAAGTCCCTGAGAGGAGTCAAGGACCAGGTCCCTGATACGAAGGAACTTCTAATGGGTTCCCGGCCTCAGAGGCGAGAAGGCGGGGGTAGGGGTGAGGACTGTCCCGGGACCCTGAAAAAGTGAAAAGGGAAGGGGAAGGGGTCGAGAAGTGTCCCCAGCCGCTCAGAGGAGGACCTTGGGAAGCGAAGGGGGTCTTGTCGGTGCTGAGAGACCGGAGCGCCAATGCTCCGGAGCCGCGGCGGTGTAGCAGCGGCGCGCGCGGGCCGTGGCGCCCCGGGTTTGTGCCCTATGCGCTCCCTCGGCGTTACCTGAGGCGGGACTGAGCAACCAGAGGGGTGCCTGCGCGGGCGGGAGGCGGAGGCAGCAGCAAAGTGGGAGCATAGTAGCCCTCACAACTCGAAGGCGGCAGAGGCTCTTAGCCTGCGGAGGCGGTGAGGGTCCCTCGCGCAGAAGCCGGAGACTCGGCGAAGTTGGCGGCGGCAAAGGACAAGGAAGCTACTGCCATGGCCCCGCAGTCGGGACCGTTCCCCCCGTCTGTTTGGCGGGGCCAGGAGGATGATCCCAACGGCAAGCCAGAAAGGGCAGCTGAAAGCTCCGCTTGAGCTCCGCGGCCGCGAGCCACTGAAACGCCTGCCCATCTAGGCTGGGGGGCTGGGGGCGGGGCTTCGTCGGACCACCCCCCCCTCAAGCCTCCGAGCAGCCAATCAATCGTCGATCCTTAATAAACCAGCTAGTGGAACTGCCCAATTAGCGTTAGGAATGCCACGTGGTATGAGGGTGGCCTCAATAGGCGTCCGGGAAAGCCAATCAACAGCCCTAGGCGCCAACTCCGGAGGACGAAGAGAACCAATAGAAAGGAAGAGGAGGTTAAAAACAGAAGAGGCAGTGTGCTGGAAAGGCGGAACCAAGGAGGAGGGAATACACCTGGGGGAAACTCAAGTCTCCGGAACCTCCAGAGGGCGGGACGGTAAACACGAGAGGGAACAATTAAAATGCCAAACATATAAACGATTGGTAATTAATAAAACTAACAGAAAATGGGTTCGACTGGCGTGGCTTTGCGGTTAGTGAGGAAATAGATGAGTAAGGACTGTCTTGAAGAAGAAAAAGACATATAACGTAGAGTCCCGCAGGATCTCGGTATATTGTAGGGGAAAAACTGATACATAAATTATTATTAGCTACTTGAGATAGTAAGAGAAATGAGTTGGGTTAAAATGCTGAAGCAGGGGCCCTGGGTGGCTCAGTCGGTTGAGCGTCCGACTTCAGCTCACGTCATGGTCTCGCGGTTCGTGGGTTCCGGCCCCACATCGGGTTCTGTGCTGACAGCTCAGAGCCTGGAGCCTGTTTCGGATTCCGTGTCTCCCTCTCTGCCTGCCCCTCCCTTGTTCGCACTCTGTCTCTCTCTGTCTCAAAAATAAATAAACATTAAAAAAATAATAAAATAAAATAAATGCTGAAGCAATAATTCATCTAGACTAAGAGATTCGATTCAGTGAAGGCTTCTTGAAAGAGAGAACACTTGAGCTGACTTGAAAACTGAAGATTTTGAAAGAGCTAGGTAGGAAGTAAGAATTCTATTCAATGGTTCACCATGCACATATTCCCTTCCTCATGCTTTCCATATGCCTGGACTTCAGGTGCTCATAATCTCAGGCCTGCACAGATTGGACAGGATTTCCAGGGCTAGAGCAGGCAAAGAAACACCAGAGTATGGGCCTTCCTCCGCCAGTATTCCCTTGGATTAGAGACCTCCTTTCAGACATCTTTAGACTTGCCTCCTACTGGAAGAGTCTTGACAGGTAAGTGGGATTTGAATAGCTGGAGTATAGATGGTGTGCGTTCCCAGTGGCAATAAAATTTAAGAAAGATGTATGTATGATTTCACTCATATGTGGAATCTAAAAAACAAAAAATGAATAAACAAAAAACAGAATCATACCTATAAATACAGAGAACGAACTGATGGTTGCTGGAAAGGATAGGGAACAAAATGGGTGAAGCAGAGTGGAAGATACAGGCTTTCAGTTTTGGAATGAATAAGTCACAAGAATAAAAGGCACAGCACAAGGAATATAGTCGAAGATAGTATTGTATGGTGACAGATGATAGCTACACTTGTAAGCATACCATAATGTATAAATTTGTCCAATCGCTATGTTGTATACCTGAAACTAATGTAACATTGTATGTCAACTACACTTTAAAAAAGCTTTAAAAAGAAAAATGTGTGATAGGAGATAAGTGAGGTTAAATGTGGATTGAGCTTAAATGACAAATTTGTCCTTTTTTATGCTGTGAGAGTTTTCAAAGGTTCTTGAGCAGAGTAGCCTCAACAGGATGCTGTTTTAGTAGATTAATAGGTAGTTCACGGTATGTCCAAAAGGAGAAAAGAAATCACCCAGCCCAGTACCCTTGGCCTAAAGCCTTTTCTGTATCATTCTTCTGGCAACACATGATGTGCTGCCACCTGGTGACAGTTCAAATACCATTGTTCCCCATTGCTATTTAATTTTCTGTTGTTAAAGCCCTGGCACCTTTTAAACCTGACTCCCACAAAGCCTGATGCAAAGTATTTGATAAATAGGCACACCACTGGTAGCAAGTAGAATTGAATAATGCCATCTTACCATATGTATCACTTGCCCAGTGAAAGATGTAAAAGACAGGGGTTACTTGTACCTTCAGTAGGATGATGAGCCTTGATGGCAAGTTTTTAGGTTTTTCAACAAGTTCTGTTTGACCCAAGTCTGATCTCTCCCATTCCACTGCCAGCAATTTACTTTATACTGAGGGGAAAGAACCAAGGATTGCCTTATAGTTATTTGAGTGCCAAAGGCCACTCTTCATGATCTGTCTGCTAGTTAGGCCAGGGCCTTGAATATACCGTATAACCTGCCCTACTCATCTCAGCCTTTTATTATGCTTTTATTCCAGAATTGTCTCCTCTTCCCAGCTAGATGGAGCTAAGAGCTGGGAACCTTATAAGCCCACTGCACATCTTAGTTCAGGGCAAATACATACCAGGGCTGGCATGTATTATGCTCAATAAACATCAACTGGGTGGATGAATGGCATTATCTTTTGTCTATATTTAGCGGTGGAAGAGACCTCATGAGACCTTAGTGGGATGCTCCTGCTTCTAAGGAAATCTTGGACTGCATGGTCTAGAATACAAAATCCAAGTAAGAAGCAAGTAAAGCTGCCCTTAGTCTACATAGGAAGATCTACTTTCCAGAGAGCATCCCTGTGATGGAAGGATTAGAATAACCACAAAACATTTTTTTTAATATAACAAGAAATATCAGAGTACATCACCCCTAGTGATTCAATGAATATTAAATCATGAAATCTGTTCCATTTAATAAATATGTACATGTGTATTTACTAGGCCACAATGTAAACTGTATTTCTTACTGGAGATTATAGTCAAAAAATTCTAAAGCCACTGGATTAGAGGCAGAGACTGAAAGAAAGGAGACCAGGAGACTGTTATAGAAATGTATGCAGGGCTGAACTACTTAGGATGAGGAAATGTGGAGGGACTAGGGTAAGCCTTAAGAGGTAGAAGCTGGAGGTGAGCAGAGGAAACCTCCTATTGCTCAGGTCCAGGGCCTATCTAAATGTCTTGCCCTCCTCTGCATCCACACAGCAATACTGCCCCAGAGCACTGTCCTACCTCCTACCTCATTCTACCCACCAGAATGGGTACTCATTTCCTTCCAAATTCCACTGAGCACAGGGCTTGCACTCAGAAGGGTTAGCTATAAGTGTCTATGAACTTGGATTTCAGAGACAGGGATGGCAGAAAGCAGTCAAGTAACAGGAAGAAGAAAAGGTACAGTTGAATCTATCCCATGTGGGTGCTGATTCACAGAAGACATCAGGAAGAGTTAAAACATTTATTGCAATTGGTGGGCAGGCAGTGACGAGCCTCAGTAAGGAGGGCAGATACCAGCTACATCAAGAGAGGAGGGGCAGGGGGCCCAGAAACAGGGCCTTGGTGGGGAAGGTGAGCAAAGCTACTCTAAAAAGTCCTTACAGGTCACTCAGGAACATTGTGGGGCTCTTAAAGAATAGGTTCTCCTGCTCAAGGCTCTGGCCCTAAAGCTGAAAGCTACTGAGCTCCAGGTCAGAAAGTATGCTCTTCTGGAGATCTGAGGGGAGAGAAAGGGAAAAGAAAACAAACCATCAGCAAGTACTATGACACACACAGAACTAGGCCCTAGGCCTGTCTAATGGGGAGGAACAAACAAGCCTGACATGGGATAAGAAATAACAGAGACTGATGGATTCACCAAAAAAGAGGCAGAGACTCCATTCTACCCAGTGCCAAATAATCAGGCAGCTGACACACAAGCACCATTCAGATTCACCCTCCCAGACCTGGGATCCCTGCCCTTACCACCACCTAGTTTCCTTAAAAGTTCCCAGCTACTGTTGCTGTCCAGAAGACTGGCTTCAGAGCTAGACGAAGAAAGAGACATGGCAAAGGTGGCAGCCAGGGGCAGCTTAGATTGGAGGATATGAACGGAGGTCCTGGAGAGGGAACAGAATCAGAGGCAGAGATGGTGACAGTGGTTCAAGATGACCCTTCCACCACTGAACTGTTCTCCTTCATGAGGCCAGGACCCCAGTCCTCTCCCTTTATCCTTCAAACATATAAAAATACCTCAGTGACCCTGTGTCAAGTAAAGAATGCCCAGTACTGCCTTTACAGGCTGTAACCCAGATACTCATACCACTCCGACCAGCCCATGTCAAATCTAGGATAGCTGAACTTTGGTCCCCAATGCCTGGCCTCTGAGACAAATCCCTTCCACTGCCACAAGCATCCACACCCCCTGACCTGAGGAGATTGTACTCCTGCCAGGCATCCTGGGCCTCTGTCCTGGCAGCCTACAGGGTGTGACCCTTGCCCTCCTGGCCACTTTGCAGCTGCTCCAACATCTGCCAGACCATGGGCCCAGGTAGGACCAAGTAGGACCATTCCTCTCCCTCTCCAGGAGGAATCCTCCTCCCCTCCATTGGCATATTCAGCACACGTGGAACCCTCATGTCAGCAATGACAGTCTCTCAACTTGGAGAAGAGGGCTTGGGAAGAAAAGCTTTGGAAGGAGGTAGAGTCAGCACGGGGAAGAGAGAAAGAGATAGGGGTGGGAGAGTGTATCCTTGCCTGCCTGCACAACAGAAAAGACAGAAAGGAAGGAGCCTCCATAGGGAGATATGAAGAGATAGGTCTGATCCTGGTCCTACCTTCCAGCTGTGGGCCTGAGCTTGCCGCCCTTCAGCCATCTGTTTCAGCAGCAGCTCCTGGTGCTGGCCTTCAATGAGAAAAAAATGTAAGAGAGCTGTTCTCCAACTTCTTTCTTTCCCCTCTCTGCCTTGTGTCCAGCCTGGTGCTGAAAACTGAGAGAGAAGCATTCTGGTCTAGCTGTTGGGAAGCTTCCAAGCTGACTGGGGAAACTAGACTCACACCATGGAGGCAAGACAAAACATTTGGCCAGACTTCTGAGCAGCTCAAGAAATCAGAGCTATGGCCACTTACTGGGATAGCAAAAAGGCTTTCCAGGAAAGGGGACAGGTGAACTCATACCCACCCCCAATCTTTTACTCACTCAGCTGGTCCTGAAGCAACTTCAATTCCTCCCGAAGAATCTCTGATTCCTCCCACAGGAGTTGACGCCTGGACAGATGGAAGTAGTGTCATTCTAAAGCCAATCAACAAGCCCTGAGGACACTACCAGAGTACCAGGAATTCAGAGGCCCAAAGGAGAAGTCTTGCCCATTACTTACTCATTCTGAAGCTCTTGGTGAAGGCCACCAGTAGCACTGCAGTTTCGTGGTCCTGTTTGTATTGGGGCTTGGGCCTGTTCCTGTACCTGGCTTCGAAGGCCCTGCAGTTCCCTTCTCAGCCCCTCCAGGCGTTGCTCCAAGAGAGGGACCCTCTGCTCTGGGCCCCCCTGCAGCGACCTTAGTGATGCTGTAGTGGGACAAACTGAGGATCAGTCCTTCTGAGACCTTTACACAGGAGCCTAGAGACTCCACTTGCAAATAAAGGCACAACTGCACACACAGGAGGTATGAAACAAAATCGTGTGCATACATAATGGGCTGTGTGCATGAAAAAAAGAACTGCCAGATACCTTCCAGGGCACAGATCTTGTACTTCTGCTGCTCTTGCTCTTCCAGCAGCCCCTGCACAGCCTGCCTTAGTGTCTCAGTCACCTACCCAGGCAAGAAAAACCACATGAACTACCATGTAAGGGGCATCCCCAATCCCTGGTATCCTCATCTCACACAAACACAACACATACACACCTAGGATTCCACACTTTACCTGAGCCTGGGATTGAAGCTGGGATTGGAGAATAGTAACTTCATCCCAGAGAGAAGATGTGCCATGGGCCTTACCCCAGCTCAGTCTCTTTGGGTAACAGGGAGTCTCTAATGCCCAAGACGGTTGAGCTTGGACTCCAGACTGGGGAGGCAAGTGATGAGGGGAAATCCAGGTCCCACCCAAATCTCCTGCTGAGGGAATAAGCAAGGGACAATTGTGAGGCCTATCTTTGGGGGAAAAACAGATGTTTGTTCAGGAAAGAAAACAATTGGAATTTGAAAGAGTGGATGGTACAGGCACTGGGAAAAAATGCAGATCCTTGAAAAAGAAAAGACGGGGGTGTAGAAAAGAGACAAAACTTACCCGCTGTGGAGACTCCAAGAGGATACAGCCACTGCTAAAAAAAAAAGAAAAGCAAAAGAAAAAAAAAAAAAGAAAAAAAAAGAAAAAAAAGAACAAAGAAACAAAAAACAACAGCCAAAAAAAAAAACCACACACCAAAAAACACCAAAAAACAAAAAGCCAAGTTCACAGGCCAATAAGCTCTGAGTGTCCCTAAACCCAAACCTCCAACGGGGGCCCTCAGGCGCCCCCTCACCTTAATCCTGGCCACATTTCCATCAGTAGCATTGAGAAGCACGTCGAGATGCTCAGACCAGCTCAGGCTCCTACTCATAACCTTCCACAAGGCTCCCTAATGTCTGTGCCTTTGCTCTCCCAGCTTGGGACACCAGAGGCACAGCCCAGTAAAGCCACACTTCAGATTGAAAGTGGGGAGTGGGGATGTAATACTAAAGGTAGGGATGCAGTATCAAGCCAAACTGGGACTGGTCAGGGGAGTGGCGCTTGGGGAATCTAGGGTGAAAGCGGGATACTCTGATACTCAGATATCAAGTGGGAATTGAGAGTGCCGAATTTTGGTCGAAACCTCCCCAGACCCAAGACACAGGTATCATCACTAGGAACCTGACAGCGACTAGTGCTGCGGCCCCTTTCAAACCCTCCTGTAGGCCGGGAAAGTCCACCCAACCTCGGACTGGCTGCCGCAACGCCACTTGGGAAACTGAGTTCGTCTCTCGCAGAGACGACCTGCGATGGAGGCTGTGGAACTACGTTACCCTGGTAGCGGCACGAGCAGTCACACCGCCACCGTGAAGCTTGCCGGGAAACCGAGGCTTTCTGATTCTGTAGTTGTTGGACCCAAGGACCAAATGCACTACATATCCCAAGATGCATTGCACAGAGCCAGCGCTATCCGGCTGCTGATCCCGATGGTTCTTGGGAAGTGAAGTCCAAGCTACCTTGAAACTTAACGGCCCAGGTTATCCTTGAGACTCCATTCCCCAGCAAGCTCTGCGCCTAGCGTGCGCTATGGAGCTGCAAGTCGCAGAACTGAAGCAGAAGATCGAGGACGCATTGTGCCCTTTTGGCTTCGAGGTTTACCCTTTCCAGGTTGGTTCATCCTTTCTGCGGTGCTGGGGCAAGGTGTATTATTGGTGCTATTGGCGTGAAGCTCGAGAGCCTTCTGATCTTTCCCGAGCTCCTCTGGCCCTATGTCCATCTGACATACGGGGACATGGGGTCAACGGGGACTTGGTTAAAAAAGTAGAGAAACGGCCGCACGTTTGTCCTTTTAACCCCATATAATGCCATATTGATGAATGAGAGACACCACTTAACCCAGTAATCTTGTGACTCTGCCACCTCCATAATTTACAGGAAGAAAGTGACAAGTAGGGTCAGAGTCACTTTAGAAGCGTTCTGAAGCAGGGGTGCCTGGGTGGCTCAGTCCGTTAAGCCTTGGTTTGTGAGTTTGAGCCTCGTCTTGAGCTCTGTGCTGACAGCTCAGAGCCTGGAGCCTGCTGCGGATTCTGTGTCCCTTTCACTCTGACCCTCCCCAGCTCACGCTCTGTCTGTCGTTCTCTCTCTCTCAAAAAGTAAACATTTAAAAAAAAAAGCTTCCTTAAGGAGTTAGGATAGGGCAAGTCCTGATAGGTTTGTGTAGCTAAGATTTAGGTTGTCTGAGGGGGAAGGGCATTCCTGTTGTTGAACAGGCAAAGAATTGGCTGGTTTGTTCCATCTACCAACAGAAGGCCAATTGACAATGTTGCCAATAACCAGCGCTAGGCTGGGTACAGGAACTGTGCACTTGGCTTTGTCACAGAAGTCTGGCACCACTATTGACCCTTGTTTACATAGATCCACCCCCCCTTACCCAGTGCCCCCTATACTGAGCTGTGTGCTTGGACACAAAGCTAAATCAACTCAGCTTGAGCCCTTTGCCTGATGCTTAAGAGACAACCCACTCCCACCCCTTCCACTGAGTGGCACACAGCAGTGCTGGGAAAGAATATAGTGAAAGTAGGTTCGGTCTCGCTTGAGAAGGACTTCCCAGAAAAAAATAGAGTTGAGCTATATATGAAAAGAAGGAAAGAGTATTATGTACATCCCAAATAATCAGGAACAGCTTAAGTAAAGGTGTGGAGGTAGTGGTGGATGGCAAGTATGGAGAGAGTGAGAATGTTTGGTCGGTCAGGTAGAACTGGGTGGGTAGTAAGCGTTATTGTACTGAACAGAGCCAGTCATCCTAGGCTTCTACTTCTCACCCTTTCCCTCCCCCACATCCAGTTAGACACCAAGACCTTTAAGGATCTGTCACCTGAATCTCCCAAATCCATTTCCTTCCATCCAACCCCTCTATGCTTGGATTATTGCAATAATCTGCTTGCTATCATTTTGCATTCAATCCATCCTCACACTGCAGCTGGATCTTTCTCAAACTGACCATGTCAGTTTCCTCCTTAAATTTTCTTTTTTTAAATTTTTAAATGTTTTATTATTTATTTTTGAGAGAGAGTGAGACAGTGTGAGTGGGGGGAGGGGCAGAGAGGGAGACACAGAATCTGAAGCAGGCTCCAGGTTCTGAGCGGTCAGCATAGAGCCCGACGAGGGGCCTGAACCCACAGACTGTGAGATCATGACCTGAGCTGAAGTCAGACACTTAACTGACTGAGCCACCCAGGCACCCCTCCTCCTTAAATTTTCAACGGCTAGCCCCTCACTGTCACCAAATTAGACCTATATTCCTTAAATTCGTATCTAGGCCAGTCATAATCTCACACCTACTGACCTCTTCACTCCCCTGCTCCCCTTCACAGACCCTTCACTTCCATCAAACTAGACAATTTGCTGTTTTCCAAATATGTCCTTTTTGCATGTCTTTGTGAATGCTGTGACCTTTATTTAGAATAAACACCAGATTTTCCCTTCCCACATCATTTTCTCAGTTTCCTTCCTAGCCTTCAAAACAGCTTCCAAGAAACCTTTTCTAATTTCACAGGATCCTTATCTGGCGCTGTCATTGCACTAATCACAGTAAACTTCTTTTGGTTCTTAGTTGCTCATGAATTCTCTGGCTCTTTATCCCAATCTTCCCTGTCAGAGTCCCCTATAGAGGACTCCCCCATAAATATACATCATGCAGCATCAGTAGAAATCCATTCACTGAATGAATGATATAGGTACTGAGGCCGATGTATGAGGCCTTGAATGCCAGGCTGAAGTATGGGTCCAGCAAAGGCCTAAATTGGCCCTCCTGTGTGGCCTGAATTTTCTGTTTCAGGTGGCATGGTATAATGCACTCCTGCCTCCAGCCTTCCACCTACCCCTGCCAGGACCTACCCTGGCCTTCCTGGTACTCAGCACACCTGCCATGTTTGACCGGGCCCTCAAACCCTTCCTACAAAGCTGCCATCTCCAACCACTGACTGACCCTGTGGACCAGTGCGTGGCCTACCACTTGGGCCGTGTTAGAAAGGTGAGCAAAATTCACATTCCCCCAGGTTTCAAACCTGTAGTAGCTGCTTCCAGCTCCTCTAAGCTTAGTACAGGATCTAGACCTACTTAGGGCTATGAGCCACTTCCCAGTTAGGCTATGCTAGAACTGTCTTTGACATTGTGATCTCTCCCCTTTCTGCCTTCTTAGCCCAGTTTCAGCCACCTTCTTCTAGCAGCCCCCCAGGTCTAGAATCAAACTCACTTACCTTACTCTGATGGGCAGTTAATAATATGAACCTCAAACCAGACTTCCCTTGGTCTCCAAGTGAAATAGGAATAAGCCTAGCATCCCCTAAGCATCTCTCAGCTGTCTTTGCCCTAGACCCTGGACATTTTGTGCTGTCTTTGGGGCTTTTGAGGATAGAACAATATCTCCCCACCGCACATGTACACATACATAAATACACATACGTTGGGTCTCCCCAAACCTGGGTCATGTCTTCCTCCACACTGAGATTCTGGAGGGCAGAGCCAAGTCACCCCTCATAATAGGCATTTGTAAGTAAGACCTTGTTATTTCCCTTCTAACATGGGCCCTCCTGGACAGAATATCATTTTCTTCACAGTGGAGGTCCCCACCCTCCAAGTTTAAGGTGTTTTCCCTTTAAACAGCTTCTGACGACAGGACCAAACTAACACAAATTAGGACTCTCTAGGACAAAGTCATGATTCCTCTCATGCTGAAATGAGCTTCCATCTATTATCTCAGAACCTCCCAGAGTTGCAAATGGAAGTCATTGCTGACTATGAGGTACACCCCAATCGGCGCCCCAAGATTCTGGCCCAGACTGCAGCCCACGTGGCAGGGGCTGCTTACTACTACCAACGAAAGGACGTGGAGGCTGATCCCTGGGGAACCCAGGTCAGAGGGCAAGTGTGAATGAGTAGGTACTGGGGAGAAAATGGTGAAGGCTCCTCAAGATACTTCACATTTTTCCACCTATCCTGGGTAAAGGATTTGGTAGACACAATCCAAGGGAAAGGTGTACCCTAGTCAGGAGCCTAACCCCACATGCTTTCCAGAGTTGGCCTGGACACATCAGGTCAGAGAACTTGGTCTATTCTTAAAATCTGGTTACGGGATGGAGGGGGCAGAGCAGTGATCAGGAAACCAACAGTGAGACTGGGAAGTTGATGGAGACTCAGCTTAAGGAACCCTTATAGGTTCCTCATGGCCAAAGCAAGCTCATGAAAAGGATTGTCTAGGAGGAGAAATAGGGGAGTACGGCCACAGGTGGGGTTCAAATGTGCAATCTGTGTCCCTTGAGAATAAATGAACAAGCCTAGCTTGCTGTGAGGATCGTTGGACTTAGTGCCAAGGTGACCTCCATAACCTTGCTTTATCTTCTCCTCAGCACATATCAGGTGTGTGCATACACCCCCGATATGGAGGCTGGTTTGCCATCCGAGGAGTAATGCTGCTGCCAGGAATAGAGGTGCCAGATCTGCCACCCATAAAGCCCCTGGACTGTGTACCTACAAGAGCTGACCGAATCACCCTTCTTGAAGGCTTTAATTTCCATTGGCGTGACTGGACATACCGGGATGCTGTGACACCGCAGGAGCGCTACTCAGAAGAACAGAAAGCCTACTTTTCTACTCCACCTGCCCAACGCTTAGCTTTGTTGGGCTTGGCCCAGCCCTCAGAGGATCCTAGTTCTGCATCTTCTGAGCTTCCTTTTACCACACTCCCACCCAAGAAGTCCCAGAATCCCAGCAGAGCCCGAGGCTGGCTCAGCCCCAGTGTCTCACCACCTGCATCCCCTGGCCCTTGATATCCTCCCTCCCCTGGGATCCCTATTTATAAGTGGTACTTACTCCAGGACACCTTTGGCTTTGGCAAGGCAAGAGATTTTATTTTGGGTACAGTATTTTTGTTTAATCAGGCTTCATGCCCAGCTTGGAGCCCAACATGGACTGGAACTCACAATCCTGAGATCAAGACCTGAGCTGAGATCAAGAGTTGGATGCTTAACTGAATGAGGTGCCTGGGTACAATATTATTTTTGATAAAAGGACTATAAATAGAGATCTTCAATGAAAATAACAAAGCTTAGAGAAATTTAGTCAAAACAGGAAGTCAAAGACAGATCCAGAATCCCCACCTGGCTTAGGATATGGGATTACTCTCTTACCATTTCTCTGCAGTGCTCCAAGATCCTACTTGTTACAGAGCCTAAAGGGCAATCATCCCCTACTAATGGCACCTGCCTCATAGGCTTGTTGTAAGGAATGAATAAACACATGCATTTCTGGAACAATTCGCTTATTTATACTAAGGA
>CM053570.1:67182708-67270660 GCA_028646485.1 Cryptoprocta ferox | reverse complement strand
ACCACATCTGCACTGAATCTAAAATCTTGTGTTTTAAGCATGACAATAGTACAAAAGAGATTTTGTTTTCATGGCCACCCAATGCAGCCTGGCCCTAAAATGGCCCAGCGCTCACTTCTGCTTAGAGAAATATTCTTTGCTCTTCTGGACATCAGGCTTGATGGTATCACTGCCAGGCTTCCAGCCAGCTGGGCACACTGCCAAGAGAAAAGTACTATCAATTAATAACCTGCTCAGTGGTTGAGTTCCACCCTCCCTCCCATGGACAAAATGGGTGACAAATGGACAAAGGACTCAAAACCAAATCTGGTACCTTAAGAAGCTGAACACTCAGGAACCAGGATGCTATGCTACAGTCTGAAATTACTCAAGCCTTTTAGTACAAGGCTAACTACAAAAATAATTTAATCTTCACCATAACCCTAATACTATTATACCTAATTTATTCATGCAACCTGAAATTTAAAGAAATTTTCAATCAAATGCTTTGGTCTATAAATAATCTGCCTAAGGCACATACAGAAAAAAAATTTGTTAACAGTAGCGTGTGGATGAATCAGTATTTGTATTTCCTAAATTATTTTATGTATGCTTCATGTACATCTTTTCAAAAATCTTATGCTCTTCAATAAATGGTGCTGGAACCAGCAACCAGCTAGACTTCCACATGCAAAAAGAATGAAGGTGGATCCCTATTTTACACTACATAAAAAAAAAAAAAAATCAACTCAATAATGGATCAACCTAAAGATAAGGGCTAAAATCAAATTCTGGAGAAAACAACTTCATGACCTTGGATTTGGAAATGTATTCTTAGATAGGATTATAAAAGCAGATACAACAATAAACAGATAAATAGGACTTGATTAAAATTACAAACTTTTGTACAAAGGACATTTTTTTTAAGTTTATTTTCATTTATTCTGAGAGAGCAAGCAAGCGGGGGGATGAGCAGAGAGAGGGAGACAGAATCCCAAGCAGGCTCTGTGGTATCAGCACAGAGCTTGATATGAGGTGGAACTCCCAAAACATAAGATCATGACCTGAGCCAAAATCAAGAGTCAGATGCTTCACTGACTGAAGCCACACAGGCGCCCCAAAAAGGACATTTTTAAGAGTTAACACACAAAGTAGGAAAAAATATTTACCCATCATGTATCTGATGAGGGATTAATATACAAAATGTATAAAAAACTCCCACAACTCAAGTATAAAAAACTCCCACAACTCAAGACACCCAGTCAACTCACCTGGGTGACTCAGTCAGTTAAGCATCTGACTCTTGGTTTCAGCTCAGGTCATGATCTCACAGTTCCTGAGTTTGAGCCCCAAGTCAGGCTCTGTGCTGACAGTATGGAGCCTATTTGCAATTCTTTTTCTTCCTCTCTCTGTCCCTCCCTCACTCACTCTCTCTCAAAATAAACTTAAAAAAGAACTCCCACAACTCAATTAAAGACACCCAGTTCAAAATGGGCAAAGGACTTAAGCAGACATTTCTCCAAAGACATGCAAATGGTCAATAAGCATATGAAAATGTGATATCACTAATCTAAACTAAAAAAATGATATCACTAATCATTAGGGACATGCAAATCAAAAGCACAATGACACCTCTTCACACCCACCAGGCTATATAGTATTTAAAAAAAAAAAAAAGATAAAATACTAAATGTTGGCAAGGTTGTAAAGAACCCTTAATATTGCTAGTGGGAAATGTAAAATGGTGCAGCTGCCATAGAAAAGAGTTTGGCAGTTCCTGAAAAAGCTCAACAAACTACATGACCCAGCAATTACACTTCTAATGTAAATACCCAAAATAAATGGGAAGCTCCAGACACCATTATTAGCAGTATTCTTCACAACAGCCAAAAGTTAAAAACCCTGTGTCCATCAAGAGATGAATGAATACACAATATGGTATGTACATAAAATGGAGTATTACTCAGCCTTTAAAAAGAATGACATTTTGATACCCACTGCAACATGAACCTTGAGAACCTCAAATACACTATGCTAAGTGAAGGAAACCAAACATAAATGGACAAATATTGTTTTATTTCACTTACACGAAATATCTAGAATAGGCAAACTCACAGACACAGAAAGTAGAAACTACCAAGGGCTGGAAGGAAAGGGGAATGGGGGAGTTACTGCTTAATGGTTATACCAATTTAGGATAATAAAAACATTCAGAAAATATTGGTGATGGATACACAACATTGTGAATGTAATTAACGCCACTAAACTGTACACTTAGATGGGTGGCTTGGTTGACCAACCGACTCTTTATTTTGGCTAAGGTCATGATCCCAGGGTCATGGGATTGAGCCCTGTGTTGGGCTCCATGTGGAGCCTAAGATTCTCTCTCCCTCTGCCCCTCTCCCCAGCTTACATGCTCTTAAAAAACTTTTTTTAATTTCATGATTTGTCCACATACCAAGAAATAAGCTAAATAAAGTAAACAAAGCTAGGACTGTGTAAAACAGTTAACACTGTTCTTTCTGATAGCCCTTGGAGGATCTGAAGATAGCAACCAGTTTGCCTCCTCAGTGTTAACTCTGCCAAATAGGAAAGCCTGAAATACAAAGGGGCAGGACCCCCATAGAAGGCCCTACTTGTTTCACTAAGTGACTAACTGCCTTCTACCTCACAGTAAACAAAGGTCTGAGTTTGAATCTTTAATACATTTACGCAGAAGGCATAGCTTTCAACCTTTTCCTATAATCCTGAGCCAACAATGCTCTTTGGGCTAATCTGAGGAGAGAAAAGCAAGGGAACCAGTCTCTGATTTTTCACTTCCATTTGCTATTCCATCTTCTAGGAGACATGTAGTCACCAAAGTCCAGTAATGAAGTCTCACATGTTCAAGTGAGAGAGGGGGAACCCCTTTCAGTCCAAGGATATAATAGCCTTAGATATTACTCAGCAACTAAGTATATATGGACCCAGCTGCCATTACTTTCCTGAAATCTCCACTTGATTGTTACAGTTATTAGCTTTAGTAGCACCAACGGGTTAAAATACAGGTCCCTAAGCATAAAAAAAAGCCATAGAGAATGAAGAGCAGCAAATAAGCAAAGACCAGGTGAGGGCCAGCCAAAAATTTGACAGTAGGTGTGGACAGGGAACCAAAAAAATTGGTCTTAGAAAACATATAACCTTTAAAAGAACAGCCCAATTATAAATCATGACACAAAGATAAGAATAATGAAACAGAACACCCTCGCCAACTTTTTCTCATTAGCAGTTAAGGGCTCATAGCACTTAAAAGAAGATACAAGTTAAGGGGCACCTGGGTGGCTCAGTCAGTTGAGGGTCCGACTTCAGCTCAGTTCATGATCTTGCGGTTCACGAGTTCGAGTCCCCGGTCAGGCTCTGTGGTGACAGCTCAGAGCCTGGAGCCTGCTTCAGATTCTGTGTCTCCCTCTCTCTCTGCCCTCCCTTGCTCGCTCACTCTCTCTCAAAAATAAACATTAAGGGCGCCTGGGTGGCTCAGCCGGTTAAGCGTCCAACTTCGGCTCACATCATGATCTCACGGTTTGTGGGTTAGAGCCCCGCGTCGGGCTCTGTGCTGACAGCTCAGAGCCTGGAGCCTGCTTCGAATTCTGTGTCTCCCTCTCTCTGCCCCTCCCCAGCTCGTGCTCTCTCTCTCTCTCTCAAAAATAAATAAACGTTAAAAAAATTTAAGGAAAAAAAATTTTTTTAAGTTTTAAAAAAGGTTAAAAAAATATATAATCGTTAAAATCAGTGACAAGACAGGAAGAACCACACTTGCATGTTTCGCTCATACCCAGCAGTGGTTTTCTCAGAATATGGAATACAAAAGAACTGGCTAAGTCCCACATAAACCAGCTTTCAAAATACCATGACTCTCCGAGAAGAAAATAACATAGTCACGTTAACCTCAGCATAAGAACTTCCAAAACAGAAAGCCCTCAAGAGGGACTTTTTTAGCATTTTAATCATAAAAAAAATTGTTTAAAAGGATAACTCAATTTGGATCCCAGTTTCGGTATTTACTATGAATAAATACTGTGTTTAAGTACTGGTTTATGAGTTCTCAAAAATAACAGTTCTATAGTTCTTAACTATAGAAAACAAACAGGGTTACTGGAGGGAATGTGGGGAGAGGGGTAGGATATGGATTAAATGGCTGCTGGGTATGAAGGAGGGCACTTGTGGAGAGCACTGGGTGTTACGTATGTAAGTGATGAATCATTAAGTTCTACTCCTGAAACTAATGTTATACTATGTTACCTGAAACTTAAATAAAAACTTGAAAAAAACAGCAATATGGGATATGTAAGTACAAATAAAATTGAATTACATTGTATGTTTAAAACTGATGTTACAGGTCAATTACCTCTCAATAAAAAAATAGAAATGTAGAATTTTGTGCCAAATTACACACGCAAAGTACCACCATGAATTTTTGGTATTCATAGGCTCTCAAATGGTAACTATCTTATAAATCATAAAGGCTACACACAGAAAGCTGAGACTGCTCTAGTGGGATGGGAAGAAGAGACCAAGGGTTTGAAGAAGCAATTTTCAGTTATGAGAGCTTAGGTTCAAGTCTCGCCTATACGCAAGGTGCTAGCAAAAAGGGCTTTGCCACACTCAACAAACTTGTCTTTGGGCTGAATCTCATCCCCCACCAGGAGGCAGTCTCAGCAGCCATTGGCCTCTTCAAATCCACACAAGCTTCTGCAAATGGTGCCTTTGGGTATCAGTGCTCACCCAAACTACCACTTTTGGGTCCCTCTAAGAGACACACCACTAATTCCAACTCTTTAACAACTTCCACATTCTTTATCACAAAAGTGAAATGGGCCTTAGAAAACTAGTCTGATTTATTATTTAGAGAAAGAAAATGGAATGTTAAGACAAATTTACTGAAGTACACTTGTGCACTTGATCTGACATCAGTAGCACTTGATCACAACTATCTTGTCCTCAGGGCACCTGGGTGGCTCAGTTGGTTAAGCAGCCTACTTGGGCTCAGGTCATGATCTCACGGTTCATGGGTTCAAGCCCCATGTCTGGCTCTGTGCTGACAGCTCGGGGTCTGGAACCTGCTTTGTATTCTATGTCTCCCTCTACCTCTGTCCCTCCCCTGCTCATGCTTGCTCTCAAAAATAAACATTTAAAAAAATTTTTAAACAAACAGTAACTGTCTTGTCTTTCTCATCCTCAATTACATTAAGCTTGGAAAGGAGTGGGGTTCAAGATCTCCATATCCCACATACCCAGCACTTGCAGCCTCAGGAGCTAAGTCCTTAAAAACTAAACTAACTCTTAGGATAAGGTTGTTTCATTCCAGCAACAACTATACTCCAGTGAGGGCAAATAAGTAAAAAAGCTACAGCCTGCGGCACCCAGGTGGCTCAGTTAAGCTTCCCACTCTTGATTTCAACTCAGGTCGTATCAAGGTCTGAGATTAATCGCCCGCATTAGGCTCTGTGCTGACAGCATGGTGCCTGCTGGAATCCCAAGCAGGCTCTCTCTCTGCCACTTCCTGCTTGTGCACATGCTCTCATGTGCTCTCTCAAAAATAAAACTTAAAACACACACACACACACACACACACACACACACACACACACACACACACACAATATCTAGGGGCACCTGGGTGGCTCAGTTGGTTAACCATCCATCTTTGGCTCAGGTCACGTCAGTTTGTAGTTTTGAGCCCTGCATCGGGCTTTGCACAGATATACTGTATGGAGCCTCCTTGGGATTTTCTCTCTCTCCCTCCCACTCTCAAAAATAAACTTAAAAAAAAAAAAAAGCTACAGCCTTACAAACTCAAAAGCTGGCATCAAGTAGTTCAGTACTTTATCACAACACTGCCATGAGAATATAAGGAGAAAAGTACTAACGCTGGAGAAATAGGGGGGAAAAAGCCTATACTCTATAAAATGCTAGGTAAAAACCCTAAAGTGAATCTGCTTAGTGATGTGTAGATTCTGTAAGCTCAGTTGAGTGTCTGACTCTTGATTTTGGTTCAGGTCATGATCCCAGGGTCATGGAAATGAACCCTGCAATAGGCTCCATGCTTAACATGCTTCACATTCTCTCTCCCTCTGCCCCCCTCCCCCACTCACACACTCTCTAAAAAAATTTTAATTAAAAAAATTCTCGTTTGGGGCACCTGGGCGGCTCAGTCGGTTGAGCATCCAACTTTGGCTCAGGTCATGATCTCATGGTTCGCGGGTTCGAGCACCCATCAGGCTCTGTGCTGACAGCGAGCCCAGAGCCTGGAGCCTATCTTCAGATTCTGTGTCTCCCTCTCTCTCTGACCCTCCCCTGCTCACGCTATTATCTCTCTCTCTCTCTCTCTCAAAAATAAATTAAAAAAAAAAAAATTAAATTCTTTTATCCTCAAACGTCTAATGAAGAACCTTGATATTTCATTTGAAACCTTCTAACCCTAATCCCTCTTCCTAAAAAAAGTTTTACATAAACATTTACATAATTTGGTTATTTGCAGATTGTAATTCTTACAGACATGACAACCACGCTATACCATAGAATGTTTTATTATTTATTTTTTAGAATGTATTTTAAGATAGAAATGTATTAGCTGTATCTGTCCATGGTCCTTGAGCAAGTTATCTTAGTCCTATTTTTATTTTCCAAAATTCAAACCTTCTTTTACGATTTTTTTTTAACACAAATATAACAAATACGGACCACAGGGATTAACCTCCTCTCCCAATAAACACCTGTCAAGAATGGCATGCTTTACCTCTAGATATAATTCTGAAACCTTTCGTTTTGCCCTTATACACCTAGGAAATCCTCCTGCACTCCTTCAATAACTTAAAGGCTGCAGCAGTGATTCTAAATGTGCAGGGCAGAAGCTAGAATGTGGAGCTGGAACAAAAAACCTTTTTTATTCCTCCCCAAACTTCTCCATTACCTCACCCCCACAACGCAGTATAATGCAGAGACTTCAATTTCTTGGAGAAACAGATTTTTCTCATTTGGTAGACCTTGTTCCTGCCATCTTTCCTATCCTACCACCATTCTATTGTCAAGTCACCAGGTAAATTGGCTTACCTTCCCCATGCTTGTCAGTAAACTGGAAGGCCTGAACTAGTCTCAGAGTCTCATCCACAGAACGGCCAACAGGAAGGTCATTTACAGTGATCTGTCGAAGGATACCTTTATCATCAATGATAAAGAGGCCCCTGGGAAAAAGAGATTGAAGGTCTGAGAGAGATCCAGTATCAGTTTAGAAACTGCTTTGTTAAAACAGCGATGCAATGGAAATGAAAAAGTGCTGGCCTCCCAGACTTGCACTGGCTTCTGGCTTTGCCCCTAATGAACCCAGCTCCACCCCCCATAAAATGAGGGGCACCTGGCTGGCTCAGTAGGAAGAGCATGTGACTCTTAACCTTGGGGTTGTGGGTTTGAGCCCCATGTTAGGTATATACGTAAGGAAGGAACGAACAACAGAGAAAAAGAGAGAGAGAGAGAGAGAGAGAGAGACGAAGGAAGGGAGGGAGATTAGATCATCATGCTGTACACTTTAAACTTATATAGTGATGGGGTCACCTAGATGGCTCAATTGGTGAAGCATGTGATTCTTGATCTCAACGTTGGGAGTTCGAACCCCACATTCAACATAAAGATTACTTAAAAATAAAATCTAGGGGCACCTGGGTGGCTCAGTCAGTTAAGTGTCTGACTTTAGCTCAGTTCACGATCTTGCAGTTTGTGAGTTCAAACCCCACGTCAGGCTCTGTATCTATCTCTCTGCCCCTACCCCTGTGGCTCAGTCTCTCTCTCTCTCAAGAATAAACAAACATTCAAAATAAATAAATAAAATCTAAATAGGGACGCCTAGGTGGCTTAGTTGGTTAAGGATCCCACTCTTGATGTCGGCTCAGGTTCTGATCTCATTGTTCAGGAGACAGAAGGCCTTATCAGGCTCTACACACTGAGCATGCTTGAGATCCTCTCTCCCTCTCTTTTGCTCTCTCAAAATAAATAAATTTTAAAAATAAAATATAAATAAGTAAAATCGAAAAAATTAAAAAATAAACTTAGTCATGGAGATCAATTATTTCTCAATAAATTAACTGGGGGGAAAACAGTTAACAACAAGAAAGGAGTCTACAGATCAGGGCCCTACCTTTCTCCAAATAAAAAAGGCCCTCAAGTCAATCATAATTTTGATGACAACCCCCTGGTAGGTATATACCTGAATGAGATGCCTTCATCAGCCTTTAAAACTCCATAGTCCTGAGCAATGGTACGCTTGGGGTCTGATACCAAGGGAATGTTCATGGGTCCCAGTCCTCCTTGTTTCTTGGGTGTGTTGATCCTACAGCAAAAGGCACACATATGACCACATCTCATTTTAACTCCTGTAGCAAAAGCATTAACTGTATCTATTCCTTCTCTTTCTCAACATTAGTAATCTAATACCCAAACAACTTCAAACTTTTCCCAGCAGTAAAGTGAGTGCCTGAAGACAGTTAAGGTCACCAGGGTACATTCGGCTGCAACCCAGGCTGCTTCTCCTTTGCTGCCAGGTAATAAAAGAGCAACAAGAGGAAGTTACAGCCTTTGCACTCCTTCCATCAGAAGCCAGAAGGCAATACTTGAACAAGTCTATTATCAAAGCCCCAATCCCACTTGCACTTAGTTCAAAGTACATATGCAAAAGCTGACCAAGAGATTTACCAAGCCAGGTGACAGAAATGAGAATCCACAGAAGCACCAATCACTTGGCAGTTGAGTTTCTTAAATTCTTCTGCTCTGTCACTGAAAGCAATGATCTCCGTGGGACACACAAAGGTGAAGTCAAGAGGGTAAAAGAAGAACACAACATATTTTCCTAGGGAGGAAAAAGCCACAGGTTTACCTTTGAAACATACTTCCTTGCTTTAGGAAGGAAGGACATCTGGCTGACTCAGTGGGTGGTGTGTGTAACTCTTGAACTCAGGGGTTTTGAGTTCCAGCCCCATGCTGGGTGCAGACATTACTTAAACATAAAATCTTGGGCCACCTGGGTGGCTCAGTTGTTAAGCATCTGACTTTGGCTCAGGTCATGATCTCAAGGTTCAGGAGTTCAAGCCTCACTTCGAGTGAGCCCCACTTCTTTTCTCTCCCTGCCCCTCCTGGAATTCTCTCCCTCTCCCTCTCTCTGCCTCTCACTCACTTGGTGCCTTCTCCTTCTCTCAAAATAAACAAATTTTTTTTTGTTAGAATGACTTTTTTTATGTTTTATTATTGAGACAGAAACAGAGCATGAGTGGGGGAGGGGCAGAGAGTGAGGGAGACACAGAATCCAAAGCACGCTCCAGGCCTCTACCTGTCAGCACAGAGCCCGACGCGAACCCAGGAACCGCGAGATCTTGACCTGAGCTGAAGTCGGACGCTCAACCAACTGAGCCACCCAGGCGCCCCCAAAATATTTTTTAAAAATAAAAACCAAAAGACATTTTTCTATGAAAAAAGCCTTTTTATAGAAAACAATTGCTAAATGCCAACACTCAACAGACGTCTCCTAGCAATTACTTTTCTAACATATTGTGGCAGGAAATCCTCCATTAAAAAAAGTTCCTTTCAGTTCTACGCTTTATTTTCCTGCCTCCCCATTAGCTGCCAATTAGAAGATAAACACTGTTCAGTCTGATTTTCATGTCTAGGTAGTTGAAATTAGCACGGGGCACCTGGTTGGTTCAGTTGGTTAAGTGTCTGACTTCAGCCTAGGTCATGATCTCCCCATTCCCAAGTTGGAGCCCCGTGTTGGGCTCTGTGCTAACAGCTCAGAGCCTGGAGCCTGTTTCAGAGTCTGTGTCTCCCTCTCTCTCCACTCCCCAACTCACACGGTCTCTCTCAAAAATAAACATTAAAAATTTTTTTAAAAATTTAGCACAAACACCAAGTTCTCCAATGAAGTAAAGCAAAACCAAGGATGCAATTACCAACTAGATAGCCTAAATGCCAATGCTTACAATGAATGCACAGGTGAAGTTCAATTACTGGATTCTGTGCTACAAGGCAATAAAAAGACAAAATCAAAACAAAGCCTTTTGTGTTTTTCTTCCAAAATGAACCACATAAAGGGGACAGGTAAGGTTTAAAGTGATCACCTGAATCAGCAGAAACAGGTTCCTAACAAGCCTAATAGAAAAGAAAAATTTCTTGAAACAGAAGTTCCAAAAGTCCTGATAGGTAACAGGATCTCCAGTGTAAATTTTACTGAGGTCACTCAGATTACCCACAGAAGTAGACAGATCTTTAACTGGCCAAGCAGCCTTTTCACCATACCTAATAGGCTGAGTTATTGAAACAGTTCCAAATAGTCACTCGTTTCCAGGTAGCAGAAATGTCTGAAAATCAAAATAAGCTGCTCCTTTTGACATTTACTGTGAAAATCAAAATCAGTAGAAACTCACTCATCTAAACAACCTCTCCAGGGCTTTGCCTAACAAGCACTTTGAAACCTCAGCAGGTCAAGCCCTGGAGGACAGAGAGCAGCTCTTTCTAAACCCCTGGGCCAGGGTCACCTCCCTATGGTGCTACTTATCCTGTTTGCCAGAGGAACTTCCCTCCATAGGGCCCCTCTTACCTTCTTCTCATTCCAAACAAGTGTGCTGTTTGTTAGGAAACCTTAGTCACATGTTCCAAGCAAAAGCTGAGTCTAGGAACTAATTACTACACCACTAAGAAAGGTACGCTTAACACCTGATTTCAGGTTCCCAGTTCAAGGAATCTGTATCAACTATCCCAGAAAACCCAACTATTCAACTGTTCCAGGACTGTTAAGGTTAAAAAAAAAAAAGCCTCATTAGAACTTGCCAAGTGTTTGTGTGAAACTGTAACAGGAAAAGTTGTTCCAACTGTACCATCAACTCTTCTCTTGGGTCAAAACAGTCAAGGGAATGTACCTAAGCCTTCTGCCTAATAATATAGCAGCTGTGATACACATATTTCATAAACTTACAAGCAGCTTATGCTCCAAAAACTTGAGCTTTCAATGAAATCCTGAGAAGATCTCCAAGACAATACAACAGAGTACTGAAAAAATAATTGAGATAACATGTCCAGACATAATGAAGCATGGGCTTTTTCCATAGCAGTCTGAACCTAAAATATCTACCCCTGTGATCATGGTTGGTAATCGCTACTTCACTTCAACATGGAGGTGAACAGTCTCCTACCCAAAAGATAGTGACCTAGAATATATAAATATCATTCTACAATCAAACATAACAGAAAAACCTAAAGAGCCATCTTAGATTGTAAAATAATCTAATTTTAATTTTTTTTTTTTTTTTTGAGAGCAAGTGAGCACAGGCAGGGAAAGGGCAGAGAGGGAGACACAGAGTCCAGGACAGGCTCCATGCTCTGAGTTGTCAACAGATGTGGGACTTGAACTCATAAACCGTGACATCATGACCTGAGCCAAAGTCGGATGCTCAACCAACTGAGCCACCCAGGCTCCCCTAAAATAACTCAATTTTAATGAACCTAAAGTAATTACTCTTACCTTTGTAGTCAGATAGACTGATGTCTTTGAACTGGCCATCTGGCATAACAGCCGTGGCTTTGAAGTTAGGGGCGGGATACCCGATTTTGGCATTTCCTGAAGACATCTTACTATCAGCTGAAAAAGAAAAGAGGAAATGAATTAGGAACAAGCCTTATTTTTTTAGTTAACCAACACACTTCATCTACTTAGAAACTTAACTGTAGAATGATAAAAAGAATTAATTGTCCAGTGGCCCTGAATATATACGTTAATTTTTACATTAGTAAGAAGCATAAACTGAGCTTTCCGTCTTCTGAAACAAAACCAGATACATGTCTCTGAATATCATTTTCACTTAAATACAGCAATTTCTTTATAAACTGAAATAATCTCTATTACTTTTTCTGAAATAGGATTTGTGCAAAGGCAATTTTCTTCTGTATTTTCATTATACAGAAAGAAACTAAGGCAAGTTCAGTCCCAAACCTGAGCCCAAATAACCATGCCACAGAATGTGATTCCTACAAGTGGTCATGTTGCTCCCCTTTCCCTGGACTGCACCTTCATCTGCCTTCATAATTCAGGAAGCACACTTGACCTTTCTCCAGGTATATTTGCCCAAGAGAGCACACACATAAACCCCATCCAATTTTTTAAGAGGCAAGACCAGAATTCTGGCATCTACTAAATTCCAAAACTTTAGTAGCAGTTGTGTTTAAGTACTTGGAAGTCCTTTCAAAAATGGGTTTCTGACCTCGGGGCCTGGACTAGAGTCTATTGCTAAAAAGCAATGCTGCACTGGATTCACCTAGGTCAACATAGAGATTAGTTAAGATCTTAAGCCATCACTTTGAAAGCCAGAAGAAGCTAATTTTCCAAGTCCCAAAGTTTTTTGGTGCATAGTACCACAACCAAAAGAAACGCTGTGAGCATCGAGCACTGAAAAAAAAATTTTTTTTAATATTTATTTTTGAGAGAGCAAGAGCAAGGGAGGGGCAGAGAACCCGATGCGGGGCTCGAACCCACTAACCGGGAGATCGTGACCTGAGCCGAAGTTAGACGCTCAACCTACTGAGCCGAAGTTAGACGCTCAACCTACTGAGCCACGTAAGTGCCCCAGTCACTGCCAACTTTTTACTGCTTAACACCCTTCACAAAAAAAGGGGCGCCTGGGTGCCCCAGGCGGTTAAGCTTCCGATCTGCTTTGGATCAGGTCATGATCTCCCCGATCCGGATTTCGAGCCCCGCTTCGGACTCTTGACAGCTCAGAACCTGGAGCCTGTTTCAGATTCTGGCTCCCCCGCTCTCCCTCTCTCTGCCCTTCCCCCGCTCTCGCTGTCTCTCTCTCTCAAAAATAAACATTAAAAAAGTTTTTTGAAATGACAAAAAACAGGTAAGGCACGCTCCAATTTGGCGACCAAATATATAGGGTGTAACCCTAACATATAGGACCTTCTCGTCCAAATCTGCTTTTCCAGGCGGCCCCACGTCCGTTAAACTCCAACTCAGCGGGGGAAAGGTTGCTGGACCTCAAGCCCTTCGCGGGCCTCCTCCGAAGATCCGCCCCAAAACTTCACTGGAGAAAGCCACACTCCCAAACTCCACTTTCGGTACCCTGCCACTCCCATCATCACCCCCAACGTAACACTTCGGAAAGCACCAGCAAAAAAAATAAAGTGCAGTCTTCACAGAGGCATTTGGGACCACCACAAACCCTATTTCGTAAAAAAAAAAAAAAAAAAAAAAAAAAAAAAAAAAAAAGAAAGAAAGAAAGAAACAAGTAAGGGACTCTTCATATCCGAAATTCCACATCCAGTCACAGATGAGGACCAGAATAGCCTTTACCTTTACCACACAACGGGCGGGTAGCCTCAGGTCAGTTTCCAGGTCCATTCTAGAACCTTCCCGAACCCGCCGCGCCCGGAAGGAGGCTAGCTGAGAAGAGCCCACCACTACCACGAGACCGCCCCGTCGCCATGCCAAGCCAGTGAGCGCACTCTGCTCGGGTTGCCGGGGGAAGAGGAAACTCGAGCCAACGTTAGCTTCGGGGTTTAAACAGGTCCCCCCGTCTCTAAGGAAGCCCCACTGGAGACACGTACCGCCTAAACACTCTCGAGCGCACCACACCTCGCCCAGCCGCCTCTCCCGTCACAGGAACCCAAACTGAGTAGGGCAGGTCCCCGGGAGGACGAGGAAAAGGCGACAAAAGGGGGCGGGGGTGCTCTTACCAGCTCTGAAGCAGAACAAACCAAAGGCCAGACAGGAAGAAGCGTGAAGCACGCGGGAGGCGCTGCTTTTATAGCCTGTAGGGCTCTCGCGAGAATCAGAGCGGGCAGGGGGTGCAGGAGGTGGAGAGGGGAGGGGGATCTGGTCCGAGCCCCGCCCCGATCGAATGCGCCCCGACAGAATGACTCAGCACTATCCCTCGTTGTGGGCGGGCTAGGGCGCGGATAGTACGAAAACCCCTCCCTGTTACCGACGGTTTGGGGTCTGAGTGCCAACAGCGACGGTCTCCAAATCCGAACTCCTCGGCTAATCTGGATCTCTGTGAGGGGCCCCCTGCGCGCCTTGCGCTCAAGGCCCAGAACAGGGTCCTGTTGCCGTACACGTCAGATCACGTCTGATCCATACCAAGCACTGAAAACTATCCAAGTATTTCTCAAAAATACCACCCTGATCCCCACAGCCTCTACCCTATTGCTGATCCTCGGTATTTAGCCAACCTCCTTAATTATTCTGATTACAGGATTACTGCTTTTCGTCTCCCATCCACTCCTTCCACAGCTACTAGAGGGAATCTTTTTGAAATCTGATTGTTTCACTCCTCTGGTTTGTGGTTTTAAAAACTGGGGCTCTGTAGTTAACTTTCCTCAGTTAAAACACATAGTCATTTTATGTGTGGCCTTCAGGCAAGAAGCGTACTTTCCTCACCTATAAAATAGGAATACTATTTATTCTTTGAGATTACCTTCGTAGCTTACTTAGCACAGTTACTAGTGTTAGCTATTATTACTATAATTCTTCCTTGCTCCTAGGTTGATTGTAATACCCAGAACAACGAGTTGCTGTTTCAAGACTTAAGGCTTTTGTTCAAGTATGAAGACTCTGTTCTCTCCTAGTTGGCCTAGGGAAAATGACTTTAAAGACTCAGCTGAAGCATGACTTCCTCTGAAACTGTTCCTGACCTCGGCTCATCCCCAGAATTCCTCTGAAACTGTTCTGGCTTTTGTTCATCCCCGGAATTTACCCTCCTTTCTGCCCAAACAATATCCTGATAGCGAAAAGCTATACAAAGTATCTCTTTAGCTATTTTACACGTTTACATGCCTGCCCCTACTTGCTAGACTTTCTGGAAAGTAAGGTTTGGGTTACTTCCATGTCTGTGTCCCCAAGACACAACAGAGCACCTGATATAAAATAGGAGTGTGTGATAAATATGTTAAGTCCCCTTTCTGCTCCCATCTCCACTCTCCCACCCTATTAACTCCCTTGGATATTATAGCAGGATAAGAAATGGAAATGTGCTGTGTCATGGTGGTGGACCATCTCAAAATGTTTTGGCATTTATCCTACCTTGCAACAGTAGTGATTTTTTTATTGTTTTTTTTTTTTTTTCACTTCTCAGCCTGAGGCTGAACAATTATTTGGCCATTATTCATTTCCTTCCTGAGGTGCAGGGAAGATAGAGAAGTTCAGAGCTTAATAGTGGATAGTTATTCCTGTAGGCAGTTAAACCAACAACACACAGACCTACTTCAGCCAGAAAAAAAAATGACCGTTTATTGTATCTAGCCCTGGGCTAGGCACTTGGGTTTACTTGACTCATTCAAGAACCAAAAGAATTATCTTGGCCCAAGTAAATCTTAACAGCCTATACCCATGGAAATAAACTGAGGGGCGCCTGGGTGGCTCAGTGCATCTGACTCTTGAGTATCAGCTCAGATTATGATCTCAGGGTTTGTGAGTTCGAGTCCAGATGGGGCTCCATGCTGACAGTGTAAAGCCTGCTTGGGATTCCCTCTCTCCCTCCCTCTTTTCCCCTCCCCTGCTCGCACTGTCTCTCTCTCTCAAAAATAAATAAAGAAACTTTAAAATATATATATAAAATAAAAATTTTTTAAAACCTGAAATAATACCGGGACAGAGTTCTGAAAAGAGAAAAAAATCTGTTGAACACTTGTCTAAGTAAGTGATTATGGAATCTCTTTCCTCAGAACAGCAAAGACTTAGAAATGGGAGCAAGGGGTCTTTCTTCTTTATCCTTCTACAGTACCTAGTATATATACCTCTATCTCTAGGTTTACACATATATCATTGTTTTGTCCTTCCTTATTTAGCAGTGATCTGGGAAGGATTTTACCTGTTTTACTTATCTTTGTAGTACCAGAACCTAGCACAGAAACAGACCTAGGAGGAATGTTTAATTAATTTTGGAATGTACTAAAGATTTTTGAGATGTGAAGTTAACTTATTTGAACTATGTTTTAGGAAGATAACTCTAGAAGCTGTGCGATATGTAAAATAATGACTGGGAGACAAGAAGCAGAGACCCACAAGAGAAGTCTCAGAACTGTAATATGACATTGGCAGCAGGATGGGATGAAGGAAAGAAAAAAATATTTCTACAGGCCTTGTATTGGATTTAGGGTGAGGAGAAAGAGGAAGTTCAATCCTTCAATCTGACTCCTTAGTTTCTTATCTTGGTAACAAAAGAATAATGTCATGGAGTGCCTGGGTAGCTTAGTTAAGCATCTGACTTCAGCTCAGGTCATGATCTCATGGTTCATGAGTTCGAGCCCCATGTCAGCCTCTGTGCTGATAGCTCAGAGCCTGGAGCCTGCCTCAGATTCTGTGTCTCCCTCTCTCTCTCTCTCTCTCTCTCTCTCTCTCTCTCTCTCTGCCCCTCCCCCACTCACGCTCTCTCTCTCTCTCTCTCTCTCTCAAAAATAAATAAACATTTAAAAAATTTTCAAAGGAGTAACGTCATTTACCAGTGACATAGGAGATACTATAGGAGAAGCAGGTTTGAGGTTAAAAAAATAATGACAAACAGGGGCACCTGGGTGGCTCAGTCAGTTGAGTATCCAGCTTCGGCTCGGGTCATGATCTTCCAGTTCGGGAGTTTGAGCCCCACATCAGGCTCTGTGCTGACAGCTAGCTCAGAGCCTGGAGCCTGTCTTTGGATTCTATGTCTCCCTCTCTCCCTGACCCTCCCCTGCTCATGCTGTCTCTCTCTTTCTCTCTCAAAAATAAATAAAACATTAAAAAAAATAATAATGACAAACAAGGATGCCTGTGTGGCTCAGTTGGTTGAGCACCCAACTTCAACTCAGATCGTGATTTTGCAGTTTGTGGGTTTGAGCCCCATATCAGACTCCCTGCTGTCTGCTGTCAGCCTGAGACTGTCAGGCAGAGCCCTCTTCAGATCCTTTGTCCTCCTCTCTCTGCCCCTCCCCTGCTTGTGCTCTCTCCCTCTCAAAAAATAAATAAAACTTAAAAAAATAATAATGACATTTACTGAGTATTGTTGTACAGACAAAATGCCTGATCCCTAAAGAATTTAAGTAAATTGTCCGAAGTCACAGCTAAGAACTGTTGGGCCAGATACCATCTTAGGCAGCAGAACCATCTTGTTGCACAATATGCAACTGTGACCTTTATATAAACTATAATGTAAATGGTGCCCTCTGGAGTTGTACATTACTGTGGTCTGGCCAGGCTTTGTGATTCTGGAGTCCACCCTATTACTATACTGACTCCTTTATTTTATTTTATTTCATTTTATTATTTTTTTAAATTTTATTTAAAAAAATAAATTTTATTTAAATCCAAGTTAGTTAACATATAGTATAATAATGGTGTCAGGAGTAGAATTTAGTGATTCATTGACTCCTTTCTTAATGGATAAGGTAAGCAGTTTGGTTTGAGGTAAACAACACTAAGATGCTCTTCAGACATCCAAGTAGAGGTGTCCAGAGGTCACCATTGGAGATGTAGATTTGAGAATCGGCAGCACAGAAGTTTAATTATGTATTTGTTGTTCTTCTATTTACAGGAGGCCTATACTTTGCTAGACATGCAAAGATGAATAAGACACCATGTATTCAGGTGTTGAAGGATCACTAAAGAGTTAAAGATAAGAAAAGTGAAGGACGAGTTCCAAGCAGAAAAATAGTAAAAGAAGTAGGAAACAATACAATGTGTTTGGGGAAGTATAAAAAGTTCAATATTACCAGAATGTAAATGCCAAAGACTAGAATGTAGAGACAAAAAACATAGAGATTTGTTATGATGTATCTTATAAGCCAGGCTAAGGAGTTCAAATTTTATCCCAATGGGTAAAATTACAATGGAAGTATAGAAGGAAATTCAGAGTTTTAAATAAGAGAATGACCACATTGGGGGCACCTGGGTGGCTCAGTCGGTTGAGTGTCCGACTTCGATTCAGGTCATGATCTCACGGTTTGTGAGTTCAAGCCCTGTGTCAAGCTCTGTGTTGACTGCTCAGAATCTGAAGCCTGGAGCCTTCTTCAGATTCTGTATCTCCCTTACTCTCTGCTCCTCCCCTGCTCACACTCCATCTCTCTCTCTCAAA
Source organism: Cryptoprocta ferox (assembly GCA_028646485.1). Taxonomy (NCBI): domain Eukaryota; kingdom Metazoa; phylum Chordata; class Mammalia; order Carnivora; family Eupleridae; genus Cryptoprocta; species Cryptoprocta ferox. The sequence goes on along the minus strand of CM053570.1, from coordinate 67,252,568 downwards.
AATAAACATTAAAAAATTTTTTTAATTAAAAAAAAAAGAGAATGACCACATTGGGTTATATTATTGATCATTCTGGCAGCTATAGAGAGAACAGATTTAGGGGACCAAGAAGATATGGGATAAGGAGACAAATAAGGAAGCTATTGCCATGACCAGGGAAAAAATGTGGAGAACCTGAATAAAGGCAGTAGTGCTGAACATGAAGAGATGGGATTCGAGGGCAGTTTGCAAAATCTGGGCATCAGATATAGGAACTGAAAGAGAGGAGTCAAGAATGAGTCTCAGGGGAATTAGGTTAAGTGTAGTATGCCTCATAGACATGTAGTGAAACAGAGTTTGGAGGAGATGATAAAGACCCCACTTTGGGGCATGCTGAATTTTGCATTCCAAGGGGGAGATGGCCACTGGGAAGCTAGAAATGTGGAAACTTGTGCCTATCTTGTTCATCACATTATAACCCTAATACTTAGCAGCATGGTCCATAGCACGTGATAGATACAATAGGTATTTTTAAAATAAATTAATGAATTATATTTGTTGACATCACTCACAATAACAAGGATACTTAAAACTGTGGAGTTGGGGCGCCTGGGTGGCTCAGTCGGTTAAAACCTCCGACTTCGGCTCAGGTCATCTGAGCTCAAATCTCACGTTCGTGGGTTTGAGCCCCGCGTCGGGCTCTGGGCTGACAGCTCAGAGCCTGGAGCGTGCTTCTGATTCTGTGTCTCCCTCTCTCTCTGCGCCTCCCCCTCTCATGCTCTGTCTCTGTCTCAAAAATAAATAAAAACTTAAAAAAAAAAAAACTGTGGAGTAAATGACAATATGTGGAAAGAGGTAAGCCAAGACCAGGACCTCAGAGAATTTCTTTGAGAATAGGAGGAAGGACAAAAGCCATTAAGGACAACTCAAAAAGAATAGCATTTTGGGGCTGAAGGGTCTTTCATGAAGATGGGCTGTTCTACCAATAATAATCTCCTTTGGTCCCCACCATCAGCACTTAAGTTTCCTGCACCTGGGAAAGAGTAACAACAACAAAAAGGAATGGTTTAAGAAGTCAAATAGTATACATACAAACTGCCACCTGTGAGATTTACTTAGTAAGTTTTCTCTAAAATAGTTTAAATGAAAAAAATATATATATATATGTTATTAAGTTGCTGATTGCTGAAGGCATTAGATAGAGCTTTGTTAGGAAGACTTGCTTGGTGTCAGGGCAGCAACTGAGAAAATGTTTGCATGAATCATATTTTGCTCTATTTCTTAGAAGTGAGGCCCTTACATTTTTTCTCTGTCAATTCAAGTAAGTATGGCTCTTTGCTGAGCAAAGCATTGGTTTCCAGCCCAGTTCTTCAGAAGGATCTGGCTCCCTCCACCTAGTAGATTAAAGTAGTATTCTCAAATATTAGTAACATGAAGTTCCTTGTGAAAGGAAAAATATTCTTGAGGAACTCTAAAGTTGACTTCATTTCTCAAATTTAATTATTTAATTTTTATTACTTTTATTTCACTTTTTCAGACTATCTAGCATTTTACTTTTTAAATATATTTTTTAAACACTTTATCGATGTATTTATTTACTTATTTATTTTAGAGAAAGAGTGTGAGAGGGGAGGGGGCAGATGGAGAGAGAGAATCTTTTTTTTTAATGTTTATTTATATTTATTTTTGAAAGAGAGAGAGAGAGAGAGAGCGCGCGAGCAGGGGAGGGGCAGAGAGAGACTAGACAATCTGAAATAGGCTCCAGGTTCTAAGCTGTCAGCACAGAGCCTGATGTGGGGCTGGAACTCACAAACCTTGAGATCATGATCTGAGCTGAAATCAAGAGTCGAACACTTAACTGACTGAGCCACCCAGGCACCCCAGACTCTCTAGTATTTTAATAAGTTGCCCCAGAATGCAATATTGAAAATTATTTTTTAATAATTTAAAATACTGTTTAATGAAAATGTTTTCCTCGTTAATTAATACTACTTTTGCTGCTGATGAACTATTGCAAGTTGAAATATACAAGATGACACTCCTCAAGCAATACACTCCATGAATATGGTCCTAATGCTATAGTGCATCCCCTTCTGGGTTCTGCATATCTATATTGCCTACACCTTACAATGGTCTCTCAATTCTCCCATCACCTTTCTCCCTTTAAGCTAGCATGAAACATTTGTTCATGAGGTGTTCTTTGACATCATCTGGCCATCACTTAGCAAAGCATTAGTTAGCTGATTCATGAACAGCCTTTGCCTCTTCTTCATAGCTAACTAGATACACGAGGTAAGACAATTCAGTAGCGTATAAAGCAAATGCCCTGCAACAGTGATCATTTTAACATTAGGAGTTACTAACCTAATAACAGCCTGCCATCAACTTATAAATCATTAAAGTTAAACCTATAAACCATTAATGTTAAACCTATAAACCATTAAAGTTAAATGCTTTCTTGTAATTGTAATAACAAATGAAATCATAGAAATCAAAATCATAGAGCAGCATTCAGTTATGATCACATCCAGATGATTCAGAACATGTTTATTTTTATTGTTTTAAATTATCACTAAAAGAAAAACATTACTTTTAACAGTTCTAAGAGAACACTTGAATCCTTAAATTTATAAGAATTCAATTTATAAAATTATATTTGGGACACATAAAGGCCTACAGATACCAAGTTGGGAAAAACTATTATCAAGGATGATGTTTGTTAGACTTGAATACAGCTGCAAGTAACAGTTAAAATTCAAGTAACAATCTTAACCAAATAGGGGATTAATTTTTCCCATTAAACAAGTAAGTAGTCCAAGGCTGTTACAGTGATTCCATGCTGCTATAAGGGACCCAGACTCCTTTTAACTTTCTGTACCTAAACTCCTAGCATGGAGCTTTTATTCTTATGATTACCTTATACTCACAAAATGCTCTACTTCTAACAGTACACCTGTATTCCAGGGAGAAGGACAAGGCAGCCAGAAGCAGGGTGGGGACTACAATAAGAAAGCAAAGCACTCCTAGAATCTCTCAGTTAAATATTTCCCAGAACTATGTCACATGGCTCCTCCTAGCTATAAGGGAGGCTGGAAATGTGTCTATTAATTAGGTATATTACCACTACTAACAAAATCAAGATTCTGTTAGAAAGAAAGGAAGAGAGAAGAATATTGGATAAACAACTAGAGTGATGACCTTGATGGAATTTGAAAGGAAAAACTTGGGATTCTGAATGTGGCCATGTAAACATGTTGAAATGCTAGAAGAAGAAAAAAAAAAGAGCCTCAATTACTATTTTTATCTTCTACCCTTGAGAGAAATGGCACTTTGTTTTACTAAACTTGCCTTGTATTTAGAAGGGCCTCTGTGTCATAGAACTTTAGAGGGTGATAGTCACTTTATGCATTCCATGAATAATGCCCCTGGAATTGGGTAACCCAGCAACCCTATTTGTGTTAATGCTTTTGATATTGCAGACCTTTCATTAAGTGATATAAAACTCTTGGTTACATGCATGATTAAATATTTATTTATGCACTATTATGTCCTCAAAATAATACAGAGCCCTAGACCCTCAGAGTTGGAAGGAACCACAGTTAAATAATTTAAAATGAATTTTCCACCATGTACTCTTCTATGCCCTGTCCTCTGTGCCCTGCACTCACTAAACATGGAACTTAAAATCCAATCTTCTACCTGTACCAGAATCCCTTCTTCAGTAGGCCTAAAAGTCCCTGGGCTTTGGCTTGCACACTTCCGTGATAACTGACTTGCAGGTGTTCCTATTGGTGCTCTGTAGGCTGTCCGTAACCCCTAAAAGGGAACAGCAATTCAGCTGCATAAAACGACTATAGTATTACTCATGTAGAATACAGTGGAACTGTCTCCCTGCTTTGGCTTGCTCACCCAGTGTTGGGGTAGTTTGTTACACAAACATAGATAACTGAGATCCCATGTGACTCCCCTCAGCCTCAGTTTTCTCCTCATGAAAATGGTTATGACACAGTTATCTCTGGCACAGAGTAAGTGCTTAATAATAATCATTCTTGGGGCGCCTGGGTGGCTCAGTCAGTTAAGCGTTCGACTTCAGCTCAGGTCATGATCTCACGGTTTGTGAGTTGGAGGCCTGCATTGGGCTCTGTGCTGACAGCTCAGAGTCTGAAGCCTACTTTGGATTCTGTGTCTCCTTCTCTCTCTGCCCCTCCCCAAATTGTGCTCTCTGTCTTTCAAAAATAAATAAATGTAAAAAAAATTTTTTAAATAATAATCATCATTCTTATGATCATCATCGTTATCATCATTATCTGTGTCAAAATTGTCTTGCTTCCAATCCATCATTTGAATCCATCAAAAAATTAATGAATTTAAAGTTTGTTTTTTGAGAAAGACACAGACAGCATGAGTGGGGAGGGGCAGAGAGAGAGGGGAGACCGAAAATTCCAACCAGGCTCTGTACTGTCAGTGCGGAGCCAGACAGACGCAGGGCTCAAACCCACAAAACAGTGAGATCTTAACCTGAGCTGAAACAAACAGACGCTCAACTGACTGAGCCACTCAGGCGCCCCCACCCCCAAAAGTAATGAATTTAAATAGCTCTTTACCTAGTCTTTATTTGAACTTGTTTCTAAGACTACATTGACTTCCACTCATTTCTGGTTTTTATTTCTACAGATCTGACATCCCAGTTCCTACATTTTCAATGATTCCAACTTTAAATTCAAGTATGATTTGGTATTTACTATTTTTCTGTCATTGTCCTGTTTTATGCTGAACTGCTATTTACAATTTAAAAAGGTACATATTTAAGATATTAAACACAATTTTAGACTCCAGTTTTCACCCTCTCACACCTAACGAGAAAAATAATCAGTGTTGATTTTTCTTCTCTTCCTCCATCTTCCTTCTCCCCGGTGTTAGAACTAGAATGAATGCGCAGATCAGTTGAAACCAGAGCAGTAAATGGGAAGTCCACCATGGCATATCAGTAAGCTGGCCTAACAGCAAACTTGCAGAGTATGTTTATACAATTAAAGTGGGCTTTTACCTTTAGCCACTTGATACCTCAGGGACTACTGTTTTTTTATTCCCCCCCACCCAACCAAATCCTTATAAACATAAGCTTTTATCAGTTATTCCCAGCATCAGTACTATCAAATTTTGAGTCTGATAATTCTTTGTTGGGAGGGTGGAGGGCTGTCCATAATAGGGTATTTAACAATACTCTGCCCTCTAGATGCCAGTAGCAACCCCACCCCCACCCCCGCACGCATTACCAAATGTGGCCTGGGGGTCAAAATTTCCCCAAGTTGAGCTAGAGAAAGTCAAATAAATGACTTGAGGACTCCTAGCTTATCTAACTTTCTGGCCAATTTGTCCTGACTGTAGGGTCTTCTCTTCCTGGAAGCAAGAAAAAGAAAATTTACCTCTTTCATGTATTCATACTTTACTTTACTTCTAGATATCTTGGCCAAAGCTTCCAGAAGAGTGTCTTGACTATCAGAAGCACTGCAATTAGGTGAGTAATGATGTTGAGACTAGAAAATCTCACACCCATTGTAATGACCCTGGCTTGTTCTTCTCTGGGCCACACTGCCACTGACATATGGGAAAGAAAGAAAGACAAAGGACAAAAGACTCTGAGAAATCTTACTGATGGAAAGGGAGAGTTTTACCTCTGGCAAGAAGGCTTCACTGATTCATTCCCAGCCTCAACCACACCTTTAACCACAAGCTGGGATCCGGCCTTTCATGGCACCCTTAGTCATATTCCCTAAGCCCTCTACAAGCTGTAATTCTGCAACTAGAGGTATCTCCATATTCTCTCCTTCCACCTTCCCCAGAGGTACATCAGGGCTGACAAGTAGACCCTAATCTGAGAACTCTAAGACCAGAGTGGGATAGGAGTCAGGGCCATCCCATATGGCTGAACAGTTTGGGCAACTGACCAAAAGAGGCTAATGGAGGTCTGGTAACCTGCCCCTGACTAGATCATCATGTATGGTTTGCCAAGCTAGGATAAATGGCCTTTTCTAATTCTGAGGTAATACAGAATAAAAAATTCTGCACATGCTATAAACCAGGTTTATTTCCCTTACGTCTTCTCCTCAATTTAAATAGACCCATTTCCCAGCCATTCCTTATGTGAAGTAATTTCCAAACCCCTTGCTGATATCTCCCCAGAGCACTGAACTTAGCATAATGTTCAGCATAATATTCCTTATCCTGACACACAGGCCTTCCACCATCTGACATCTTGTCTCTCCTCCCTCACATACACTTCATATTGCTCTATCCATAAAGCACTATGTGAAATCCCTGAGTGTATCATAATGTTACAGATCTCCCACATCCGGTTCAGAGATTCTTATTTGCCTAACTCTTGTTTCTCAAAACTGGGTTCAAGTGTCACCATTCTGGGACACCTTTCCTGACAACTTCCCCATTCCTAATCTGATTTTCAATGCTCCTTTCTCTGTATTTCCACCATACCCTGTGCTTATTTCTATCACAGATAGCACTTATCACATCGTTCTATAATTATTATTTCTTTTTTCCACCCTCCCCCACCATGACCATGATTTTAGTAAGTCAAGGATATGATGGTAGCAAGTACTCCATAGCATCAAAAAGAAAACAGATTGAGAACCATTGCACTGGACTGTCCCTTCCTTGAGGGCAGGGCCACACCTTCACCTCTGCATCTCCAGCGTCCAGCACATGGCCTGAAAGCAGATGATGCTCAGTGAATGTGGAATAAATGCATGAATGCCTCAAACAGAAGGGAATAGCTCTCAGGTGACTAGCCACACATTTAGTGCTTATTTTTAAGTGTCATAAGGATGCAAAACAGATCAAGATGGAGCCAGAAAGCTAATGGAATCTTGCCATCACCCCATTCACCTATATCTGTCATAAGTGTGCAAGTTCCTTATTCATGTCAACAACAGTGAAAGTGTTGTTTGCTAGGTATTTGCTGAGTTAATCAATGCCACAATTTTCTCACTTTCAAGAACTGAGGTTCCTGCTGCCCTCCATCATAGACTAGCAAGAAAGTTGAACATAAAACAGCCCTCCCATGTATTTAATATTACTTTCTAAGTTCCTTGAGAGGCAGCGAGCATTATGAGTCAGCTCCTCTGAAAACTGAACCAACCACAGCCATTCTGGTCTGGATGGTGGCCCAGAACTGCTGACAGGAGCGGAACTAATCTGAGCCTGAGAATTGCACTGTGACTTCTGTCTTCCTCCTCTTTGTGGGGTAGGGGTGGGGGGAGAAGAAAAGGCATTTTTTAAGAGCGTAAGAATTGGGCTCCTGGTACCTTAGGCAGGAAAAACCAGTGTGGAGACTTTCTCAGGAGAATGTTTTTGATCAGTAAGCGTTGTACACTGGATTTACTACTTCAGTCCCAAGAGGGTTTCTAGGCAGGGCCTAGCCTGGGAGTTCCAGAGCTCTAATTAGCTACTAATTGGTCATTTAAGTAGTAATAGTTTGTCCAATGTTCATATCCTGAAATACTTTCTCAAGTGAAGAAACTATTTTGCTTCCTAAGATCTTACTGGAAACCTAGGCCTATATGAAGCTTAGTGTTTATCAAACACCTACTACTGTATTACAGAGGACCCTGAAATGTTATGATCCTCTTGCCCCTCAGAAATGGACTCAAATATCTCTCCTCTAATAGAACACCACCAAGGCAAGTGTTCTGGCTATAGCTGGTCTATGACTAAAATGGCAGCCTTACAGCAAAGATTTATCTGCTAGATTCCCTAGAAAAATGAAGATTTCCAAAGCCTAGCACTAGCAGAGCTCAGAGAAGTCACCTTCTTACTCTAATGAAGTAGGAAGGGCACCAGTGAATACCCAGGGCTTTAACCTTGACCCACATTCTGCCCAGAGAAGGAAATCTGGGTTCCAGTGCAGGGATCTGGCCCCTGGGCTCTGTCGTGGCTGTGACAGAGCTGGAAACGAAATCTCCACCCCCATCCTCCCTTGACTCAGGGCCAGCCTCCTCCTTCATTGTGCACAACCTTGATCCCAGGAGCCAACTGGCACCCTGGCCTCTGAAGCCCTAGGACTTTGATCCTCAAAGCTGAATGAGCTGAATACAACTAGTGCCAAACCTGCTTTTGGTAACCTCCTTTTTTTTTTTTTAATGTTTATTTATTTGATTTTGAGAGAGAGAGGGAGAGAGCGAGTTGGGGGAAGGGCAGAGAGACAGAGAGAGACAGAGAATCTCAAGCAGGCTCTGCTCTATCAGCACAGAGTCCTATGCAGGGCTTGAACTTAGGAACCATGAGATCATGATCTGAGCTGAAATCAAGAATTGGACGCTTAATTGACTGAGCCACCCAGGGGCCCCTGGTAACCTTCTGTTTCTTCCCCCACTTAACAATGTATCATAAACATTTTTCCACTACAACACTTACAGATCTACTTTCTCCTTGTGGCTATATGGTTTTTATTGTATGGGTGTACAATAATTTATTTTGCTAATTCCCTTCTTACGAACATTTCAGTAATTTTTTCCTCCTTTATTTGTTTGTTTGTTTGTTTTTAATTTTTCTCTCCTTTAAACAACACAGTAAATATCCTGGTCACTTTTTTTTTTATTGTTTCCTTTGACTAAATTCCTTAAAATTGCTGGATCAGAAGTGATGCACATTTAAAATTTTAATATATATTACCAAATTACCCTGTAGAAAGATTATACTATTTTTGGAGCACCTGGATGGCTCAGTTGGTTAAGTGTCTGACTCTTGATTTCAGCTCAGGTCATGATTTCACAGTTCATGAGTTTGAGCCCCGCATTGGGCTCTGGACTGACAGCACAGAGCCTGCTTGGGATTCTCCCCATCCCCCTCAAAACAAATAGATAAACTTAAAAAGAAAGAAAGAATGAAAGATTGTACTATTTTGCATTCCCATCAACAGTATATGAGTAGATCCCTTTTTACATACTGTCCCTAATACTGGGGCTTGACCTTTTTAATTTTATCAGTCTGATGGGGAAGTGTTTTGTATTTCTTTCATTGTTAGTGTATTTGAATAATCTTTCTTTGGTCATTTTTCTGTTTTCTATTGAGAGCTACTAGTGAAGAATGTTGTGTATTTTTTTCAAAATATTTCTTTCTCTTACTTTTGTAGCAATTCTTTACAAAGTAAGCTTTGAACTCTTTATTAAATATTACAAACTTTTCCTTTTGTCTTTTAATCTTGCTTATTCTGGTTTTGCTGCAGAATTTTCACTTTTAGTGAAAACTATCGATATTTTCCTTTACATTTTCTAACTTTGGTTATAAAGTTGAGAAAGGCCTTTTCTACCCCCAAGATTATACAAATATTCTTCTTTCTTCTTTTAGCATTCTGTTTGTTTAATATTCAAACCTTTAAACCTTCTGAAATTTGCCTTTATGTATAGTATGAAGTAGGAGATGAACTTTTTTTTTCCTCAAATGGTTAGTCCATTATCCAGATATTTAAAAAAAATTTTTTTTCTGAATGTTTATTTATTTTGAGAGAGGGAGAGAGAGCACGCACGCACGAGGAAGTGAGGGGCAGACAGAGAGGGAGATTGAGAATTCCAAGCAGGCTCTGCACTGTCAGCACAGAGCCCCACATGGGGCTCAATCTCATGAACCATGAGCTCATAACATGAGCCAAGACAAAGAGTTGGACGGTCAACCAACTGAGCCACCCAGATGTGCCTATCCAAACATTTTAATATGGCATCTAAGGCTCTTTATGAACTGATTTTATCCTACCTCTGCATTTTCATCTCCCACTTTTCTGCCTGGAACTCTATGCCCCCTTCTCATCAAACCATATATAGTTCCTGGAATGTAACATTCTGCTTTATTCCTCCACAATTTGGCACATTAGTTTCTCTACCTAGACTACCTTTAATTCCCTGATCAACAACTATTTATCCTTCCAGAAAATTCCTGCCACGTGATAGGTATCATTAAATGCTTGTCAACTGAATGAGTAAATCAATCACTTCTACCCACTTTTAGCACAGAGTGGGCTCTGTGGGTGACATGTGCAATGGAAGGATGTAAAATTGGGAAGTGAAGTTGACAGGGGAAATCCACACTGCCATATGATTTAGGCTGTCAGCTTCCTGCTGTGGTTCTGCCCTTGCTTGCCAGACCTGCCCACATCACTCCCTCCTCTTCCCCTCCCTTTTCCAGCCCCAGACCAATGATTTCAGTTGGCTGCAGCCTTCTTTCCACTTCGCTGCAGCATTGATCTTTGTGACTATGATTCCTGCCCTGATACAACCATAGCTTCTATACCAACAGCTGTTGCTCTACATAAAGGTATGTATGCACACATGCATGAGTGTGAGAGGGAGAGAGAGATGAAGAGAGTGCCACCTTTCTGCAGAGTCCTCCTCCATTTGGGAGTCCTATTGTCTCTCTCAGGTCTGAGGACCAGTTTCAGCAGCTTTACTAGGTGAGGAGGGGCATGGTTTTTTTTCTTCAGCCTCCCTTGTAGCAATCTACTCTGAATACAAATAATAATCACTACCATTCACTAAGTCCCTACTATGAACTAACGGGTACTTTACATCCATTGTTTCATTTAATCCAAAAACATATCAGCAAGGTAGATATTGTTATTTTTTTAACATTTATTTATTTTGGAGAGACAGAGAGAGACAGTGCACTAGCAGGAGAGTGGCAGAGAGAGAGGGAGACACAGAATCCAGAGCAGGCTCCAGGCTCCAAGCTGTCAGCACAGAGCCTGATGCGGGGCTGGAACCCACAAACTGCGGGATCATGACCTGAGTCGAAGTCGGACGCTTAACTGATTGAGCTACCCAGGCACCCCAGCAAGGTAAATATTAAAATCTATATTTCAGGGGCACCTGGGTGCCTCAATTGGCTAAGTGTCCAACTCTTGATTTTGGCTCAGGTCATGATCTCACATTTTCTGAGTTTGAGCCACACGTCTGGCTCTGTACTGACAGCATGGAGCCGGCTTGGGATTCTCTCTCTCTCTCTCTCTCTCTCTCTCTCCGTCCCCCATCTCACACTCTCCCTTTCTCTCAAAATAAATAAATAAACCTAAAAAAATATTTCACAGATAAGGAAATTTTCCCAAGGTCACACAGCTACTAAGGGGTACAGCAAGGATTTAAATACAGTTCTATCTAAACAACAATTATCTTAGATGATTCATAATCAATCCAGTTGGGCAGCCTCAATCATAGAGGTTTAGGCTGTGAGATTTTCAGCTTCTCAGCCTGACATTCTAGGAAGTCTACAACTATTATCCAGCTTCTTGAGTAGTACATTTCTGTGCACACTCCTCATTCATTGATTCAACAACCTTTGTTGAACTCGGTCAAGTGTACACTCTCTTTGAAAGTAGTCAAAAATTTTAATCCCATCTCCATCATTATGTTACCTTCAGCAAGTCACTAGACCTCTTGGACACTCAATTTACTTCACTCTGAAGATGATAATACCAATGTGCTGGATTATTCTGAAGATTAAATGAGATATTGCAGATCAGAAGGCATCAATTACTTTTAAAATATTTCTTAGTCTGTTCATTTAGCAAAGACATGAGAGAGTCCACACTCTCTTGCCTACTCAAAGATATTACTCTTACAATTATTTTCACTTTCTCCTGAATTGTTAATTTTCCTCACTCTGTTGGATCAGCACATAACCTGCTGTAATAGTGTATCTACCAAATCATGGAGGAAAATCCCACCCTTAACTTCATTAAACTCCTCCAACTACTGTCCCATTTTGCTAGAGCAAAGTTCCTGAAAGGGTTGCTTCTATGTACTTTGTACACTTCCTCACCTCCAATTCTTTTCTTTTTTGAAGTTATTTATTTATTTTTTATTTTTTAGAAAGACAGAGAGAGTGTGAGCAGGAGAGGGGCAGAGGGAGGGGGAGAACCTGAAGCAGGTTCTGTGCTGTTAGTATAGATGTGGGGCTCGAACTCACGAAACTGAGATCATGACCTGAGCCAAAATCAAGGGTCAGATGCTTAACCGACTGAGCCACCCAGGCATCCCTCCAACTCTTTTCTTAATTCAATCTAATCAAGCTTTGTCTATGCTACTTCACTGAAGCTTCCATGTCAAGTTCTCCAATGGCTGCCATTATGCCAAGTCCAGCAGTCAAGCCTTAGTCTTCATCTTACATGACCTCTCAGCATCATTTGTCCTAGTTGATCATTCTTTCCTTGAAAAGATTTATTTGACTTCTGGAATTCTGCAGTCTATTGACTTTTCTTTCATTTTATTGTCCATTCCTTTTCTGGGTCCTTTTCCTGACTTCTAAATTTTGCAGTGCCCTCCAGATCAGAGTCCTTTGTCCTAATTTCTCTTATGTCTCATTCACTTCCTAAGTAAGCTCATCTAATTTCAAGACTTTAGACATCATTTATACAGCCCTGACCTCACCACTGGGCTCCAGATTCATATATTCAAAAAGCTTACTTGGCTCCCCTCTTTTAATGTCTTATAGGCATTTCAAATTCAACTTGTCCCAAAATCATTCTTTTCTCCCTCCCACTCATGTACTGCTTTCCCAGTTTCCCCCCCTTAGAAAAGGATACCAACATTTGCACAGTTGTTTGGTCAAAGTCCCAGGTGTCATCCTTTATTACTCTTTCCTTCACATTCCTCATCTATTCTATCCTGTCAGTTCTGTCTTTAAAATGTATCCTGGGGGTGTCTGGCTGGCTCAGTCAGTAGAAATGCAACTTTTGATCTCGGGGTTGTAAGTTCAAGCCCCATGTTGCGTGTAGAGATTACGTAAAAATAAAATCTTAAAAAAATATATGTCCTGCGGTGCCTGGGTGGCTCAGTTGGTTGAGCATCCAACTCTTGGTTTCAGGTTAGGTCATGATCTCATGGTCGTGAGATCAAGCCCCACATCAGGTTCTGTGCTGACAATGCAGAGCCTACTTGGGATTCTCTCTCTCTCCCTGTCCCTTTGCCCCTCCCCTGTTCATGTTCTCTCCCTCTCCCTCTCTCTCTCTCTCTCTCTCTCTCTCTCTCTCTCTCTCAAAAAAAAATGTATCCTGAATCTGGGGCACGTAGCTGGCTCTGTTGGTAGAGCATGTGACTCCTGATCTCAAGGTAATGAGTTTGAGCATCAAGTTGGGTGTAGAGAATACTTAAAAATAAAATCTTTTTTTTTTACTAAAAATAAAATCTTTAATTAAAAAAAATGTATCCTGAATATGGCCACTTCTTACCACCTTACTGCTTCCACCCTTATCTAAGTCACTACCACCTCAACCGTGGTTTACTCTTATAATTTCCTGACTATTCCTCACATAACAGCTAAAGAAGCAGGCTAGATGCCAGGGCAAGATCTTTCTTTGGTACTGTAGCCCTCAGCCTAGGCCTCAGCTCAACTTTTATTATAGAATCCTAACCCAGGGGAGTGTTACTAGCATTTACATATTCAAAAAGGACTGGTATATAATTAGAAATTCAATATATTAATTCATCATGGAGAGATTGCATTTCAAGGATTGCCATGTTCCTGCCTGCCCTCCAGAAGATTCTCTTCTTGGCATTAAGGAATATAGGAAGCAAAATATTACTAGGAACTTTGCTTTAATGAATATGGAATCAATTTGATGATCAATTTGATGTATATGGAATATATGGATGTATATTCACTCTGGGTGAAGGAAAGCCAGATGGAATCTCAAGCTAATTGATGTTCTAGGAATGTTCCTTCCCTCAATTTCTACCTATCAAAATGATAGAAACTTCATGGGAAAATGCCATCTCTAAAGTAATAGCTTTCAACGTTTTTTAATTTATGTCCTATGAGTCACTTCCCAAACACAGTTAGTCCTACTATTACATTTTTAAATGTATTTTTCCCATATTCATTGACAGGATTGAGAATAAACTGAGTATCTATGATTATATCATATCACTAACTAATAAATAGAATAATTATTTTAGTAGTTCAGATTACAGAAACACAGTTAAGAACAGAAATTAAAAGAAATAATTTATAATATGCTGAAAGATAACAATAGTTGTCTATAGGTAGTGGGACTATTCTTTCTTATATTTCAAAAGTTGCCATAATGAACATGTACTAGTCCTTTCTTTTTTTTTCTTTCTTTCTTTCTTTTTTTTTTTTAGAAAAGAAGTATCTAGATAGTAAGTGTCTTAGTTGGGTCTCTCTAAAGTCAGACCCTGAGACAAGGATTTGGGTACAGATAATTTACTTGGGAGATGATTCCAGGAACCAGAAAGAAGGGAGGGGGAAATGAGATAGAAAAGAGGAGAAAATATATATATTAGCCACTTAATACTATTGGCAGTTGGGACCAATACCTAGGGATACCTCTGAAAAACTATGAAAACCATACCTCAGAATTATCCTAATGGGGACTGTGTTGGCTGAAGCATTTACCTAAAGATTGCTGTCCCTTGATTTTTTGAGGGTTTCCCCTGGAAACTTTAACCCCTTGTACTTCCAAGTTGCAGCTGCGCATAGCCGAGCAGCCTTTTGTGGTTTGGAGAAAACGCTGAGACACCAGAGAAACACTATAGTACATGATTGATACTGTGGAGTTACTCAACCCCACAGCTATATCACATCTGGCAGGTTGATGCATCACACACATCTCCTAAAGCAATACAGAAAAATTGTTGGAAAATTCTGTGCCCAACCTAGTTCACTTCTATTTTTTGTAGTTGGTACATGTACAAGTGTTTAGGGGTGTATGCCTCCCATAGGTATTATTCATGAGACCTACTGACCTCCTAAGGCCTGACTCTAGTCACATCTTCCTTATTACTTCCCATACTCCTTTGAGTGTCTGGACCTTATGTGAATACAATTTTCAGACATTTATTGATGAAGCCCTCAGTAGGAGCCAAACATTATTCTTGGCACCAGGGTTACAGAGATCAACAACCCACTAGGAGAGACAAAGTGGTATCTTGGAAAAAGCATGGACTTCGGAGTCAAAGATGTAGGCTGTGGTTCCATTTACTGTGTGACCCTGCACAAGTCATTTGGCCTCTTTTTTCAACAGCAAAAGGGGGATAATAATGGTCCCTACTCCTGTGGCACCTGGATGGCTCAGTCAGTTGAGCATCATATTCTTGATTTTGGCTCAGGTCATGATCCCAGGGTTGTGGAATCTAGCCCTGTGTCAGGCTCTGCACTTAGCATGGAAGCCTGCTTAAGATTCTCTCTCACTCATGTGTTCTCTCTCTCTCTCTAAAAAAAAAAAAAAAAAAAGTCCCTACTCCTAAGGTTGTTGTGAAGATTAAATGAGGTAATTTCTATTAAATATTCAGTACAGTATCTGATGCATATAGTAAGAGCCCAATAAATATTAGCTATTATTTTGCTATTTAAAATGATAGCTAGGGCATGGTTCCTAAACCAGTTTCTGGCATTGAAGAGGGTTCCTAGCTATGGATAAGACAGGATAGAGCACACAGTCAGAGTCTACAGTACAATCAGTGAACTATGGTACGGTGGAACCATGCATAGGTACAATGGCATGCTGGGGAAAGGAAGGGATTGGAGCTTGGATCTGGAAGAATGAAGAAGCAGACTGCAAGGTATAGCCCACAGGGCCTGGTGCCAGCCTTGCTCATAAGCTCTTGAATTGGATCACGGGATCCAAGGGACTGAGCAAGAAAATACTGCCTCTGTGCATAAGCCCATGTCCACTCCTAGAAGCTGGGCAGGGATTCTGTCTTTTTTGGGAAAATTAGGTCTTATAAAATTGGGATCATCCCTTTGCTACAGAAAAGTTAATTTCTGGGGCACCTGGGTGGCTCAGTCAGTTGAGTGTCTGACTCTTGATTTCTGCTCAGGTCATGATCTCAGGGTTCCTGGGATCAAGCCCTGCATCAGACTCCCCACTGACAGTGTGGAGCCTGCTTGGAATTCTCTCTTTCCCTCTCTGCTCTCTTCTGTCAGTGCTCTCTCTTTCAAAATAAATAAACAAACATTAAAATAAAAAGAGGGTGTCTGGGTGGCTCAGTCAGTTAAGCGTCCAATTCTTGATTTCAGCTCAGGTCATGAACTCACAGTTTGCTGTATGCTGACAGTGGGGAACCTGCTTGGTATTCTCTCTCTCCCTCTCTCTCTGTTCCTCCCCAACTTGTGCTCGCTTGCTCTCTCTCACTCTCTCAAATAAATAAAACTTAAAAATAATTTAAAAATTAAAAAAAGAAAAAGAAAAGTTAACATCCTACATTGAGGGCTGGTTTCTGAGCTGCCCAGGGCTTAGAAATGATTCTGCCCTTTAGAGACATTTATGGACTGGAAAGAGATCAGGCTTTTCTTAAATGTGCTCCTGTCCTCTACTACAGGACTCCTACTACACTAGGAGGTCAGCTCATGAAGGGAAGGTCTTGTTCAAGGTATTCTCAGCACACTAGCAGAATTATCTAGCACACAGCAGGGACTCAGTAAGTAAGAGTTAAATGAAGGACACTCTACTGGATGGAAAGACACTCAGGTGTTAACTCCTGGAGGTGAGTCTGGATTTATGATATCCTTCTTCCAGGGTTAAGTTTCTTACTGACACTGATAAGGAGTCTGGAGAGGGTCTGAGAGGTCCTGCTAAGAGCCAGGCAAGATTGTATGGACAGCACCTTGCCTCATGTTCCTTTCATCTAGGTAAAGCATACTTGCAGTACTACTCCCTGTTTCCTAACTGTGAGCTTACAGGGTGGCTCCTTTATTGCCCTGATTTGCATAAGGGAATCTGTTATGAGAACCTGAACTTGGTTCTTGGTTTCTGCTCTGACAGCCCAATCTAGAGTAAGCAGGAAGTGCCAGCAAGTACAACATCAGGATAGCCCCAAGACAGACTCAGAGACTTGGGAAGAGGGTATTTCCTTATCCCTCTGACCTGACCACATTCCTCTCAGATTCTAGAAACTTTGGCCAAATGCTGAAGAGCTCAGTGAGGCAGGGTTGAGAACTTGTCCCTCCCACCCGGTGATCCAGAGAGGGGCATGCCCTCCTTCTTCCTAGGGCCCTTCTCATTTTCCAGCCTCTTCTCCTTGCATTCCATAAGGCTATCTCTGTGCAAGCAACTCTGGGTCTGCATCCTACCTGTTCCACGTTAGTCCCTCAGGGCTGTGAACCGTGAAGCCAGAGGACAAATCTGGTCCATTTTTTGGTCCATCTTTTTGCCCAGAAAAAGGACTAGGTGCTATGATTTGAATGTTTGTGTTCACCCCAAACTCGTATGTTGAAATCCTAATGCCCAATGTGTTGGTACCAGTACATGGCACTTTTGGGAGGTACTTAAGTCATGATGATAGAACCATCATAAATTGGACTAGAGCCTTATTAAAGAGGCTCCAGGGTCACCTGGGTGGCTCAGTCGGTTAAGGGCTGACTTAGGCTCAGGTCATGATCTCACGGTTCATGAGTTTGAGCCCCGTGTCTGGCTCTGTGCTGACAGCTCAGAGCCTGGAGCCTGCTTCAGAGTCTGTGTCTCCTTCTCTCTCTGCCCTTCCCCTGCTCACTCTTTGTCATCTCTCTGTCTCTCAAAAATAAATAAACATTAAAAAAAAAAAAGAGCCTCCAGAGAAATCTCTTGTCCCTTCTGTACTGTATCCCCAGGGTACAGTAAGTCTGTTACCTGGAAGAGGGCCCTTACCTGATCATGATGGCACCCTGATCTTGGACTTCCAGACTCAGACTGTGAGCAATAAAGTTTTGCTGTTCATACACTACACAGTCTGTGGTACTCTGTTATAGCAGCCCAAATGGACTAAGATATCAGGGCTTAATAAATGCTCAGTAAATGTTAGCCAAAAACATGATCCCATTATTCTCTCCCCTTTCTTATCTCCAGTCTCTTCTTCTGGACCCTTCCCCTTAGCACATGTTCAGGTTTAAATTTCTCACATAATGGAAAACTCTCTCTCTCCATATGCTTTTCTCTCAAGTCACTAACCTATCACTTTCCTTCTCCTTATATTCTTGAGAAATCTGTTCACTGATTCTCCACATCTTCATCTCCCGTTCACTCCTAAATCCAGACCATCTGGCTCAGGATTAACCATTTCACTGAGCCAGCTCTCCACAAGGTCACCAATGACATTCATATCAACCAAATTCAAAAGTTTCTGTTGTGGAGATTAGACAGTATGAATGTAGAGAGTAAGACAAATAACGGATGATCAATAAAATGGTAATTGTTCTTATTTGTCTTAGTTCCCCTAACATTATACTCACTTTTGGTTCTTCTTTTTAAATCATTTTCCCCTTACTCTTCTCTCTCTCCTCATTATAAAGATAATATGGTTTTGGAGTGCCTGGATGCAACTCTTGATCTCAGGGTTATGAGTTTGAGCCCCACATTGGGTGCAGAGATTACTTAAAAATAAAAAAATATATATTAAAAAAAACCTTTTTTTTAAATCTTAGCCTGTCTCTCTAGAAAACCAGAGCTCAGGACAAAGTTTACATGCCAAGGCTTTATTGGGAACTTCAATAATTCATTCTCAGGCGAATAAAGATTAGGGAAAAACAGAAATGAGGCAAAGAAGGGGTGCCTGGGTGGCTCAGTCAGTTAAGCTTCCAACTTCAACTCTGGTCATGATCTCAAGAGTTCATAGTTTCGAGCCCCGCATCAGGTTCTTCGCTGACAATGAGGAGCCTACTTGGGATTCTCTCTCTCTCTCTCTCTCTCTCTCTCTCAGATAGACAAATAAACTTTAAAAACAACAACAGAAATGAGGCAAAGAAGGGAAGGAAACCAAAAGGTGGTGTGCTACAGAGCTTGCTATAGCTTTATAAAAAGACACAGCTAATTGCTCAGTTATAAAGGTCTGAGAGGCTGTATGAAACCACTATATGGTGTCCAGGAACCA
This sequence comes from Cryptoprocta ferox, assembly GCA_028646485.1. Taxonomy (NCBI): domain Eukaryota; kingdom Metazoa; phylum Chordata; class Mammalia; order Carnivora; family Eupleridae; genus Cryptoprocta; species Cryptoprocta ferox. Next base: position 67,233,723 of record CM053570.1, on the reverse strand, counting down.
TTTATTGGGTAAAAGAAAAGCAAACTATTTGTCGACTTTCCTTCTATCTCTCATTGGTCAATTTTCTTATACCCTATGAGACATTAACTTCCCTGCACTCCCTGATCCTCAGGGAAGCCTGAGGACACTGATCCCAATCCCCACATCAAGTGCTTCAGCTTATTCTGAAAGTGGTATAAGTGGCAAAATCCTCAGTGGGTCTGGTTAAGTCATAGCTGAGTGCCATAGCTGCTACAGCTCCCACTACAACAGATGCAAAAGAGAGGGTGTTTGGCCCATGCACTTGGGGAGGTGAGACAGATTACTGCATCAGGAGATGAGCAAGAGTAGTGACTAGGGTGCTTCACTGAGTAAATGGAGAACCTGGGAGCAGGTGGGTTCAAGTGAATCTGCAGAGGTACTAAACTAAATCCAATACAATAGTTCAAAAGCTTGATAAATATAGAAGAAAAACAAAATAACCTATACTTCCACTAATCAAATACAACTGTTGAAATTAGTTTGGTGTGTTTCCATCCACTCTCCTTCCTTATAGATATAGGATTTTTCAAAAAAAATTTTTTTTTAATTTTTAAATTTATTTTTGAGAGACAGAGAGAGACAGTGAGAGCAGGGGAGGGTCAGAGAGAGAGGGAGATACAGAATCCGAAGACAGGGTCCAGGCTCTGAGCTGTCAGCACAGAGCCCGACACAGGGCTCGACCCCACAAACCGTGAGATCATGACCTGAGCCAAAGTTGGAAGCTTAACCAACTGAGCCACCCAGGCGCCCCTCAAAAAATTTTTTTAATGTTTATTTATTTTGTGAGAAAGAGACAGCATGCGAGCAAGGGGGGAGGGGGCAGAGAGAGAAGGAGACACAGAATCCAAAGCAGGCTCCAGCCTCCAGGCTGTCAGCCCAGAGCTCGACGCAGGGCTCAAACTCACAAACCACGAGATCATGACCTGAGCAGAAGTCGGATGCTTAACCAACTGAGTCACCCAGGTGCCCCTAGGTTTTTTTTTTTTAACTTGAAAGATTTCTCTTTTAAATTAAAATACACGATATGGAAAAATGTACATATCAAGTATATAACTTAAATGTTCAGAAATTTTACATATCCTTTTTTTAATGTTTTATTTATTTTTGAGAGAGAGAGAGAGAGAGAGAGAGAGAGAGAGACAGCATGAACAGGGAGGGCCAGAGAGAGGGGGAGACACAGAATCCGAAGATAGTCTCCAGGTTCTGAGCTAGCTGTCAGCACAGAGCCCGATGCGGGACTCGAACCCAGGAACCGTGAGATCACAACCTGAGCCGAAGTCAGATGCTCAACCAACTGAGCCTCCCAGGCGCCCCTACATATCCTTTTTTAAAAATTTTAAGTGTTTATTTTTAAGTGACAGAGCATGAGTGGGGGAGGGGCAGAAAGAGAGGGAGACACAGAATCCAAAGCAGACTCCAGGCTCTGAGCTGGAGCACAGCTCATGAGTTTGAGTCCTGCATCGGGCTCTGTGCTGACAGCTCAGAGCCTGGAGCCTGCTTCGGATTCTGTGTCTCCCTCTTTCTCTGCCCCTTCCCTGCTCGCATTCTGTCCCTTTCTCTCTCTCTCTCTCTCTTAAAAATAAATAAATATTTAAAAAGTAAAAAAAAAAAAAAAAAAAAGAGGAACACTTAACTCAGTCCAAGCCAGTCAGGAAAAACTTCTCAGAGGAGATGTCTTGGGACCAGGCGATACTTGAATGAAAGTGTTCTAGATAGGGGAACAGCATATGCGAAGACCCAAAGGTGGGAGAAAATATGGTTTGTTTAGGAAACCATCCACCATCCTCTAATGTACTCAAGTCGGAAACCTAGGAGTCATTCTGACTCTTCCTTTATTTTTACTTCCCACGTCTAATGGATCACCAAATGAGGCCAGTTCTGCTCCTAAATATTTCCCTTTAGCTGCTAAACTAGGACAGACCCTCATCACCTCTCACCTAGATGACTGCCTAGTAACAGGTGTCCCCGCTTCCAGTTTTGCACTTGTGACAATCAAGACTCAGTGTTTCTAATTCCATGACATTCTCTTGGCTTTGTCCTCCTCTTTATATGGTTTCATTCTCATTCTAGAACCAAAATGGCTGTAGCAGTTCCAGGGTCATATGTGGATTTGATCATCAATATAAATATAAACAGACCACATTCATATCTAACTTGAATCACTCCTCTTGCATTGTGTGCAGCACCTGAATCTAAGAGAGATGGAGAAAACATATTCACATTGTATTCACATTCATACAATACTAAATTGACTTTTTCTCTATTATCTCTTTTTGTAGAGTTCCCTGTGATATACTTACTCTTCTTCCTGCAGTTTCTGATACTTTTTTAACTCATTTGTGTCTGTTAGGGTTCTTTGGTTCCAAGCAACAAACCTGGCTCTAACCAAAGAAAAAGAAAGGGTTTTTTGGAAGGCTATAGGAGTACTTGCAAAACTAAAGGGAAGGTACAGGATGGAATTGGCAGGAACCAGGTGGCTTCAGGAGGTCCTATTAGCAGAGATTGCTTGACAGCCATGGCAGTGCGCCAGTGAAATGCATTTCATGATGAAAGGCATGAAATCCAGCTGATTAGTCTTTTGGTGACTATATTAATAATTCAAACTCAAGGAAGGAATATCCAATTGGCATATCTTGGGATATTCACAGACATGTTGGCTAGGGGAGGGCAAGTACTTGAATTAATGACTGTTGAATTGGATCCAATGAGGAGGAAGAAATTCTCCAGAAGAGGCAGGAATGGACACAGGGATGCCAAAAACAATAATCCCTACTATCTCTCCTGCTCAACCAACTGAGCCTCCCAGGCGCCCCTACCACTCATTTGCCTTCGATTCTGAGACAATTCATTCAACTTGGTCTCCTCTTAGCGTACCTCTCAGGCTGTTCTCTGCCTCCTTGCTTTTACAATGGTGCAAGGCACCCTAGAAGTTGACTGAGAGGCTTGTCTTTCATAAAATGAGAAAAGGATGGTTGTGAAAGGGGTGGTGTTTTCTTGAGCCGATTTATTTTGCAATCTGATGACTATTTGAAAACTCCTGGAAGGATAGGGTTGTGTCTTGTATGAAACATTCCCTGGCACCAAATTAAGACCAAAAGCCCCAAAGTTGGGGAAGGAGAGGGCCTCAGCGGTTCATCACTTGGAAAGGTCACCACCTGATTGTTGCACTTCAGACTTTTAAGAAGTTGGACTCAGCAGAAAAGAAATATGGAGTCTGTCAAATCCTGAAGAAAAGCTGGGAGGGATGGGATACAAGGCATGTGTCTCTTGATGGAAAGTCTTTGCTAGGGTAAGATGAGTTTGAGGGATACTAGATTCCAACCACATAAGCTGGAATCTGAGTGTCTTTGTGAGGATAGATGGTGTCAAACATTGGACATTTGGTCCATCAGGACACCACCTGTATTAAGGAGACAGTGGGGAGTAATCCAGGGGGGCAAAAAAAAAAATGAAGACTAGAGGAGCAGAGGAGCAGAGGAGACAGAGGTGAGGGGAGAGAAAAGCAGAGCTATACAGAGTGGAAAACATATAAAATGCAAGGCACCTCTCAGTCCAAATGACAATGGCTATTTCCAATATAAAACCCGTATAACTTAATAGCTATGTGATTTTGGCCAAGCTACTTTACCTAGTTGAGTCTGTCCAATCTGTAAAATTGAACTTGAATACTTCCCTCACAGGAGACTTCCAGAGCGCGGGTAACTTCTGTACCTTCACTTGGATAATAGTTACATTGAAAAAAAATCATAGAGCTGTACGTTTTAGGTTTGTGCATTTTTCTGTATGTATGCTATACTATACTCCAATAAAAAGGCTTACAAAAAATAAAAAATAACATTTCCCTTACAGGGTTGAAGAGTCAATAAAATGATGTTTGTAAGTCTAGCACAGTACCTGGCACATTAATGCGTGGCCAGGGTCCACAGTCCGGATACAGGGACCACGAACTTGCAGCCCAGAGGCCCGACGTCTTCCTTGTTACAGACAACTTTTATGTCGCGGGTGCTCTCTGAGCCTGTTTACCTAAGTAATGAGCCAGCTTAGGTATATTCTGGGAACTCCGCCAACCTGACTCTAAAAGATAGGAGCGAGAGCCAGTTTTGTGAACCCGGAAGGAGTGGAGATACCAGAAGAACCACCAGTGTGACACCCAGGACCCTCCTCCCTCCAGCAGAAGGAGCAGCAGCCTTGAGCGGCGTCGCTGTGGCGCGCGGTGCAATGTGGGCCAGCAGAGGGCTGTACTGGGCCGGCTGTTAGGGTCCCCCAAGGGGCCAGCGGAGCGCGTTTCACCGGGCACTCGCGTACTCCAAGCCTGCGCAGTGAAGTGTGTCCAGACTCCAGCCAATCCGGCCACCAGAGCTAGAGGTGGAGCTGGTGCAGGCTCCCAGCTCTGGCTTCCAAACTCCAGCAATTTACAGGGGGTGGAGGGGCAGGGGTGGGGTCCACCACTGCGCGTGATGCTGAATGCCCGGCCCTCTCCCCTCCTCCGGGAGGAGCTTGCTTCTCACCGCCAGACTTAAGCTAGATCCCTACCTCCACCTTCAGGCCAACCAACTTCCTTTGCAGCCCACTAGTTCCGGAAGCTGAGGCTTACTGGATCGTTGGCAGGGTGCAGAACCGAACAGAGATCACACTGTCTTGTTCACTCTCTGTGACTGAGCCGAGGTGAGTTTCTCCTGCTGCTGTTCCATCTTTCTCGCAGAGGAGATGGCCTTGATCGTTCACTACAGAGTTGTGCGCCCCGGAATAGAGCGGAGAGCGCAGGCTCTGGAGGCAGCCTGACTTGGTTTTGGATTTGAGTTCTGTGTGATCTTGGATAAGTTCTCAGTTTCTCTGGACCTTTGTTTACTCACGAATGAAATGAGTTCCTACATCGGAACTGTAGTGAGAATTGAGATAAAGCTTTTAAAGCCCCCGTCAACTATTAGGTGCTCAGTAAGTTTTAGTTGCCCTTTTTTTTTTTTTTTTTTTAACGTTAATTTATTTTTAAGAGAGGGAGATAGAGGGCGCGGGGGGGAGGGGCAGAGAGAGAGGGAGATACAGAATCTGAAGCAGGCTCCAGGCACACTGAGCTCACAGCACAAATCCCAAGGCAGGGCTCGAACTCACACACTGAGGGGTGGGGGAGGAGTGGGGAGGATAGATCATGACCTGAGCCGAAGTTGGATGCTTAAGGGACTGAGCCCCCCAGGCGCCCCTGTCCTCTTTTGCACACCAACACAGTTTTTCCAGGAGCTCTGGAATTGCAGATACTTCCTGAAAGTGACTGTAGTGGGTAGAATTAGTTAACTTAGGCACCTGCCTTGGGTTTGGGAAAGATAGGGGTTGTTTTTCTGTTGCCTCAGACCTCTGTTACAGTGCGACTGGAATCTGCACTGTCACCAGATGGGGCTACTATTAACTCTTTCTTTCAGCCTACTCATATCAGGCTGCAAGACCTCCCTAAAAGAGTCTTGATGGTTCTGATCAGGCCTGTTAATTTCCCAAGATCTGGGTTTTCTTACCTGTACACAGCAATCCCAGTATCATCCTGTATGAAGCCACTGGGGATTTTTTTGCTGAAAATGGTAAAGTGCTTTGATATCTTCCAGAGATTATTCTTTCCAGGTTACCCAAGAAGTAAGGAAAGATGATGATGGGGGCACCTGGGTAACTCGGTTAAACGGTTAAAGGTGGGACTCTTGTTTTTAGCTCAGGTCATGATCTCACAGTTTGTGAGTTGGAGCCCTGCAGAGCCTGCTTGGGATTCTCTCTCCCTCTCTCTTTGTCCTGCTTGCCTTATTCTCTCTCCCTCAAAATAAATAAATTAACTTTAAAAAAAGAAATAAAAAAAAAAGGTGATGAAGGCAGTAACTTCCCTCAAATGCCCTGCCCCCCAATTGCCTTTGTGTGTGTGCTCACATGTGTTTCTATGTGTGTGCATGGGGCAGGCACTCTAGGAATAAGGAGTTCAGATAGATGACCTCTGACCTCAAGGTGTCCCCCAGTTTGTGAGGGAAACTCATATAAACAAATAACTCCAGCTATGTGCATAAGCTGTCAGGGCACAGAAGGAGCAAGTGCTAGCTGAAGGATGAGCAGTAATTAGCCAGGCAAGGGTGGGACTTGGGGAAGCAAAGTGTGCCTGGAATCAATTAAGTTCTGGTTCTGCAGTCTGAAACATGGAGATTGGAATGAAGAGGTGGAAAAATGAGGAGGATGGGAGCCAGGTTATGAAATGTATTATTAAGGACTGTAGACTTTATCCTGATGATTGGCAAGAACTGCTGGAAGAGTTCGAGCCTCGAAGTCACTTGGTCAGATTTAGTGAATGGGTTGTGGGGAGAGCAGCTGTGCTGGAAGCAGAGCGATGGTTCAGGTAGGAGTGGTTCAAGCTAGAGCAGTAGCAGTGGAGGCAGATATGGATGGACTGGAGAAAGACTTAAGAAATATGTTTTAAAATTCTTTTCACATCAAGAAGTACATTAAGTATTTGGCTCAGGTCACGATCTGATGGTTCATGAGTCAAACCATGCTGACTGCATGGGCCTGCTTGGGATTCTCTCTCCCTCTTTCTTTTCTCCTCCCCTTCTTATGAGCTCACGCACGCACGCGCGCGCTCTCTCTCTCTCTGTCTCTCTGTCTCTCTCTCTGTCTCTCTCTCTGTCTCTCAAAATAATAAACTTAAGAAATATATATTTACCAGTATTAGTAGTGATGGGGTCTTGGAGTGGTGGGGGTCTGGAGCTGACAGCCAAGAAAGAATTCTTAAGACCTTTTTGGTGCAAAAAAGGTGATTTTATTAAAGCATGGGGACAGGACCCATGGGCTGAAAGAGCTGCCCTGGGGTTGTGAAGAGTCACTGATTATTTCCTATGAAGTTGAGGGAGATGAAGGCAAAAGAGAGGCCTCCCAAAATGACTTTCATATGCTAAAGAGGACTCAAAAGATACTGGAGGCCTTGCTAGGTGGTTTTCCTTTTAGTAAGGCATTAACGTTAAGACAGTAGGAAGTTCCTGGAGAAATGTTACACTCTGCCTATCTCAAGTATTTGTCAATGGGCTGCAGGTTATAAGGAAATTTAGTTTTACCTACCGTTTCCTTCTTGCCTTTGTTCCCCACATCACAATGGAGGGGAGGGTGATGTTGGGGTCTAGGAAACTGAATCTATAGGTTTCTGGAGATAAGGCTATTGATAAGATTGCCTTTTTCTTATAATTTACTAAGACATTTGTAAACTGATGGAGACTCTGGTCCTGCATGACTGTGATCCCTATCAGTTAACCATTTGTTTTCCCCTTCAGGCAGCCTGGAGTGCCTGAAGAATGTCACACTTATCCTACCTAGTGTGTGTGGTGGGATAGGTGGTGTTTGCCTTGACTTATGCTCCCTCACCAGTAGGATTTTTAACCCAGCCAAATAGAGCAAATCTAGGTCAATGTTACATATTTAAAATAGTTTTCCATGCTGGCTTCTTAGAAGTACAGGCAAGGGTATACCCCCCTACCAATCACTTGTGAAAACCATAAAATGATAATAACTCAAATGCCAAATGAACTGAAATACATTATTTAGATGGCTTTTAAGACCCCATGTGATGAGGGAGCATAAGGCAAGCTGAAGGCAAAGCACACCTCCCCACCCAAGGTGGGATTATGTGTAATATTCTTCAGGAGCTCCTGGCTTCCCAAGAACAAAGGAAAGGACAGAAAACAGATGGTTAAACTGTTGAGTCTCCATCAGTTTACAAACATCTTAGTAAATTACAAGAAAAAGGCAATCTTATCAATAGCCTAATCTCCAGAAACCTGTAGACTCAGTTTCCTGGAGCCCCAACATCACCCCTCCATAGTAATATGGGGAACAAAGGCAAGAAGGAAATCGCAGGTAAAACTAAATTTCCTGATAACCTGTGGCCCATTGACAAATACTTGAGGCAAATACAGAGTATAACATTTCTCCAGGAACTCCCTACTGTCTTAATGTCAATGCTCTGCTAGAAGAAAAAACAACCTTAGCTTGACAATAGCTAGGCCTGCAGTATTCTGTGAATCTTCTTTAGTATTTGAAAATCTCTTTGAGGCACCTGGGTGGCTCAGTCGGTTAAGCATCCGACTTTGGCTCAGGTCATGATCTCAGGGCCGTGGGTTCGAGCCCCACATCGGGCTCTGTGCTGACAGCTCAGAGCCTGGAGCCTGCTTCAGATTCTGTGTTTCCCTATCTCTGCCCCTCCCCCACTCATGTTCTGTTTCTCTCTGTCTCAATAAAAAAAACCCAAAAAACATAAAAAAAGAAAATCTCTTTGAAAACTTCCCCTTGACTTGACCTCCTCCAACTCCTTAGTATATAAACAGTCACTCTTTACAATCCCAGTGCAGTTCTTTGTGCTTTAATAAAAATCACCTTTTTGCACCAAAGATGTCTTCAAGAATTCTTTCTTGGCCGTCAGCTCCAAACCCACCCACCCTGCCCCCTCCACTCCAAAACTTCATCAGATGGATTATGCTGTGAATGTGTTGTCTGATTTGCTTTGACAGTTGTTATCCAGGCCCTTGAGTCCCTCATGAGAGAGAGTATACAGAAAGAAGAGAATGCATGGGTCAGGTACTGTGCAAAGTGCTTTATAGTTACTCATCCAAATGGGGGAAGGGGTGCTGAGATTCAAACCCAGGTCTGTGCAACCCCAGGCCCTCAACTGATTCCTTTGTGCTCTCCTGGTGGATTTGTTGAGTTTGGTTTTGGATATGTTGAATCTTAGATACCTATAAAACATACTGGTGGAGATAGCCACAGGGAGTTGAATGTACAGAACTAGGGTGGGCAGATTCAGTGCTTAAAGTGATAACTGAAGACATGAGCTTAACTAGGGAGTGAGAAGAGGATTGGGGACAGAACCCTGAGCAAACCAACATTTATGGGAAGTAGAGGAAAGGCCCATGCAGCCAGGAAACACTCATGTAAATACTGCTTCCTCTTTTTCTTGTGTTTTTGAGATCCCTGCATCCAAGCAGCTGCTATAGAGCCTTCCTCTGAGAAGGGAAGACAACCCTACAGAGAAGAAACATAGGCGCTGACTTAGGAATAATAAAACCTGAGTCCTTTAAAAAAAAAAAAAAAGATTTTAAGTAATCTGTATACCCAATGTGGGGCTCGAACTTAAAACTCCAGGATCAAGAGTTACATGCTCCACCGACTGAACCATCCAGGCACCACTAAAATCTGAGACCTGATACTACCTCTCCCTATGCACACCCAATTTTTCTCTCTTTCTTCAGTAAAACCTTCCCAAATTAACGTGAGGGTTTCTGAGCGTTGCCAGAGGCCAAGCTACACAGTTCCTGACAACTTCAGAACCTGTTAATTCAGGAGAAGGCTGGAAAGCCAGTGCCTCAGGCAGAAGATGAGGAAGTCCAGAGCTGGCAGAGTCTGACTTCCTGTCCTAGAGAAAAACATGCGTTCTTTCCCTCCCTTGGAGCTCTTGTTCTTTGAAGCTCTTTGTTAGGTCTTCCTACTTGTATGATCCCCCCCACCCCCCTCCAAGCCTCAGTGTTTTGGGTTTTCAGTTTCACCATCAAAAGAAAGGGAGAAATAAGCATCAGGTTTCTTCTTCCTTTTCGCCTTAGATCAGAGCTTGCTTTGTTCAGGGCTCTCAGTCTAAGTCCACGTATAATTTCAGAGTTCTCCAATGTGTGCTGGGAAATCTGGGAGAGGCCAAAAGGTCACTTGTTTGAGGATCAAGCCCAGGAAACCAGCCACAGATCCTGGTGGCAACTGGCAGGCTAGTTCCTCCTGTGAAATCCAGACATACTTGCCTGATCCCCTGGAAAGTTTGTATTCCTGGGAAGTTTGCTAGCACTTTTGCCCTCAGTGATCTATGTTGGCCCTCAGTGATCTATGTTTGATGCCCAGATTGAACCTTTTTGTTTTTGTTTTAGCAGAAACAGGTGGTCTCCATAACCAGGTTATGCTAGACTGTAAAGTTCTCATGGGGGTGCCTGGGTAGCTCAGTCCATTAAGCATCTGACTTCGGCTCAGGTCATGATCTCCTGGTTCATGAGTTCAAGCCCCATGTCAGGCTCTCTGCTGTTAATGCAGAGCCTGCTTTGGATCCTCTGTCCTCCTCTCTCTGCCCCTCCCCTGCTCTCTTTCTCTCTCTCAAAAATAAACATTTGTTTAAAAAAAAATTCTTCAGGAGTCAGATGTATCAGGAAAGACAATTTTAATGTATTAATTACACTTAGAACTTGTTTTATTTCCTGCTCTACCATAATATTCTGGATGTCTTTTCAGAACTTAGAAACAAAGGTTATATTTATAAAGATATTGCTGGCAATGAAATCAATCCCAAGGGAGTGATATCTATAGTACTGGTGAAATCAAGGGAAAAGGTTGTTTCTACCTTATCAGCTCTTGGGGTGAGCATTCTTTGTCTTTTCCCTTTCGCTTGGATAACTGCTATTCATCAAGACTTGACTTGGCGTGCCTGGCTGGCTTAGTCGATAGAGCATGCAACTCTTGACTTTGGGGTTGTGGGTTTGAGCCCCACGTTGGGTGTAAAGAATATTTAAAAATAAAATCTTAAAAAAAAAAAAAGATGACTCAAATATCACGTCCAAGAAGCCATCCTAGCAGGGTTACTCTTTTCTTGTAGCACTTGTGCAGATTTTGCTCCTACCTTATACATTGTACTGATATCCTCTGTCCACCCCCCACTAGCCCATACACTCCAAGAGGCAGGGACTTTATTTGAATATGTATGTCTCTTAGACCTAGCACAAGGCCTGGAACATTCATCATTTGCTGCCTGAATGAGCATCCTTGGGCCATTTGGAGACTTCTGATTTTCATAGCTCTCTAAAGAGGGTTGTTCCAATCACCCATCTGTTTTGTTCAGTTGGAAATTTTCCTGTGTCTATAATTTACTGCTTTCTGCTGTGTCTAATTACCTTTCCTGGAAGGCCTTTTCCCCTTGATTCTTAGGAAAGTCCAGCTTACTCTTAAAAGTCAATGTCAGTATTCCTTGGTCCTTGCCCTGCAGAAGTCGTTTGCTTTTTTGTAGCACATTGTAATATGTGTCTACTGAGGCATAGCACAAGAATATTATGAGTCTGTTTACCTCCCTTTTCTTGCATTTTTCCATTGGCTCTTCCTTGGATGCTTGGCTCTGCCACTTCTTAGCTGTTGATTTGAGGCAAATAACTTCACCTCTCTGAGCTTGTTTTTTTCATCTAAATGATGGTCTACTTCCCTTATAAGAGCCCACTCAGGCCTAGCAGCATGCCAATCAAACATCTTTGTGAGGGACTAGGAGAATCTGTAGTTTCTGACAACCTCCTGGGTATGTTCATTTCATCTTCAGAGAAGTGACCCATCCCTGAGCCTCTTCTGTCACTTGGTGTCACTTTGTTTCATAATGGCCTTTGCCTGTCTTACACTGGTTTGAGACCTTATGTAGTCAAGGCTGGGTACTTCAGGAGCCACCCACCTTTGTTTTTAGGTATTAGAACTGTCTAACATAGACCTTTAGCCCGGTAGAAGGAAGGGCAGCCAAGCTGGTGGTCCAGTTAATATTTGTCCAGGAGCTCCTGACTTTGATTGGTTCTAGTTACCCTGTCTTAGCTGCCCTCTGCTCACAGGCATGTATACACAACCACACGTTTGCTCTCCTTTCATCGCTGTGCTCCCTTTACTACCCATGTTTTACAGGAGTCTTGATCAGTGGGTGGCTGAAGCTCAAGCAGCAGGACTGACTCCCACATTGTTCTCTTCCCATCTGTGTTTCAGGGAGGCAATGGCGGCTTCCTGCATCCTTCTGCACACTGGGCAGAAGATGCCTCTGATTGGACTGGGCACCTGGAAGAGCAATGCTGGCCAGGTGAGAGATGGAGGAAGAGGAGGAGGGCTTCTTGTGCCTTTGCTAGGGAAGAGGCAGTATTTGGGAGATGGTCTCAGCATTTTCCCTAGCAGCCCCAACCCTATACTCCATTTCATGTAGAGATGAGCCTGAAGGGCAGTGGGAAGAAACAAGAGAAGAGACCAGCAATGAGTCCTTGGCTTCCTCAGCTGACTCAGAGGAAGGGATGAGGGGCCCAGCAGGGCCAAGGGAATAGGAAGGAACTGCTTCGGTAATTGGATCTGCACTGAGTGCTGTGGCAGATGTGGGATACCTCTGTGCCTGGCCCTATGCTGACCCCTCATAACACCACTTATCACCGTGCACCATGATCATGTCTCCCTCTCCTACACAAGGTTCCTTGAGGACTGGGCCACTCCCTAATGCTCAGTCCAGAGGTAGACACATAGCAGGTTTCCGGGTTTGAAGAATAACTATGTCAGCTGTGTAGACCAAGGTTTAGCAAACTTTTTCTTAAAGAACCAGATGGTTAATAATTTAGATTTTGCTGGACAAGTTGCAAAATGGAGGGGATTATGTATTCATGTAACCATTTGAAGATGTAAAAGTCGTTCTTAACACAAGGGCTGGAAAAAACAAAAGGCAGCTGCTAGCTCGAGTATAATAACCCCTGTGTCAACTCTTCCATCTTAGGGGAGCATGGAAATAGAGATCTGTTCCTACCTGGGGTGGGGCTTCTTCCTTGTTCTTTGGAAATCTGAATCAGGGTTTAGAGAAGTTTGGGGATTAAGTTTGAGAGGGACTCTGGGAAGGAGAACAGTGTCTTTTCTCTGGGATTTAGGCTGGTATTTGTGTTGTGCTCTGCCTCTTTTCCCTTTGCTTTCATTTCTACATGCCTAGAACCCTGGAGTCAGAGTCTTTGTGCTCCAGGCAGGCACTGACATGGCCCAGGACAAGTCCAGGAGCTAGATAAAGGCAGAGAGTGGAGGTATGAACTGGGCCAAGACTAGGGGTATGGGGCAGCAAGGGTGAGGGGAGTACATCTGGTTAGTAAGAGCTATACCTAGATGGGGATCTTGAATGGCAAGGCACTCTTAGTTTTGCTTCTGCTGCCATGCTTCTACTCTGTTTTTTAGCAAATTGACTGACCTGTCATCCTACCTGGTGTCTGCTTTCTTCTCTCCTAACAGAGGGCTCTGAGCCCAGGCTCCATCTCACTTCTCTAGCTTCCTTAATTTTCTCCCTCTCTGAGTTCTTCTGCTTCCCTGAACTCCCAGAGCTTGCTTGATCTACAAGGCTCCATAAATGTTTCTCTGTGCATTGGCCTACAAATTATTTACCTGTATAACATGTTTCTATAACCAGCTCTTCAGAACTAGAGAACCTGTCTCCATGATCTATATTTCTGTTCTCTGTCAAAGGATACATCTACCTTCTGAGCATCTAACTGGGAATACAATGTTAGTTTTTTGCTGGGCTCCCGGGTAGGAGGGAACCTTGGGGGTTATTGGGGTAGGCACGAAGGGGTTGGGGGTCTCTGAAGAAGCCTCTGGTCCCCTCAACTAGAACCATCTTTCATTTTTTCACCCCTGCTTTATGGATGACTGCAGTCATCCTGCCCTCCCCAATCAGTAACCCTCAGGAGGGCAGTTTCTGGCCTAGGCCAGCAGAGCTGAAACCTCTGCTTCTCTCACCTGGCAGGTAAAGGCTGCTGTTAAGTATGCCCTGAGTGTAGGCTACCGCCACATTGACTGTGCTGCTATCTATGGCAATGAGACGGAGATTGGGGAGGCCTTGAAGGAGAATGTGGGACCTGGCAAGGTGAGGACTGGGGCTACAGATGGGTGGGGTGAGAGAGCTCTGGGGCTGGGGTGGCTGGCTGGAGGCATCTGGAAGCACCTTCCTTCTAATCCCTTCCCTAGAGGTGAGGGTGGGTGAGACTGGGTGCCCAGGGCTCTTCTCACTATGGGCCCTGCCCCCTGTACCAGGTGGTGTCTCGAGAGGAGGTGTTTGTGACTTCTAAGCTGTGGAACACTAAACACCATCCTGAGGATGTGGAGGCTGCCCTCCGGAAGACACTGGCTGACCTCCAGCTGGAGTATTTGGACCTGTACCTAATGCACTGGCCTTATGCCTTTGAGTGAGCCTTGCCAGGGTCTTTATCCAGGGAGTCGGGTGTTGCGGGAGTCAGGTTAGTAACTTATAAGGCACACTAGCAGAGCAGGAGAGGAACACGCCTCAGCTTGCCATGGGAACTCAGCCTTTTATGCTATAGCAGCCGGAAGTTTAGCTACAGAAAAGGAGTGCAGCTTCGCATGGTGTGTATCCTTAGGGGTGTATGGGTGGTCCCTCCTGCTCCCTTTGTTTATTCAAAAAACTACTATCTTTCTAAGCTAGGCCTATGGATTGCCATAGAGAGTCAGCTCCAGCAGAGGGTATGAAAGGAGGCTTACCATCATCTCTATGCATTGTACTGAAAGAAGTTGCAAGAGCATGCAACTCTCTGAGGAGGAAGGAGTTCAGGAAGACTTGGCAGAGGAGAGGAGATACAATCTGTGTTTAAGAAGAAGAGGAGAGGGAATGGGCATTCTGTATAAAGTTAATGCCTGGGTCATGACCTTAAAGAGTTTCTTTAATAAGGTTTCTTATTCTTGGCGTTTTGCCCTTTCTGGGCTTAGTATGGGGACACAGTGGCTGGATGAGCAGGTAAGGTTAGGAGGCTTACATTTGTGCCCACTCGTGGGGGACTGTCTTTCACTTAGGCGAGGAGACAACCCTTTCCCTAAGAATGTCGATGGGACTATCCGCTATGATTCTACTCACTACAAGGAGACCTGGAAGGCTCTGGAGGCACTGGTGGATAAGGGGCTGGTACGGGCACTGGGCCTGTCAAACTTCAACAGTCGGCAGATTGATGATGTGCTCAGTGTGGCCTCTGTGCGCCCAGCTGTCCTGCAGGTAAGCATAGCAAAGCAGATGAATGGTTTGGGGGTATATGTGTATGCAAGAACACGAGTGAGCAGATGATGGGTCTGTTTTATGGCGATGGTTAGCAAGTTTTCAGAAGTGTTGGTGTAGAAATTCTCTGCATAAAGAAGGGCACTGAGGGTGCCTGGGTGGCTCAGTCTGTTGAGTGTCTGACTCGATTTTGGCTCAGGTCATGATCCCAGGGTAATGGGATTAAGCCATGGTCGAGCGCTATGCTGACAGCTCAGAGCCTGGAGGCTGCTTCAGATTCTGTGTCTCCCTCTTTCTCTCTGCCCCTCCCGTGCTTGCGCTCTGTCTCTCAAAAATAAACATTAAAAAAAAAACCTTAAAATTAAAAAAAATTTTTAGAGAGAGAGTGAATCAGGGAGAGGGACAGAGGGAGAGAATCCCAAGCAGGCTCCAGGCTCAGTGCAGAGCCCAACGCAGGGCTCAATCCCATGACCCTGAGATCACGACCTGAACCAAAATCAAGAGTCAGACACTCAACTGACTGAGCCACTCAGGCACCCAAAAAAATAAAAACTTAAAAAAAAAGGGGGCATTGAGTTAACTACACTGGAATTAAAAATAATCTAATTTTTTAAAAAAGCTAAAAAGTCCTTTTTTTAATGTTTTTTTTTTTTTTTTTGAGAGAGAGAGAGACAGAGCAAGCAGAGGAGGGGCAGAGAGAGAGGGAGACACAGAATCAGAAGCAGGTTTCAGGCTCTGAGCTCTCAGCACAGAACCTGATGTGGGGCTCGAACCCACAGACCACGAGATCATGACCTGAGCTGAAGTCGGCCGCCCAACCAACTAAACCACCTAGGCGACCCAAAAGTCTTTTTGATTGAAACACATGGAATTAAAATTTTAAAAAAGTTAAAAAGTATTTTTGATTGAGACACAATGGAAATAAATGTGGATAACATACATCCAAAGTAAGATTCACGGCGCCCAGGTGGCTCAGTGGGTTAAGGATACGATTCTTGGTTTCAGTTCAGGTCTCGGCTCAGGTCATGATCTCATGGTTCAGGAGTCTGAACCCCATATCAGGCTCTGTGCTGTTTGGGATTCTCTTTCTCCTCTTTCTCTGCCCCTCTTCCTGCTCTCTCTCTCAAAATAAATAAACTTAAAAAAATTAAATAAAGTTTCTGTTGGGGCACCTGGGTGGCTCAGTCGGTTAAGCGTCCGACTTCAGTTCATGATCTCGCAGTTTGTGGGTTCGAGCCCCGTATCGGGCTCTGTGCTGACAGCTCAGAGCCTGGAGCCTGCTTCAGATTCTGTGTCTCCCCTTCTCTCTGCCCCTCCCCTGCTCATGCTCTGTCTCTCTGTTTCTCAATAATAAATAAATGTTAAAAAAAAATAAAAAAAAAGTTTCTGTCAGTGAGAACAAGTACTGTGTATTGGTTCATATCAAATATAAGAACATTAGAAAACCAAAAATAAAGAAATGAAGGACATTGAAGTATGGGAAGAGAATGAAATGGACAGTGGAAGGTGGAGAGTGAGAACAGTGGGTTAAGGGGAAGTGCAGATCAGCAATGCAAGGTTGGTCAAAGGTGGGGCCCTCAAGGTGGGTGTGGCCAACCTATAGTGATGGGTTTTTTTCTTGATTCAGGTGGAATGCCACCCATACTTGGCTCAGAAGGAGCTGATTGCCCACTGCCAAGCACGTGGCCTGGAGGTGACTGCTTATAGTCCTTTGGGCTCCTCTGATCGTGCTTGGCGTGATCCTAATGAGCCTGTCCTACTGGAGGAGCCAGTGGTCCTGGCACTGGCTGAAAAGTATGGCCGGTCTCCGGCTCAGATCCTGCTCAGGTGTGCGTGGTCTTGGGGAAAGGAGGTGGGCAAGAGCACTGGGTTGGGAGGCAAATGTTGAGGGATGTGGCTGCTAATCTTGCCATGTAATCTGGGGGGAGCTACTCTGAGGCATGTTCCCCATTCCAGTGGGGCTCAGGGAATCCAGGAGCTTAGAGAACACTTTGTGGAAGACAAAACACTGCTTGTGAGTACTGACTCCTCTTCCTTATCTACTTCAATCGCCCACCTTAGGTGGCAGGTGCAGCGGAAAGTGATCTCCATCCCCAAGAGTATCACACCTTCACGTATCCTTCAGAACATCCAGGTACTTGGTGATGGGGTCCTGTCTTTTTTAGCCCATTGGGACACAGTCTGGCTCTAACTCTGCCTGGCAAGAAGGCAGTGTACTGGAATCCCAACTTCACACACAAAGCTGGCTTTCCTGACCTCCACTTTCCATCCCCAGGTGTTTGACTTCACCTTTAGCCCGGAAGAGATGAAGCAGTTAGACACCCTGAATAAAAATTGGCGATACATTGTGCCCATGATCACTGTGAGTATATATCATGTACTAGAGTTAGGGAATGCAAGATTTGCAGCAGGATTCTGGGCCAAATCTGGCCTCAACCTTGCTGGTTAGAAGAGAGGAAGGATGTTGGTAGGATTGATGTCCTGGACACAATGGGCTTTCTTATTTTTATTAAGCTTGGGGGAGTAGTATGGCTTGGGAATAAGCATATAGCCTGTGAGTCCCAGTTCTGCCTCGATACCTTGTGACCTAGAACAAGTTATTTAACTTCTGCAAGCTTCAATTTCTTTTCTGTAAAATAATCCCAGTTCCTGACACATAGCAAATTCTCAGTAAATGGTATAAATAAGAGGAGCCTAAAAGGCATTGTCAACCTTGTTAAAGGGATTGAGGTTGGGTTGAAGCCTGTTACACATAGGGAAATAAATAGTTCCTTATCCCAGCTGAGACTGCAAACTCTTAGGGGCAGGGGCAGGTATACACCAGACTGTGGTTTGCTGGAGGTGCTGACACTGGCATTCTCTGAGGTCCAGGTCCTGCCACTGCCATCTGTCATAGGACTTACAGGTGATGTTATTTAAGAAGATTCAGGGAAAGATGCCCTGTGTCTTTGGAATGTCAATTCCTGCTTATAGAGTTTTCCATTTGTCTCTCTTTCCAGGTGGATGGGAAGAGGGTCCCGAGAGATGCAGGGCACCCTCTGTATCCCTTCAATGACCCATATTGAGACCACCACTCCATGGTTTCCTTTCCAGCTCTCCAGCTACAAGGTCCTGCTACCCCCCAGGAAGGAGTTAATAAAACCATTGGAGCATCCATACTACTTGCTTGTCTTATTTGTCTGGTCAGATCTGAGATGGAAATGGTTTCCCTTAGGAATGCCAGACTTAGGGACGCTGAATCGCACAAGCCCCAAGCCCAGACTTCTTTCCTTTTTGGTTCTGGAGGAACAAGGTTGTGGCTGAATTTGTTAGAGCTTCTTGAATTAGGTACATTGATGGAGTTGCGCCATCTACTGGCAGTTGCAGCACTACATGCTGCCCCAGAGTGCCCAAAATTGGTTCTTGGAGTGCCATCAAAGCAGTGAGATCCTGTGGTTTCGTGGCACTACCGGGCCTGGGTCTTGGGTTCCCAACCCCACCGCCCTGTTCAGCCCCTAGGTTTAGGTTTATGAAAGGAAAAAAAAAACATTCAGAAGTTTGGGAGTCCCAGCTTATAATATCAAGAAAGGTGGGGATAGGGGCTTTGTCTCTCAGACACACTATAGTCAGTGTGCATAGTCTACCTGAAGGAGATCAAGTCAGTCCAAAAACTTGTCAGTCTGCATGTAGCTTATGTATTTTATAGTCCTACCAGAGGCCCCTGAGGTATTTTGTTTGCTTGTTTTATATATGTTTATTTATTTTTGAGAGAGAGAGAGAGAGAGAGAGAGAGACAGTGATGGGTGCAGGGAAGGGCAGAAAGAGAGGGAGACAGAGAATCCCAGGCAGGCTCCACACTGCCAGCTCAGAGCCTGACACAGGGCTCAATCCCACAAACCATGAGATCATGACGTGAACCAAAACCAAGAGTCAGACACTTAACTGACAGCCACCCAGGCATCCTAGCCACTGAGGTTTTAGGAGAGTTTTTGAAAAATTCCTCTAAACTCGGGTCACACAAAACAAATTTTAGTTTTCCAGTGGAACCATTCATTGCTCTTCATTCAACAAATATTTATTGGGTACTTAACATGAGTTAGGCACAATGCCAGGCCCAGGGGACCAAGACACATAGGTCCCTACAGTTTAATGGAGGAGAGAGACTAAGTAATTGCATAATTAGTTTAATTACACTTGGAAGAAGTGCTATGAAAAAGCGCACAGTAAGGAACCTACTGATTTAATTGGGCAGAGATATGAAGGATGAATAGGGATTAATTAGTTAAAAGAGGTGAGCATGAGAATAGTATTCCATACGAATTGAATAGCTTATGGGGCGGGGGTGGGGGGGTGGGGAAGCCTTGAAACTGGAGGAAGCTGTTGGGAAAACCTAAAGAAGTCTTCTGTAATAAAAACAAAGTGAGGGGCACCTGGGTGGTTCAGTTGATTGAGCCTCTGATTTCAGCTCATGTCATGATCTCGTGGTTTGTGACTTCAAGCCCCGCATCAGGTTCTGTGCTGACAGCTCAGAGCTTGGACCCGGTTTTGGATTCCGTCTCCCTCTCTCTGCCCTTTCCCTGTTCACACTCTGTCTCTCTCTCTCTCTCTCTCTCTCTCTCTCTCAAAAATAAATAAACGTTAAAAAAAAATTAAACCTGAAAGTGAGTGGAGATGGAATGGCATGAAATAATGCTGCAATTAGGCAGGGCCTGGTGATGGAGGGCCTCAGAAATGGAGTTAAAGATTTTGCTTTTATCCTGAATGCAGCAGAAAGCCACATAAAGAGTTTGGAGCCGGAATAACTTGGGAAGGTATGTGTCTTAGCAACACAATGCTGATGCAGTGGAGAGAATGGATTAAATAGATAAAAGGTAGATGGAGGAAGCATGTTGGAAGTTAGTCTTTTTCTCTGGTCCTTTCTACCTGGAATGACCCATCCTTTAGCCCACTGTGCAATTAATACCTCTTCCTTAAATGTTCATTTTAGCTGTCACTTCCTCTGGACATCTTTCCTGACCTCCTCCTCCCCAGGTTGCTTGCTATATGATTCCATAGCTCCTGACTCATGATCCAAGTTTCTACAGTTATGAAGTAGTTTGAGTATGAGGTATATTAGTTTGCTAGGCCTCCTGTAACAGTACCACAGAATGGGTGGCTTAAACAACAGAAAGTTAATCTTCACACTTCTGGAAGCTACAACTCTAAGATCAAGGTGTCAGGATTGCTTCCTGACAAGGGGAGGATTTGTTTCAGGCCTTCTCCTTGGCTTTTGGATGGTGATCTCCCTGTACCTTTACAATTTCTTCTCTCTGTATGCATCTATGTCCAAATTTCTTTTTTTTTTTTTTTGCCACTAGAGAAAACATAGGATTTTATTATTCCCATTCCAAAGGGCAGATCTTCGCAGGATGAGGTAATTCCCTTAAAAAAAATTTTTTTTTAATTATTTGTTTTTGAAAGAGAGACACAGAGAGAGACAGAGTGTGAGCAGGGGAGGGGCAGAGAGAGGGAGACACAGAATCTGAAGCAGGCTCCAGGCTCTGAGCTGTCAGCACAGAGCCTGACGCAGGGCTCGAACCCATGAACCGAGAGATCATGACCTGAGCCGAAGTCGGATGCCCACCGACTGAGCCACCCAGACGCCCCAGGATGAGGGAATTCCAACTGTGAGGAGGAAGTCTCTACTTGGCTGCAATGAGCGGGTTCTGCAGGACCACAATGACCCAGTCCCCACACAGGAACATCTTGGAGATATAGCGGTTTTGTTGATTGGCTTGGACTTTTTTACTCTTGCCACTCTTGGGGACCCCATTCCACATCTCTTTCACATTCTCCAACACCATGGTGCAGTACCTGTCCATGGCCTTTCCAGAGCCCAGGAGCTTCTTGTTGCAGCAGTTGATGAGCACTTGGGCATTCTTCTTGACCGTGTAGGCACAGAGAGAGGACCCGTGTTAAACTCTTCATCCTCCCACTTCTGCAGTTCCTCTGAGGTCATCTCACTCTTGAGCTTCTTGAGGAGGCTCATGGTGGTAACAGCTGCACTCACTCCCAGGTCAGTCCAAATTTCTTCTTATAAGGACACCAGTCATATTGGAGTAGGGCCCATCCTAAGGACCTCATTTTAACTTACCTCTTTATTTTTTTTTAATTTTTTATGTCTTTATTTTGAGAGACAGAGACAGAGAGTGAGTGGGGGAGGGGCAGAAAGAGAGGGAGACAAAGAATCTGAAGCAGGCTCCAGGCTCTGAGCTATCAGCACAGAGTCCGATGCAGGGCTCGAATCCATGGACTGTGAGATCGTGACCTGAGCCGAAGTCGACACTTAACCAACTGAGCCACCCAGGCGCCCCTTTAATTACCTCTTTATTTTTTTTTCTTTTTGAGAGAGAGAGAGAGACAGCGTGAGCAGGGGAGGGTCAGAGAGAGAGGGAGACACGAATCTGAATACAGGCTCCAGGCTCTGAGCTAGCTGTCAGCACAGAGCCTGATGCAGGGCTCGAACCCACTAACCGTGAGATCGTGACCTAAGCCGAAGTCGGCCACTTAACTGACTGAGCCACCCAGGCGCCCCTTTAATTACCTCTTTAAAGACCCTGTCTCCAAATACAGCTATATTCTGAGGTACTGGGAATTAGGAGTTAAGTATAGAAATTTGGAGAGGACACAATTCAGCCCATATCAGGAAGCAGAAGTTATCATAACATGAAATTATTCACTAATAAACTGGAAACTGACTGCTTAAAAATTATTCCTGACTCAAACATCTTACCCTACTTAACTTTAGCATTGCTCTGTTGACATCTGTGACTAATCACTGGGTAACACAGTGCACATCCACTGCAAAGTGAAATTGCATATCTTGCAAAAGATGTATTATTTTGATAAAACAATGGAAGTGATATTGGGGAACTTCATACAACATACCCAAAGCCATTGAAAAGTGAGGATCTAGGGGTGCCTGGGTGGCTCAGTCAGTTAAGTGGCCGACTTCAGCTCAGGTCATGATCTCACAGTCCATGGGTTCCAGCCCCGCATCAGGCTCTGTGCTAACAACTCAGAGCCTGGAGCCTACTTCTGATTCTGTGTCTCCCTCTCTCTCTGACCCTCCCCTGCTCACACTCTGTGTGTGTGTCTCTCTCTCAAAAATAAATAAATGTTAAAAAAGTTTTTTTTAATTAAAAAATATAGAAAAGTGAGGATCTGATGGTTAACCAAAAAAGAAAATAAAAAATGAGGACACCAGCCTTTGAAAGAGGATGTTTGGAATATCAAAGTATTAAGGCTTTATGGAAAACTATGAAGTCCTCAAGTATTTTTACAAAAATGATTCTTTATATGATAATTGTTTTGAATAAAAGGCCACAGACTCAGAATTTAAAAATGAGACTTGCCTTTTTAAGACTGCATTCCAGAAGAAAGGAAGAGAGTGCTTACCAGCTAATGGCGAGCACCACCCCATTCCAGTTCCAGTTCCTTATATCAAAAATTATTTACACACAAGTACAATCTAACACCTCTCAGAAACTGCCCTGTAGTCTGCAAGGGAGAGTCCATCTCACATGCAAGTAGGAAAAATTAGACCTTGTAACATAAAGTTGTGTAGGGGAGGAATGTGAACCTTGTAGTCACAGCTTGGCAAACTTAAAAAAGGATACTTGTGGGGCACCTGAGTGGCTCAGTCACCTGTCCTGCTCTTGATCTTGGCTCAGGTCATCTCACAGCTTGGCTCATGAATTCAAGCCCTGCATATGACAACACAGAACCTGCTTGGGATTCTCTCTCTCTCTCTCTCTCTCTCTCTGCCCCTCCCACTTGTGCTCTCTCTCTCTCAAAATAAATAAATAAACATTTTTAAAAAAAGGATAATTGAAAAAGGGGACTGTAACATGCATTTGAAAGAGGTCACAGTATTTCTTTAGGAAAATATCCATGAAGGAGTTCTGATATTTGTCCAAAGCATTAAAATATTGAAAATCTCTTTTTTAAAATTATTATTATTTTTTATTTTTGAGAGAGAGAGGGCGTGAGTGACTGAGGGGCAGAGAGAGAGAGGGAGAAAGAGAGAATCCCATACAGCCCCTGAACTGTCAGTACAGAGCCCGAAGCAGGGCTTGAGTTCACGAACCATGAGATCATGACCTGAGCCAAAGGTGCCCCTGAAAATCTCTTTATTGGTTGAGATGTTAATTACTAGAATGTTCATGACAAGTTCTGTTGATTTTCCTCTTTATATTCCTCTCTATGGATCATCCATACCTTGATACCTGTATACTCATGAAACTATGCTTTCAAATTTATTAACATATAGTTATTCTTAATATGCTTATTTTAAAATTGTGTTTAAATTTCTATAGTTATTTCTTCTGCATTTTCTTTTTTGCATTTGCTGTCTATATATTTTTTCTGCACATATTTAATTTATTTTGAAGAACCAGTCTCTAGTTTTATTATTTTTAAATTTCTCTCTTGATTTCTGCCCTATCTTCCTTATGTCTTTCCCTCCTGAGATTTCTCTATTGCTCTTTTTTTAACTTCATAAATTGAATTATTAGATCATTCTTTTTATTGTTTCATGACAAAATTTTTTGAAAGCTATAATTCATGTAAATGCAGTTTCATACCTATGAAATTTGACATATAGAGTGTTCATTATCACTCAATTCTAAGTATTTAACATCCTTTGCAATTTAAAAAACATGTTTTTTTAATATTTATTTTTGAGAGTGAGAGAGAGAAAGTAGGGGAGGGGCAGACAGAGAGGGAGATACAGAATCTGAAGTAGGCTTCAGGCTCTAAGCTATCAGCACAGAGCCCAATGGGGGCCTCAAACTCCCGGACTGTGAGATCATGACCTGAGCCGATGTCAGACACTTAACCAACTGACCCACCCAGGTGCCCTCCTTCATGATTTTTTAATCCAAGGATATTCATTTAAAAAAATTTTTTTAACATTTATTTATTTTTGAGAGACAGAGAGACAGAGTGTGAGGAGGGGAGGGGCAGAGGGAGACACAGAATCAGAAGCAGGCTCCAGGCTCTGAGCTGTCAGCACAGAGCCCGACACGGGGCTCGAAACCACGAACCGCAAGATCATGACCTGAGCAGAAGTCGGCCGTTTAATCGACTGAGCCACCCAGGCGCCCCATCCCAAGGATATTTATACTATGTTATTTGTGCTATATACAGTTGATCCTTGAACAACACAGAAGTTAGGGGCACTCTTCCCTCCCACCCCTGCACAAAAATCCACATATAACTTTTTTACTCCCCCCACAAACTTAACTACTAATAGCCTACCGTCAACTAGAAACCTTACCAATAACATAAACAGTCACTTAACACATATTTGTATATTATATGCATTACACACTGTATTCTTACAATGAAGCTAGAGAGAAGAAAATGTTATTAAGAAAATCATAAGGGCGTCTGGGTGGCTCAGTTGGTTGAGCATCCGACTTCAGCTCAGGTCATGATCTCGAAGTTCATGAGTCCAAGCCCGATGACGCTGTCAGTTCAGAGCCTGGAGCCTGCTTCAGATTCTGTGTCTCCCTCTCTCTCTGCCCCTCCTCCATGCTCTCTCTCTCTCTCTCTCTCTCTCAAAAATAAATAAAAACATTAAAATATATATATTGAAAAAAATCATAGGGGCGCCTGGGTGGTTCAGTCGGTTGAGTTCCAACTTCATTTTGGCCCAGGTCATGATCTCACCATTGTGGAATTGACCCTTGCATTGGGCTCTTGTTCAGCATAGAGCCTGCTTAAGATTCTCTCTCTTCCTTTCTCTCTCTCTGCCCTTCCTCTCCTCTCAAATTAAAAAACAGAAATTGTAAAGAAGAGAAAATATATTTACAGTGTTATACTGTAAAACATCCATGTGGAAGTAGATCTACACAGTTCAAACCCACATTGTAGCTCAAGGGTCAACTCTATAAATGTTAATTTGCAATGCAATAAAGCATAGTGGTTGGAGAAGATTGTACAATAACGACAGTGATTCTTTAGAATTTATTGAGATTTTCCTTGTGGCCTAATATATGGTCCATTTTTGTAAATTATCTATAATGTTTGAATATAATGTGTATTTGCAGTTTTGAGTATAGATTTCTATATATATTTAGTCACTTGAGCATATTAATACTATAATTAATAGTATTAGTTATGTCTTCAACATTTCTGCTTATTTATTGTGTGGTTGTTATAATGATTTCTGAGTGACAGGCATTTAAAATTTCAACTACAATTATTGATTTATCTCTATCTAATTTGCAATTCTGGTAGCTGTTGGTTGATATGTGATAATATATCTAAGAAGTTTATGTCTGTCTTGTATAACATTTTTTAAAAGTTTATTTATTTTGAGGGAGGGGAGGGGCAAAGAGAGAGGGAGAGAGAGAATCCCAAGCAGGCTCTGCACTATCAACACAGAGCCCAATGTGGGTTGAACTCATGCACTGCAAGATCATGACCTGAACTGAAATCAAGAGTCTGGACACTCAACTGACTGAGCCACCCAGGCACCCCTATGTTATTATAACATTTTGAGAGTAAGCAGCTCAGAGCTGGTATGGTGGCTCCATGATGCTAGGAACCTAGGCTTCTCCTGTATTACTGCTTTGTCATTCCCGGGGCATTGCCCTGATTGACATGGTTCAAGATGGTTCACCACCAAGTCTTCTTTTTTTTTTTTTAAGTTTTATTTTTATTTATTTATTTATTTTGAGAGAGTGAGAGTGAGTATGAGCAGGGGAGGGACAGAGAGGGAGAAAGAATCCGAAGCAGGTTCTGGTGTCAGTGCAGAAACCAATGTGGTGCTCAAATTTATGAACCATGAGATCATGACCTGAGCCAAGGACAGAAGCTTAATGGACTGAGCCACATAGGTGCCCCTCACCACCAAGTCTTTTGAAAGACCAGCCCCTTCCCTTTGATATGTCTATATGGAAGTTGCAAATGTTGCTTTTGTTCACTTTCCGTTGACCAGAATGTCATCATGTGAGCACTACCTCCATGGGGCAGTGACAATTTTAGTTTTAGTTTTTATTCTCATGGTTATGCACTAAAATAAATACAAAATAAATTAAAATCAGGGTTCTGTTACTACTATAGGAAAAGGGGAACATGCATATAGAGAGACAACTAGCTGCTTGTCACAAAGTCTCAACATTTTGTATGTAATTATTTAATCCCTTTTTTCAATATCCTTCTACTCTCAACTTTCACTTAGTTCAACATCCTTTTTTTGTTTTATCCTTTTTTTATTAAAACTTTTTTAAAGTTTATTTTCAGAGAGAGAGAGAGAGAGAGAGAGAGAGAACAAGCAGGGGAGGAACAGAGAGAGAGGGAGAGAGAGAGAGAATCCCAAGCAGGCTCTGCATTGTCAGCACAGAGCCCAATGCAGGGCTCCAACTCATAAACGTCTGAGATCATGACTTAAGCTGAAATCAAGAGTTGGATGCTTAACTGACTGAGCCACGCAGGCTCTCCTATTTTATTCTCTTTATTTTTTCTAATGTTTATTTACTTTTGAGAGAGAGAGAGAGAGAAGGAGAGAGAGAAAGAGAGACAGAGAGAGAACAAGCAGGGGAGGGGCAGAGAGAGAAGGAGACAGAGTATCTGAAGCAGTGCAGGGCTTGACCTCACCAACCATGAGATCATGACGTGAGTCTAAGTTGGATACTTAACTGACTGAGCCACCCAGGTGCTCCTGTTTTATCCTCTTTAAACTTTTAGTCTTCTATTGCCTTGGGGAAGAAGATGCAGAGTCTAACTGCTGCTTAAAAATTTTCAGGGGCACCTGGGTGGCTCAGTCGGTTGAGCATCTGACTTCGGCTCAGGTCATGACCTCACAGTTTGTAGGTTCGAGCCCTACGTCGGGCTCTGTGCTGACAGCCCGGAGCTTGCTTCAGATTCTGTGTCTCCCTCTTTCTCTGCCCCTCCCCCACTCGTGTGTGTGTGTGTGTGCGCGCGCGCGCACGCGCTCTCTCTCTCTCAAAAATAAATAAACATTAACAAAATTTTTTTCAACCCAACTGCTTTTAGCCCTATCTTCATCCTCTATTCCTAAAGGGACCTGCTGCAACTAATTCCTGAGCCTTTCTCAGTCTGCTAGGTTAATTACTATTTGTCCATCTCTTTTCCAGCTTTTAAAATGTTGTTGCTTCCTCTCCTATTCTCTTTGATCCTGTTTTACCTTAAAAAAACAAATAAAAGGGGCACCTAGGTGGCTTAGTAGGTTAAGTATCTGACTCTTGATTTCAGGTCATGTCATAACCTCACGGTTTGTTGGATCGAGCCCTGTGCAGCCTCTGTGCTGACAGTGCAGAGCCTGCTTTGGATCCGATCTCTCCCTCTCTCTCTGCCCCTTCTCTGCTCTCTCTCCAAATAAACATTAAAAATAAATAAATAAATAAATAAATAAATAAATTCTCTAGGGTCAATCATATTTGAAAAAAACAAATAAAAATTTCCCTTAATTATTATGTATACAGGCTTCTAAAGGGAATGGATGTAAATGTAGGTCTTCAACCCAACATCTTTTTTTTAAATTTTAAATGTTTTATTTATTTATTTATTTATTTATTTATTTATATTTTTGAGAGAGAGAGAGAGTGCAGGGGAGGAGCAGGAGGGGGGGAGAGCCAGAGGACCCAAAGCAGGTTCCACACTGACAGTAGAGAGCCCGATGTGGGGCTTGCACTCATGAACCATGAGATCATGACCTAAGCCAATGTCTGGCACTTAACCAGCTGAGCCACCCAGGCATACCTCAACCCAACACCGTTAACTGGAAGCCCTCCCTAAATCTTCTTAAATATATGATTCCCTCCACTCCACCCCAGATAAAGTCCCATTACCCTTATTACTTACTATGAAATATTGATTCTTATTTTAAGTAGATATATTCTAAGTGAAAGTTCTTTTAGTTCTAATTATGATTATACTATGATTGCTTCATTTGTTCATTCCTTCATTCGTCCAACAAGTTCACTTTGGACACCTAGAGTGAGTCAGCCACTATTGTATGCATTGGGGATTTAGCTGTAAAGGAGACAGAAAAAGTCACATGGAGCCTATACTTAGAACTGGGTGAGAGTTTAAAAAAAAAACAAACAAAAAATCAAGTAAATAACGTCAGAGTTTGATGAGCACAATGGAAGAAATAAACAAAAGGAAGCTAATTTTGATTGAGTGGCCTGGGAAGGCCTCTTTGGGGAAGTAACATGCAAGATGAGGCCTCAAGGATGAATAGAGCTAGTCATTCCAAGTATTGGGAGAAGAGCTTTCTAGGCAGTCAGGTAGCAAGTGCAAAGGCCCCTAGATATGACAAAGGGCTTGGGCATTCTGAGGAACAGCAAGAAAATCAAAATAGTAGGAGGATGATAACAGAAGGGGAGTAATAGGAGATGAATTTGGAGAGGTGGATTGGAGTCAGATCATGTAGGACCTTGCAGGCAATGATAAGGAGCTCAACATTTCTTCTAAGCAATGGAAAGCTATTCAAGGAGAGTGACATGATCTTATTTATATTTTAAAAAGATTTCCCTGGAGAGGATTATGCAGAGACCAGAGGCTATATAGTAGTACAGGTAAAAGATTATGGTGGCTAGGCTTGGATCAGAAAGTTGGTAATAGAGATTGACAGAAGTGGATAGATTTAAAATCTATTTTAAAATCTATTTTTTATACAACTGAGTTTCTCAGAGATCATGTCTTTTATCCTTAGGACCTAGTATAAAGCCTTGCATAGTATAGTTGCTCTGTGAACGTTAGTTTAACAGATGAGTGGGTCACGCAAGGTACTAGATGGGCTTCTCAGACCCTAGTCCGGGCTGCAATGCTGCAATGACTCTGAAGAGATCTCCCGTTCTCCAACCCAACCCTCCAGTCACCATATTATCAGACAGCAGTAGCCGTTTAATGAGTGTTTAGCATAAGCCAGGTACAGTGTTGATTATTGAAACAAACATTAACTCTAATTTTCAAATTATCCTAAAGGGGTGAATACAAATATTGTCCTCATTTTACATACAATCTTAAAAGATTACATGACTTACCTCAGGTCACCCAGCTAATAACGGGGATCCCACTTCTGTTTGCCACAGGAATTGGCATTTACAGGTCCAGCTCTATGCCCCTAAGATTCAACTTGCCTGACCTTTTACAGAGTGGAGGAAGAAACCTTTGCAGGAATCTTTCCCAGTGTGCCCTAACCCGGACAGAAATAAAATCGCTGTTCTGATCACCGTAGGGAAGGCCATGGTGGAAGGCAATGGATGATGCTCCAGGTGTAAGAAAGTGCAACCACTGCAGCCTGCCAGTTATCTTCCACTGCCAGTTGCAGAAAATGGAAGCACACTGCTTCCCATAACCGACTTGTCTTGCAACCTTCTGAACAAGTCGCACCGCTTTTTCCTTTTTTTTTTTTTTAAGTTTATTTATTTACTCTGAGAGGCAGTGGGGAGGAGCAGAAGAGAGAGAATCCCAAGCAGGCTCCGCAAAGTTAGCGTCGGAGAGGGATGCGGGTTTGAACTCCCCAATCCTGATATCATAACCAGAACAGAAGAGTCTGACACTTAACCAACTGAGCCACCTAGGCGCCCCCCTGAACCTTGGTTTCTATTTCTACCAAATGGGGCTGATAATCCTAATCTCACCAGTAGCGTTGTTAAGACTGAATAAAAACGGCTAACAGCTTTAAAATTGTCGAAGCACAGTACTCTCGTACGTACTGGGCAAACTACAAATGGTAGCTCTAAGTGGAGAAGAGCTGGAAGCATTCAACTAGCCAGATTTGGAGCCTGGGTGGGGATGAGGATGGCGTCAGCGGATTGGGCCAGTTGAAGGGGGGCGGGCCCAGAGAGAGGAGCCAGTCGCATAAACCGCAGCACTGACTTTGAATCAAGCGCGGTAGTTTCAGTGGTAGCCAATCCTAGGATTGCATTTTCTTGCGTCATTGTTGCTGAGGCTGAGCCACGAGTTTCTTACCGAAATCAGTTCTAGCCGTTGCGGCTGTACCCGTGCTCGGTTCTTTCGTATCCATCCGTTAGGAGTGAGAGGACGGACAGGACAGAAAGTTTCGTTCACCTCCCTGAGTATCAAGGCCGGAAAGGGACCCTAGGCTACTCGCTCCAAACATGCAGAGCAGCACCAGCTTTCCTTTCTGTGGAAGCCGCTGGCCGACGCCCAGTCAGGAGCTGTAGTACGAAGATTCCAGTTCTTCTTACACGACTTGCTAGGGAAGCAGGAAGTTACTTTTGGGGGAGAAAGCGGGCAAGGGAGGAAAGGTACACCACGGAAAAAGAGCCGGGGCGGGTGTGTCCTTGGACAGGACTGGGGCAGAGTCCTGGCCCTTTAAACTCGAGGGGGAGGATCCGGAAGTGGAAGGGCGGGGCGAAGGGCTCTGGTATATATAAGGGCCCAGCCGCGCGGGGTCTCCAATCTGCCATTTTCTGTCCCTGAGTAGGTTTCTGGCGTCCCCAATTCCCTCTGTTTTCTTTACAGACTCTATTCTGCCCGCTGGTCCACCACCTCAGGGGAACGATGGCCGCAGAGTCCACAGCCACTGCCGCCATCGCCGCGGAGCTGGTTTCCGCCGACAAGTAAGCGGGACTGTAGAGAGCTTGAGGCACTGGCCAGTCCACGGGGAGGGGGTGGTGGAAGGGGGCTCCACTGGAGGGACAGACCCGTGAGAGCGAGGACTTGCCTCGCAGTAAGCAAACGTCGCAGTTCGGGGAGGCCGGCACTGTGGAAACCCGCCTCCTGGAGAGAACCTCGAGCATTAGCGGTAACACTAGTCGGCTGGCGCCCCCTGCCCCGCTTTTCGCGGCCGCCATCTTGCCGGGGGCAGCGGCGGCTGCTCCGTCGCCTGCCCCTCTCCTTCCTCCCCCGTCCCGGGGCTATCGGCGAGGAGGCGGGGCCACAGCGCGCTGGTCTGTGTTTAAGTCCCTACTGTCCCCGCACTCCTGGCTCGCGTCTTCAGTAGGGTCTCCAAATAAACCGGGAAAATAACTCAGAGATTTGGCGCCAAAAAAAAAACAAAAACAAAAAAAAAACACACCCCAACGTTTGCAGGAGGAGGGAGGCCGGCCCGGTGGGCTCGGAAGGGGGCGGGGCCTTCGGGGGGCGGAGCTTGCGCGGAGCGTTCGCTTCCCTCTAACTCTGGAGCAGGGGGCGGGGTCCTGAGGAGGCGGGAAAACTCCATTGTTTGGGGCTGTGCGGCTCGCGGAGAACCTCCAACTTCCGCGGTGTGGCGCGGTGAAGCTTATTTCCCGCCGTCTCGTCGCTCACCGCGTGCCCACCTACTCAGCTATCGTCGTTCTTAGGCCTGTGGTGGAGAGCGTAGTGTCTCTTTAGGCTTCAGGAGTGTTGTCTAGGGACTTGGCTGCTTAGGAGGGATTTTTATCGGGACTCAGAGCATCTTCACCTAGCCCTGCGTGGAGCTCCCCTCACTTTCAGAAGTGTTTGGTTGCTAGGTGAATGGACAGTACTGTGCACGAAGAGTAGTAGGAGGATTTAATAGAAGATACATGATCGCTTTGAAAATGGCACAGTGCTCGTCAGGTGTAAGGTATTTCTTGAAACGTGAAAGGAAACACTCCGTGAATTCGAGGGAGCACGTGCTCTTTTCCATCTAGTAGGTCTGACTTTCCAATTATCCTTCGTCTTTTAGGGGCCTGGTTTTATATTTTTCCTTCTCTTCTGCACTTGAGAAGTTCGCTTTCGCCACTATAAAGAAAGATTGCTGCGAGGGTCTGTAGGCTTAGACTCTGATATTGTTGGTACATTCAGTTACTAGAGATTCACATATTTCTACCTATGCTACCTACCACTTTTTGGTTCTGTTTCCCTGTGTGTTCATTTTGAGCAGTGGTTTCCAAACCAACAGAATCACTTGGAAACTCTTGGAAAGTACAATTTTATTTTCAAGCTCCGTTTTCAGCCTCTTCCTCCATTGATTTGATAGGACTGGGATAGCTGGAGCTTTGTGAGTCTGTCTGGTATCTTTTTTTTTTTTTTTTTTTTAAGGAGCTTCTTACTTGAGATTGATTTTCAGGAGACCCATTTTATGGTGTCCTAGACAGCTCTATCAATCATTCCGCTTAGAGGGATTCTTGGCCTCTACAATACTTAATATTAATAAAAGCTGTATGGGTTTTGTTTTGAGATAAAATTATGCAATGAATATGGATTGCAGATTTCCAGATGTTATTTGTGTTTGGCAGAGTTAGTAGTGAACTAGTCTGCAGCTTTCTGGAAGGTCATACATAGAAAAACTACTCATGTGCCACCAGAAAGGAAAATAAATGATTAAGTTCCTCCTATCGTAAGTTGCAAACTAAAACCAACAGTTGTCTGAGCGCTTTTATTTGATCCACATAAGTATGCTATGAAGTAGTTATCTTTTATAGATAAGAAACATCAAGATTAGAATTGGTGAAATAATTTCCAAATTAGTTAATGGCAGAGTCTGGGTTAAACCCCAATATTTCCTTTTTTATTCCTGCATTGCTCATGGAAGAACCT
Source organism: Cryptoprocta ferox (assembly GCA_028646485.1). NCBI lineage: Eukaryota > Metazoa > Chordata > Mammalia > Carnivora > Eupleridae > Cryptoprocta > Cryptoprocta ferox. Next base: position 67,201,403 of record CM053570.1, on the reverse strand, counting down.
GAGTAAATTCCCTGAAAACCTAATTAGTTAATCTTCGGGAACAGTAAAGGTGGCATTATTTTTGAGAGAGAGGGGGAAACAGGATCCGAAGCAGGCTCTGTGCTGATAGAGCCCCAATGTGGGGCTCGAATTCACAAACCATGAGTTATGACCTGAGCCAAAGTTTGATGCTTAACCGACTGAGCCACCCAGGCACCCCTCTAATTCCGATATAACTACTGAAAGAATAAAGACGTGTATAATTTTCAAACCAATAGAGAGGAAAAGTGGAATGAGAAAAAAACCACAGTTCAGAGTTGATTTTGATACCAACTTCATTGCTTAAAGTAGAGAGATGTTGGCCCACAATTTTTTCACCTGTAAAAAGCTTCAATTTGGCCTCTGTTGCCTCATGCCATTGAAACAGCATTGCTAAAGGTAATCAGTAACTAAGTGCTAAATCAATCCTTATCCTTACCACATTTCTAACGAGTTCTTAATCTTTTTCTTTATGTTACAAAAAATAAAGAATATAGCAGTTTGTAATGGTAAGAAGGAAGGAAAGCTCAGAAGGGAGTCTTTGTGATGCACTGAATTTTGGCTTAGCTATTGTATAATTCCTGAGCTGCTTATTTGTTGCTTGACAAGAGGGATGTCAAAATAAAAATTAGATGTTTTAGCTCAATAATTCTCAAAGTTCTGGGTTTGTCATTTTTATTTCCACAAATGATTTGTTTCATTGGTGTTGGTGTGGGGGTTATGTGCTTGCTGTTTAAAATAAGATAACCTTGTGAGTTAGCTTCATGGATTTATGACGAATTGGTGTCATAATTTGTGTGACAGATTTAGCCAGAATACCTGAGTATCTATTTTTTGGGGGCGGGGGGGAGGAGTTAAGTTAGTGTATTAGCTCAAATGTGTAAGTGGGAAAAGAGCCCTTCTGGTGAATCTGGGGTGAAAAAAACAACAAAAAACTATTCTTAGAAGATTGTTTTAGATGAATTCTGTTATTTGGTAATCTCAAGGTGCTTTTTTGAGGTGAGGGCGGGAAAATAAATGGAGTTAAGTGTGTTGAAAGTATTTCTGAATAAGAGTATGACCTTGTTTTCTTAAGACAATTTATTCATCATCACATCCCATTAATCTTGATAATGTTAATTATATTCATATCCAAAAGCATCCTCCACTTACCTCTTTAAAGAATGAGGTACGTCTATTTAAAAAAACGGGCATGTGGGTGGCTCAGTCAGTTAAGTGTCTCAGGTCATGATATTGCAGTTCTTAAGTTCAAGCCCCACATTGGACTCAGGGCTGACGGTGTGGAGCCTGCTTGGGGATTCCCTCTCTCCTTCTCTCCCTCCCTCTCCCTCCCCTCCCTCCCCCACTCTCCTCTCCTCTTCTCTCTCTCTCTCTCAAAATGAATAATAAAACTTGAAAAAAAAAACAAAGAAAAAGAATAAACAGACTCTTAATTATAGGGAACAAACTAATGTTTACCAGTGGGGAGGTAGGTGGGAGGATGGATGAAATAGATGAAGGGGATTAAAAGTATACTTATGAGGAGCTCCTGGGTGGCTCAGTCGGTTAAGCATCCGACTTCTACTCAGGTCATGATCTCACAGCTTGTGGGTTTGAGCCCCACGTCAGGCTCTGTGCTGACAGCTGAGAGCCTGAAGCCTGCTTTGGGTTCTGTGTCTCCCTCTCTCTCTGCCCCTCCCCTGCTTGTGCTCTGTGTTTCTCTCTCAAAAATAAACAAACAGTATACTTCTGGACACCTGGCTGGCCTGGTACAGAGCATGCAACCCTGGGTGGTGAATTCAAGCCCTATGTTGGATGTGGAGACTACGTAAATAAAAAAATTTACTTTTTTTTTTTTTTAACGCTTTTATTTTTGAGACCAGAGAGAGCACGAAGGGGGAGGGGCAGAGAAGGAGACACCGAATCTGAAGCAGGCTCCAGGCTCTGAGCTGTCAGCACAAAACCTGACGCGGGCCTCAAACCCACAAACTGTGAGATCCTGACCTGAGCCGAAGTCGGACGCTTAACTGACTGAGCCACCCAGGCACCCCTAAATAAAAAATTTTTTAAAGATAAAAAGTACATTTATCATGATAAACATTGAGCAGTGTATAGAATTGTTGAATCACTATATCATACACCTGAAACTAATAGAACACTGTTTATTAATTGTACTGGAATTAAAATTCTTTAAAATAAATTTAAAAGTTTTAAATGAAGTCCACCTTAAAGATGACACACACACACAAAAAAAACTGTTAAAACTGGGGCATCTGGGTGGCTCAGTCGGTTAAGCTCTGACTTCGGCTCAGGTCATGATCTCGCCACCCATGAGTTTGAACCCTGTCTCAGGCTCTGTGCTGACTGCTCAGAGCCTGGAGCCTGCTTCAGATTCTATATGTCCTCTCTGTACCCCGCCCCTGTTCGTTCTCTCTCTCTCTCAAATATAAATAAACATTAAACAAAGAATTAAAAAAACTGTTAAAACTAATATACACATTTGGAAGATTTTATTTTTATATAATCTCTATACCTAACGTGGGGCTCCAGCTTACAACCCCAAGATCGAATTGCATCCTCTACTCACCAGTGAGGTGACCCCTGCAAAATTTTAAGGCACTAAATCAACACAAAAATAAGTTGTGTTTGGGGGTACCTGGCTGGCTCAAATGGTGGGACATGCAACTCTTGATCTCAGGGATGTGAGTCCAAGCCCCACATTGGGTGTACAGATTACTTAAAAGTAAAATCTTAAAAAAATCAGGAGCACCTGGGTGGCTCAGTCAGCTGAGCATCAGACTCTTGATTTCAGCTCAGGTCGTGATCTCAGGATCCTAGTTCAAGCCCTACATTGGACTCCGCACTGGTCATGGAGCCTACTTAAAAAAAAAATCAATTGTGTGTTTATACAATAATGAACAATCTGAAAAGTTAACAGTTCCACTTAAAATAGCATCGGGGTACCTGGGTGGCTGAGTCAGTTTACCTGGGTGGCTGAGTCAGTTAAGCGTCCAACTTTGGCTGTGCTGGTAGCTCAGAGCCTGGAGCCTGCTTCAGATTGTGTGTCTCCCTCTCTTTGTCTCTTCCCTGCTCGCACTCTGTCTCTTTCAAAAATAAATATTAAAAGGGGCACCTGGGTGGCTCAGTTGGTTAAGCGTCCGACTTTGGCTCAGGTCATGATCTTGCGGTTTGAGCCCCATGTCGGGCTCTGTGCTGACAGCTGAGAGCCTGGAGCCTGCTTTGGATTCTTTGTCTCCCTCTCTTTCTGCCCCTCCCCTACTCATGCTCTATTTTCTCTGTTTCAATAATAAATAAACATTAAATAAGCATAAAATAAAAAAATTAAAAAAATATTAAAAAATTTTAAAATAACATCCAAGAGTTAGATACTAGGTATAAGCCTGACCAAGGAGGTTAAAAACTTACACAAACTTTTGTAGTAAAAACTACAAAATGGGTACCTGCGTGGCTCAGTGGGTTGAGCGTCCAACTCTTGATCTTGGTTCAAGTCATGATCACATGGTCTTGAGGTGGAGCCCCACATTAGACTCTGTGCACTGACAGCGCAGAGCCTGCTTGGGATTCTCTGTCTCTCTCCCTCTCTGCCCCTCTCCTGCTCTCTCCCAAAATAAATAAGTAAACATTAAAGTCTAAATCTGCAATGGAAAGTGTAGTTAGCAGAACGAAGTCAGGTCTTGATTATTCAAAATTATTTTATTGATTATAGATCCCTGCTTTTTAATTTTACATAGTTTCTGTTTTAAAAAGATTCAGTTCTCTAAGGTAAATATAAGGCAAGTCATTCAATTAAAAAAAAAATTACCAGCCCGGTTTTCAGTATGTTTTATTGAAATATACTGCAAAAAGTGCACAAATGGAAAATGTACAGCTGAGTTTTCACAAAGGAAAATTAAAAACAAAACACTATGGAACCCAGAAATCCTCCCTTTTAACCACATTATTTCCATCAAGGATAGCTCTTGTGATTTCTAACATATTAGTTTTGCTAGTTTTTAAAAAAGTGTTTATTGGGGCACCTGGGTGGGTCAGTCGGTTAAGCGTCCAACTTCAGCTTGGGTCAGGATCTCACAGTTCGTGGGTTCAAGCCCCGCATCGGGTTCTGTGCTGACAGCTTAGAGCCTGGAGCCTTCTTTGGATTCTGTGTCTCCCTCTCTTTCTCCACCATTCTGTGTCTCAAAAATAAATAAACATTAAAAAATTTTAAAAAAGTGTTTGTTTACTTATTTTAAGAGAAAGAGGGAGAGAGAATCCCAAACATGTTCCACGCTGTCAGCCCAGAGCCCCACACGGGGCTCAGCCTCCATATATGAACGGTGAGATCATGACCCCAGGCAAAATCAAGAGTGATGCCTAACTAAGATAAATGTACAGTATGTAGTAACGTCTGGTTTTCTTTTACTCAACATTGTGAGAACCATTCACATTACATATTGTTTTAGTGATTTCTGCTGTATATTGCTTCACTGTATGAATATATCCTACTTTATCCATTCTATCATAGGCGGATGTTGAGCTTACATTTATTTGTAAAGGTACCTTAAAATCTAGAGAGGATGATAGATGATAATAAATTTCTACAATGACTAGGTGTTTGGAAAACATTGTTTCTGGTTGCCACTGTGGGCCCTGGTTTTTCCCATTTCATGGTGGCAATAGTGAGGGAGATTCTACAAGTTAACTAAGATTTCATTTTTCTAGGAAAATTTTGTGAAGCAGTTTTCTTGTCTCTCAGGTTGTAAGCATATTTCCCCTATATTTACTGATCATTTGTTTCAGTTACTAGAGGTACTGTGGTTAAGGAGAGAGAAGAGGTCCCACTTAGATGGAGTTTCCACTACTGGGCTACATAGACTGTAAGTACATAAATTAGAGAATGTTAGTGATAAAATGTTATGCAGATGATTATCTTAATTTACCCATTTAAGGTGAAAGTAACTGGGTGATTGAGATATGAATGACAGGGGTAGCTATATGAAGATTCTAGTACAGAAACTTTATTCATAGAAATAAGGATAGCAGAAAATAGGGTTATTAGCAGGTTGTTAATTTTGGTATGGTGGAGAAAGGTCTAATGGTTTCTGTTTGCTTAGTGAAGTGTGAGGCAAGATCTGTTTTGAAGTAAGGGGGAGTATAGTATGGTATAGGAGATTTGAAGAACATCTAGTCATTTTGGAGAGACTTGGAAAAAAATACATAGGGGATGTGTGGTAGAATTGCTAGTGTTATCCCTGTTTTAGGTTTGTGGCCAAGAATTTAGTGTTGGGGGGGTGGGCAGAGAGAATCTTAAGCAGGCTCCATGCTCAGTGCAGAACTCATGGGGCTTGATTCCTCAGCCTTGGCATCATAACCTGAGTTGGATAATTGAGGCGCCCTAGGGGCTCAGCTGGTTAAGTGTCCAACTTTGGCTCAGGCTCAGGTCACGATCTTGTGGTTTGTGGGTTAAAGCCCCATGTCAGGCTCCTTGCTGACAGCTCAGAGCCTGGAGCCTGATTCGGATTCTGTGTCTCCCTCTCTCTGTGCCCCTCCCCTGCTTGTGCGTGTGCTCACCCTCCCTTCCCCCAGCCATAAGTCAACTAAAAAAAAAAAAAAAAAGTTGGATGCTTAACCTACTGAGCTACCCAACGACACCTGTGGCCAAGAATTTAAAATGAGCCTATTCAGTACTGTTGTATGTTTTCTTAGAATGTTCATTCAGCTGCTTGGCTATAGCAGAAACAAAATAGTTGGTTACAGGGTTGAGACCTCCCTCTTATGGAACTTACAGGTTTTCTAGAAGGAAAGTCTGAATATAGTATACTTTCTTCATAGGGGGTTTATATTAAAAAACATCCTAAAGATAACAGTTGGAGATTTGCTCCCCCCTCCCCCCTCCAATATCTAGTTGTTCAGCAGTAATTACCTATTTGATCTCCTGGTGTTTCTCCTTTTTCCTATCATAAAGCAGTGTCTCCTGTGTTCAAACGTCCTAACACGGATACATTTAAAAACCATCTCTCCATCATATATCTCTGTTTAGCTACTGTTTTTGCTTCTTCCAGTTGATAGCCAAACTTCTTTAGACAAGAATCTGCCTTCCTGGATCCCCTTTTCTTCCCTTCTGTTTTACCACTTAGCAGATATATTTAATATACAGTAAAACCTTAGATTGCAAGTAACTTGTTCTGTGAGTGTTCTGCAAGACGAGCAAACACTTCTAATAAAATTTAACTTGATAAATGCGCGACGTGTTGCAGTACTAATAGTACGTGATGCTGAATGTCACATCACAGCTGAGCCAATGGTTCTTCTCTCTCTCTGTGGGATTGTGGGTGATAGTCTCCCATGCTCAGATGCTTGGTCTCAGGCAATGGTGTTTGGCAGAGATCAGTGATTTTTCAGAACATTGGAAGTTCCCCACACCTGGCACTAGTGTATTTTTTGTCACTTCAAAGCGCCTGTGGACAATCCTTTGCTTTTCCATGCAAGAGTAAGCTCAGGAATGATTTGCTTCATTCTAGATCAGGCTGCCTGCAGATATAGACCCTTTGCTCTGGTGCCTTGTTGCCAGTTACATTAAATACAGTATACGACAAGAGTTTATTAATACTGTCTTGTAGTCAACATCTGTGCCAGTGTATACATTGGCCCCCATGCAGAAAGATTCCATTGAGCCAATAGATAACAGTGATTCTGTTTGTAATAGTGAAAGTCATCCTATACAGTAACCCTCCTTTCTCTTGTCTCCCTCACACCAGCCATGAAGGTTTTCAAAGGTAAGTGAAGATTAATGTTTATTTTTCTTTATTATTTTGTTACAATATTAACCATTTTTGTATGAATGTTTTTGGGACATGCAATAAATCATCTGAGTTTCCATTATTTCTTATGGGGAAATTCGCTTTGATATACAAATGCTTTGGATTATAAGCATGTTTCCAGAATGAATTATGCTCACAAATGAAGATTATACTGTATATTTTAATGTGTTAGGTTTTAGAAATACAAAGATGAATTCAGAGTCTCAGTTTCTGGTTATCACATCACAATCTAATAGGGCAGGTATGTAGTGAGTATACACATTTGTTCAGTGTGTCTTCTTTCCCTTATGCCTTCTAAACATTACTAAAAGCAATCATTGATTGTCTACATGCTAAATTAGTCTTATTCTTAGCTTTCTAATTAGTTCTTAACCTTTTTGCTGCATCTGATACCAGTCATTCCCTCCTAATTTTGTTTTCCTTTGATATTATATCTATTCCTTCTTATCTCTGTTTCATTGTTAATAATTGCTATTATTGAATTGTTATATGTCAAGCCTTGAATGAAGTACTTTGTGAACTTTCTCATTTGATTTTCAAAACAAATCCTCGGAGTTAGATACTATTAATTATATAGTTGATGAAACTGAGGCACCTCACATGCTAAGTGGGAAAGTCACTTGCCCTAATTCTACCCTAGTGATTCAGAATTGGTCACTTATTTTAACAAATACTGACTAGGTGCCAGACCCTGTGCCTGGTGCTAGTATGCAGCTAGAATGAGATAGATAGGACTTTTTTCCTTAAAGCTTAATCCTCTTGAACAGTACCGAAAGTCAATAGGCAATTGAAATATATCACAGAATGTGATGGGGTCATATAAGTTAATTATATGTACTTGGATAAGTAATTTCCTTGTAAAATAGCATTGCCATCTGCCACAGATGTTTGTTTTGTGTGTGTGCGCGCGCGCGTGATAGAGAGGGGGAGAGAGGGAGGATTAAAAGAAAATGAATAGGTACTGCATGTGTTATGTTTGGCAGTCAGATGTTTGTTCTGAATTGCCTATTGACTGTTATCCGTTTAGTTGTACGATAAGCACCTCAAAATCAACTTGTCTTAAAACCTAAGTCACCCAATTTTCACTAATGTTCTTGTACCTTATTTTGGTTGGATAGCACTCAAGTTTCCCAACCGCAGAAATAAGAATTCTGGACTCTCTCCTTTTCTAATTTCCAAACAGTTACCAATGTTTAGTAGTGTGGTGTTCTATAGCAGAGTTTAGAAATGTTAAACTTAGAGGGCCAGATAATTATTAGTGATTTGTGGTAGTGGGGCTGGCTAAGTTGGTTAAGTATCTGCCTCTATTTTGACTCCGGTCATGATCTCACGGTTTGTGAGTTCTAATCCAGAATTGGCTCTGTGCTGACAGTGGCGGAGCCTGTTTGGGATTCTCTGTCTCCCTCTCTCTCTCAAAAATAAATAAATAAACATTCAAAAAAATGTAAGTGATGGGGATTGTAGTACATTCTCCTCCCTTAAAGTGAGTGGTCACTATTTAACGTCAACTGATTGTGTGAGAAGGTAAGGCCATATTGGCAGATGTCAGATTTTTAAGTAATATTTTAATTATTTTTTTAAGAGAAAATACATTCCTGATTCAAAATCCAGAAGGATGGTTATACAGTGAAATGTCCTTCTACCCCTTATTTTCTAGTCATATAGTTTTTCTTCTCAAGTGGAGTTTATTATGTATCCCTGACAGACAACCTTCTGCATATAAAAGCAAACTGTATGTAGTTATTAATTCTACATTGTTGTGTAAATAGTAGCCTATTTGACACATTTCTGAGCATTTAGCAATATGTCTTGGATATCGTTCCCCATCAGGGCACAGTTTTCTTAAACTTTCCTTAACTATGGTTAAGTATGGTTGCCTTGTTTTCTGTGGCAGTCTCATAACAAATTGCCTATTGATAGACATTTGAGTTGTTTACAGTATTATTACAAATAGCACTACAGTGAATAACCTTGTAATAAACCATGGACTAATATATCTGTAGGGTGATTTATTATTATTTTACTTTAAAAATTTTAATTCCGGGGCACCTGGGTGGCTCAGTTGGTTAAGTGTCCGACTTCGGCTCCGGTCATGATCTCAGGGTTCGTGGGTTCAAGCCCCGCATTGGGCTCTGTGCTGACAGCTCAGAGCCTGGAGCTTGCTTCAGATTCTGTATCTCCCTCTCTATCTGACCCTCCCCTGCTTGTGCTGTCTCTCTCTCTCTCTCAAAAATAAATAACATAAAAAGAATTTTAAAATTTAAATTCCAGTATATTTAACATACAGTGCTGTATCAGTTTTAGGTGTACAATATAGTAATTCAACAATTCTATACACTACTCAGTGCTCATCACGTTAAGTGTACTATTAATCCCCTTCACCTATTTCACCCCCCCCCACCGTCCTTCTGGTAACCATCAGTTTTTTTTATATTTTTAAAGTTTTGTTTGTTTTGAGAGAGAGAGAGAGGGAGAGCAAGCATGCATGAGCAGCAGAGGGGCAGAGAGAGAGAATCCCAAGCAGGCTCTGTACTGACAATGCAGATATGTGGCTCAGACTCAGAAACTGAGAGATCATGACCTGAGCTGAAACTAGTAGGAGTTGGGGCTTAACCAGCCGAGCCACCCAGGCACCCGAATCTTGCTCTTGTTTATGGCTGAGTAATATTCCATTATGTATATATACTACATCTTTACCCATTAAGATTAGGTTTAAAAAAATTGAGATATAATTGACAGTAGTTTCAGGTGTGCAACAAACAGTCCAACATTTGTACATATTACCAAATGATCACCACAATAAGTCTAGATAGGACTTTTTTTCCAGTTTTAAACTGGCTCTTACAAAATGGACAATGTGTTTAAAAGATTCCTGGTTAGAAATGGTGGATTGAAGGTGATAATGCAAGCACAAATAGCAAGAAAATATCAGAATTGATACTTCTATATATAGTTTGTATTCTTGGCTCTTTGTTAGCCATGTTAGGTTGAAAACAATGGTTGTCAGTAGTAAACCCATTAGCAGATACTTAAAAGTAAACAATCTGTTCAAGATAAAGTCCTTTTTTGTTTTGTAAGCTCTTTGCCCAGTGTGGGGCTTGAACTCACCATCCGGGCATCAGGAGTTGTTTGCTCTACTGACTGAGCTAACCCAGTGCCCTAAGATAAAGTTGATATTTTAATGAATGAGAAAGTAACTTTTTCAAAAGAAACACGCGATGGAGAAAGTTATTTATTTTATTTTTAATTTTATTTTTAATTTACATCCAAGTTAGCATATAGTACAATAATGATTTCAGGAGTGAAATCATTAGCCTACCCCCTACCCCCAGCCCCTCTAGCAACCCTCAGTTCTCTGTATTTAAAGGTCTTTTACGTTTTGTCCCTCTCCCTGTTTTTTTATAATTAAAAAAATTTTTTTAGATGTTTTATATATTTTTGAGAGAGACAGAGCACAAGTGGGGAAGGGCAGAGAGAGAGAGGGAGACACAGAATCCGAAGTAGACTCCAGGCTCTGAGCTATCATCACAGACCTAGACATGGGGCTCAAACCCAAGAACTGTGAGAACATGACCTGAGCTGAAGTCAGATGCTTAACCAACTGAGCCATCCAGGTGCCCCACCCCTTCCTGTTTTTATATTATTTTTGCTTCCCTTATATTCATCTGTTTAGTATCTTAAATTCCTCCTATGAATGAAGTCATAGGATATTTGTCTTTCTGACTAATTTTGCTTAGCATAATACCCTCTAGTTGTAAATGGCAAGATTTCATTCTTTTTGATTGCCGAGTAAAAACTCCGTTGTGTATATTTATACCACATCTTCTTTATCCATTCATCTGTCTGAACATTTGGGCTCTTTCCATATTTTGCCCATTGTCGATAGCGCTGCTGTAAACATTGGGGTGCATGTGCCCCTTTGAAACAGCACACCTGTATCCCTATTAGGATAGGGATTAGGATAAATACCTAATAGTGCAATTGCTGGGCCGTAGGGTAGTTCTATTTTTAATTTTTTGAGAAACCTCCATACTGTTTTCCAGGGTGGCTGCATTTCCACCAGCAATGCAAGAGAGATCCTCTTTGTCCGCATCTTCACCAACATCTGTTGTTGCCTGAGTTGTTAATTTTAGCCATTCTGACTGGTGTGAGGTGGTATCTCGTTTTAATTTTTATTTCCCTGTTGATGAGTGATATTGAGCATTTTTTCATGTGTCTTGACCATCTGGATGTCTTCTTTAGGGAAATGTCTATTCATGTCTTGACATGGATTATCTGTTTTTTTGGGTGTTGAGTTTGATAAGTTCATTATAGATTTTGGATACTAACCCTTTATCTGATATGTCATTTGCAAATATCTTCCCCCATTCCATCAGTTTTCTGCCATCGTTTATTTTGTAAACTTACTGTTTATTTTTTTATTGTGTCTGTTTCGGTTCTGCCATTATTTCTTTAAATATTTTCTCTATTCCTTTAAATATTTCCTTTTTGTTAAAATTTTTAAAAATTTTTATTTATTTTCGAGACTGAGAGAGACAGAGCGTGAGAGAGGGAGACACAGAATCCAAAGCAGGCTCCAGGCTCCAGGCTCCGAGCTGTCAGCACAGAGCCCGACGCGGGGTTCGAACCCACAAACATGAGATCATGACCTGAGCTGAAGTCGGAGGCTCAGCTGACTGAGCCACCCAGGAGCCCCTGAATATTTCCTTTCCCATCCCTATCCCTTCAGGCAGCCAGTCAACATGTATGTTAGTATGCCTAGTGTTTCATACAAAGTTATATTCTTTTTTTTTTTTTTTTTTATGTTTATTCTTGAGAGAGCAAGACCAGGGGAGGGGCAGAGAGAGGAAGACAGAGGATCTGAAGCAGGCTCTGTGCTTGAATTCATGAACTGTGAGGTCATGACCTGAGCAGAAACCCAAGAGAGTCCTGTGGTTAACTGACTGAGCCACCCAGGTGCCCCTATTCTTTTTTTTTGTTTTGTTTTTAATTTTTTTTTTTTTTTTTTTTTTGAGAGCGAGAGACAGTGCAAGCAAGGGAGGGACAGAGAGAGGGAGAGACAGAAACCAGACAGGCTCCAGGCTCTGAGCTAGCTATCAGCACAGAGCCTGACACGGGACTCGAACCCACGAACCGCGAGATAATGACCTGAGCCGAAGTCAGACACTCAACCGACTGAGCCACCCAGATGCCCCAGAGCATGTGGAATACATTTTAAATAATTGTCTTAATGTCCTTGTCTAGTTCTGTCATCTGTCTTCTTTCCGGGTCTATTTCTATTGAATATCCTTTGTTGACTATGGATTTTAATTCCTTGCTTCTTTATTTGCCTGGTAATTTTTTGCTTATGTAACTTACCAGACATTGCGAGGTTTGTTGCAGTGCTGGGTTTTTGTTTTCTTTTGTGAGTTTTGTTGTGTTTTAGAGATAGAGAACATGAGCAGGGGAGAGGGACAGAGGGAGAGAGAATCTTAAGCAGGAGCTACATGTGAGGCTTGATTCCATCACCCTGGGATCATGACCTGACCCAAAATCAAGAGTCAGATGCTCAACCGACTGAGCCACCCAGGCGCCCCCGAATGTTTGTTTATTTTGACTCTGGGATGCAGTTATTTGGAAACAGTTTGGTCCTGTTGAGGATTGCCTTTAAGTTTTTTTGTTAGGCAGGCCTGGAACAGATCTGCAGTGCTAATTTAACTCCATTACTAAAGCAGTACTTGCCCTGTGTGGTACAGGTCTTTCTACCCTGGCTATTGGCAACATGAATTATTCTGGAACCTGTGTGATATCTGAAGATCGTTTCATCTACTCCTTTCTAGTAATTCTTACCCAGGCCTCAGTTTTCTCAAGCAGAAGAAGATTAGCAGTTAGCCAAAGGCTAGAGGGAATGTTGATATCTGGAGCTTGCTATCTCTTCATTCTGTCCTGTAAATTCCAGCCACCAAGGCCTCTCCAGACCTCAAACTCTTGTCTCAGTTCTGTGAGACAGACTCCTTTTGGGTTCCTCCTCTATGCTGTGAACAAAATTCTGTAGTAAAATGTAGGGACACTTGTAGGGCTCATCTCATTTGTTAACCTTCTCTAGATCACTGTCCTGTGCTACTACTGTTCAGTGTTGAAAACTGATGTTTCATGTACTTGGCCATTTTTTTTTTTAGTTTGAGGTGGAAGGGTGAATCTGGTACCTGTTAACTTCCATCATGGCTCATAGGGAAAGTTAAATAGTATTGCAACTTCGCCTCATCTATGTGGGATATAAAATATTTTGTGTATTTTTGTTGCCACTGGAGTACCTCAGTGTTTGTAGCATGTATATGTAGCATTCATGTGTTTGTTTTTAGTGCTCATACTCTGGACATTTGTGTTACTACCACATTGTGTGGTACATAGACTAATGTGGTTTGTGAACTGTTTGTTACTGGTCTGCAAGGAGATATGTATAAAAATTTGGAGTAAACATACTTTTTAAAAGTTGATTTATTTTGAGAGAAAGTGTGAGTGGAGAGGGCAGAGAACAGGAGGGAGAGAGAGAATCCCAAGTAGGCTCCATGCGCAGTGCAGGTTTGATATCACAACCACAAGATTATGACCTGAGTGGAAATCAAGAGTTGGACACTTAACTGCCTGAGCTACCAAGGTGCCCCTGGAGTAAGCGTTATTTTATAAAAATTCATCTAATGGGGTGCCTGGCTGGCTCAGTTGGAAGAGCAAAATAAATTTAAAAAAACATATAGCAACGAGTGATTGTTAAACAAACAAAAAAAAACCATCTGTTGTACACTGGAAATAAAAAATCTGGTCCTTAAACCACTGGTAACTTGAGAAGCTATGTGTTGGAATCTGGCCAGAATAACCCCTTAGTGAAGCTATTCAAACATCACTGGCTAGGACAGAAAGTGTTTGTATTTGTAGATAAGGATCCAAAGCCCTAATTCCAGGGTTCTGGGCAGATTATCCATCTGCTTGCTTACCTGCAGCTAAATACTGCCTTTTAAACTATGCCTCATCCCTTTGGCTCTAGCTTTGAAGTCTCTGCTTATTTTCAACCTAGTTTTCCCTCATTCCTCAGGGCTTTTCATCAAACTCGTTGACCAATATAATGTTCACAAAAAATTAGGAGTTGGAAGCAAAGATTTTGGATTCTGCTGAAAGTAACTGACAACTTTTTAAAAAAAAAATCTTTAAAGTATTTAATCCTTTTCTGGGACTCAGACTCCAATATAGTTAGTTCCCACCCATATCATTTAATCTCTTCTGCCTCTTTCTGTTCTTCTAAACAAGCTTGTCCCCTCTGCTGTTTTAATGTTTGGTTGGAGACTGTTTCTAATGCATACAGTAGGCACTAAAATTAAAATGTCTATTAAATTTAAATGCTGAATTACTGTTTTTTCATTGATTTGTTTTGTCCATGTTGCTTGTGTCACTTATTTCTTTGTAAGTTATAGCTAAAGAAGAAGAAAGTCCAGTTGTGAAAAATTAATGGGCTCCATTCTGTGAGTGTGTGTGTGTGTGTGAGAGAGAGAGAGAGAGAGAATTTTCAGTAATTGTCTAATAGAGCCCTTTTATCTTCTATAGCTTCCTTTTTATTTTATTTTTTTTTAACTTTTTAATGTTTATTTTATTTTTGAGAGAGAGTAAGCAGGGAAGGAGCAGAGAGAGGGGGAGACACATCTGAAGCAGGCTTCAGGCTCTGGGCTTTTATCACAAACTCCGATGCGGGGCTCACCATGACCTGAGCCAAAGTCAGAGGCTTAACTGACTGAGCCACCCAGGTGCCCCTATAGCTTCCTTTAAAAAAAAAAAAAATTATTTATTTATTTATTTATTTTGAGAGAGAGAGAGCATGTGGGGAGAGGGGGGCAGAGATGGAGGGAGGGAGAGAGAGCTAGAGAGTGCGCAAGAGCATCTCAAGCAGGCTCTGTACTGTCAGTGTAGATGCAGGGCTCAAACTCAAACCATGAGATCATGATCTGAGCCTAATCAAGAGTTAAACACTTAACCGACTGAGTTACCCAGGTGCCCCTATCTTTTATAGTTTCTGTTATATTTCTAGCTTTTATTCTCATATTTCTAGCTTTCTTGTGGCATGCATTCCCAATTTTATTGCTTCTGAGTAAAACTTGGTAGTATAAAGTACCTGGTAGTCAGGTTGCCTCTTTTCGTATGTTCTTTTCCTTTTCTCCATTTCACCAGTTAACAGCATTCTCAGCTCTCATTTGAGATTTGGTGTGCTTTGGGTACACATTTATAGGTGATATATGTCCTTCTTATCTGGATATTACCTTTGGGATATACATGAAAACTGATAATAGAGCAAGTTAAAATGGCAAGAATTTAAATTAATACCAAGTAATCTGTAGGGTTCCTAAGTAGTAACTGAAATCAACCATGTCTTAAAGCCTGTCTAAAGTACAACTGTATTGTAAAGAAAATGGAAATAAATTGTATTGTAGATTTCTCTCTCACTTTATTTGCTAATTTTCAAAATAATCCAGTGGTTTCCTATTATTTTCCAAAGATAATGAGTTCTTTGTTTTTGTTTGTGTCATTGAGAACACAATGATTTAAACATATTTGAAGTTTTCAATCCATTGTAGCTGTTACTTTTTTGGTGCTTAAACTGACTCTTCTTTTGACCAGTGGGATTTTATCCAGGCTGTCTCTTGGATCTGCTTTTGTAAAATTTTTGTAAATTATTATAAACCGTGTCAAATTTATAGAAAAGTTGCAAATGGTACAAATAACTATTCTGCTTTTCCCTGGATTCCCCGTACTTGGCTTTATAATTCCTTTTGGCATGACCATATGTATATAGGACTCTAAGTTGTCATTAGATATATAGCTTTGTTGCTTTCTGGCCAAACTCACCTTTGTGCTTCCCCTGTCCCAGCTTAGAATCTATTATTTGTCAAAGGAATCTTTGAAATGGAATTTTAGGCATATAGTCTGGGTGCTAGGGGTGGGGTACTCATTGCTACTGAGTTGGTCATTATTTCTATACCTTTTCAGTAAACACAACTATGAAATTTTTTTTAATTAAAAATATTTTTTAATGTTTATTTTTGAGAGAGAGAGTGTGAATGGGGGAGGGCAGAGAGAGAGGGACACAGAGTCTGAAGCAGGCTCCAGGCTCTGAGCTGTCAGCACGGAGCCTGACGCGGGGCTTGAATTCAGTAAGCATGAGGTCATGATTTGAGCCAGTTGGATGCCCAACTGACTGAGCCACCCAAGGCGCCCCACAACCATGAAATGTTTTAAAGATACTTACTAAAACTTTTCAAAAAATGAATGTTCTTGAAAACTTTGCTTCTTTATTTTTTAAAGAACAGAAAACTTACTTTTAGTGAGAAGTTAAGTCGAATGTGAGATTTTTCAGGAATGCGTATGTTGAATTATAATAAAAACTTCACTTTCTTCCACCTAATCATAAACTCAAAGCTAGGATGTGACCATCACTGTAGTATATCTCATGCCTAGCAAATACATATTTGACAGATATTTGAGTGAAAGTTAAATATAATATAATAAAGTAAATATTGCTTTTAAGATCTTAATATCCTGTTGGGCATTTAATAAATGGTAGCTCTTATGGCTTTTATTTTTAATATTTTAAAAACTTCTTTTGAGAGAGAGAGACAGCGTGAGAGTGGAGCGGGGTCAGAGAGAGGGAAAGAGAATCCTTTCTGGGGGGCAGCAGGCCCCCACACTGCCATTGTAAAGCCCGACATGGGGCTTGAACCCATGAACTGTGAGATCATGACCTTGAGCTGAAGTCAAGAGTCGATGCTTAACCAACTGAGCCACCCAGGCACCCCTCTTTTTATGGCTTTATATTTTCTTTTTTTTTAAATATTTATTTTTGATAGAGCACGAGAGGGGGAGGGGCAGAGAGACAGGGAGACACAGAATCTGAAGCAGGCTCCAGGCTCTGAGCTGTCAGCACAGAGCCCGACGCAGGGCTCGAACCCATGAACGCAAGATCATGACCTGAGCTGAAGTCGGATGCTTGACCGACTGAGCCACCCAGGCACCCCTATATTTTTCTTAATTTATGTAATTTCCAGGCTTAAAATAGCCTCATTTTTACTTGTTTCCCCTTAATTTTTCATTACAGGATTGAAGAAGATGCTCCTGCTCCCTCTACCTCTACAGATAAAGTGGATAGGTAAGATTATTTACAGAGTACAGTTAGATTTATCTCTGGAAAATAAACTTAAGAACTATATAACTTGAGGGCAGTATCATTTTATTTATTAAAATTTTTAATTAAAAATTTTTCATGTTTATTTTAGAGAGAGAGAGAGAGAGAGAGAGACCATGTGAGTGGGGGAGGGGCAGAGAGGGAGACACAGAGGCTTCAGGCTCTGAGCTGTTAGCACAGAGCCTGATGCAGGGATCGAACCCACGAGCCATGAGATCATGACCTGAGTCAAAGTCTGACACTTAACTGACTAAGCCACCCAGGTGCCTCTAAAAACAAATTTTTTTTTAAATTTTTATTTTTGAGAGAGAGAAACAGCATGAGCAAGGGAGGGGCAGAGAGAGGAGACACAGACTCTGAAGCAGGCTCCAGGTTCGGGGCTGTTAGCACAGAGCCCAACACGGGGCTCTAACCCACAAGCCGTGAGATGATGACCTGAGCTATCTCATCTGAGCTGAAGTTGGATACTTAACCGACTGAGCTACCCAGGCGCCCCAGTATCCTCATTTTTGTTGTTGGTTTTTTTTGTAAACGTTTATTCATCCTTGAGAGACAGAGACAGAGCATGAGCAGGGAGGGGCAGAGGGAGAGGGAGATACAGAATCCGAAGCAGGCTCCAGGTTCTAGGCTCTGAGCTGTCTGTCAGCACAGAGCCCGAAGCGGGGCTCAAACTTACATACTGTGAGATCATGACCTGAGTGGAAGGAAGTCAGATGCTCAACCAACTGAGCCACCCAGGCGCCCCTCCAGTATCATTATTTTTAATAGATAACCATTAAGACTGAATATTAAGGTACTTGTCTGTAATTTATTTATGTGTTTTAAAACTTTTTTTAAATATTTATTTATTTTTGAAGGAGTGGGGGAGGGACAGATAGAGGGAAACCCAGAGCCCAATGCAGGGCTGAAACTCATGAGCCGTGAGATCATGACTTGAACAGAAGTTGGACGCTTTAACCAACTGAGCCACCCAGGCGTCCCTGTAATTGTCTGTAATTTAAAGTATGGAATCTTGGACCGCCTGGGTGGCTCAGTTGGTTAAGCATCCAACTTCGGCTCAGGTCATGATCTCATGGGTCATGAGTTCCAGCCCCCTGTTGGGCTCTGTGTTGATGGCTCAGAGCCTGGAGCCTAGTTCGAATTCTGTGTCTTCCTCTCTCTGCCCCTCCCCTACTCATGCTCTGTCTCTCTCTATATCTCTCAAAATACATAAACATTAAAATTTAAAAAAAATAAAGTATGGAGTCCTGACAGTGATGTCTTCAGGTTTTTCATATTTGATTAAAATATTAGAATTGTAAGTTATTTAGTTCTGCTCCTTACTCAATACATGCCTGGCAAATGTTAACCTATCTTTGAATACTTCTGCTGATTTAGATCTCTATTTTGTAAGGTTGCCATTTTCAGTTTTTTGTTGTTCTAGTTATTCTGTGCTGAAGGCTCAGAGCCTGGAGCCTGCTTTGGATTCTGGGTCTTCCTCTCTTTGCTCCTCCCCCACTTACAGTCTCTCTCTCTCTCTCTCTCCTCCCCCCTCTCCCTCCCCCCCCTCTCTCTCCCTCTCCCCTCTCTCTTTCTGCTCCTCCCCTCCTCCCTCCCTCTCCCCCCCCCCCCGTTCACCCTCTGTCTCTCTCTGCCCCTTCCCTGCTCACGCTGTCTCGAGTCCTCTCTCAAAAATAAAC
>CM053570.1:66913957-67182608 GCA_028646485.1 Cryptoprocta ferox | reverse complement strand
CTTATCCAAAAGGTAGATTTATGGGTTGCATCCCTGGAGATTTTATTTGTTAAGCTTGAGACAGAATTCAGACTTGTGTGTTTTTAAAAAAACTTCCTGATAATTCTTAAACTCACTTAGGTTGAGAATTACTACAGTAAATTCTGTTTAATCCTTTCGTATATCTGTACATTTGTTTTTATTATTTTTAAGTGCTTTATATATCTTTTTTTTTTTTTTTTTTTTTTAAATAATCTCTATACCCAGTATTGGGCTCAAACTCACAACCCTGAGATCAAGAGTCTCATGCTCTACCAACTGAGCCAGTCAGGTGCCCCCAGTTTTATGTTTTAAATCTTAGATTTAGGAAGTATAATCCATTTGAAGTAAATTTTGTTTGTGGTGTGGTATAGGGTTGAGGTTTACTTTTTTGCATGGGGATATCTAGTTATTCCAGCCCTATTTGTTGAAAAGATTATTCTTTGCCCATTGAATTGTCTTGGGACATTTGTCAAAATTTCAAGTGGCTGTATGGGTGGATCTACTTTTGTATTCTGTTCCATTTGATCTATTTGTCTTTTTTTTAATGCCAGTTCCACATTGTCTTGATACTGAGATCACTGCATTTTGCTCTGTTTCTTGATTTATTTTTCTTACAGATAGTACAACTTGCTGTATGAATTTATGGTTCTTTTAGGATTTCTTTTTTTGTTGCTTAATTAGCAAATATTTATAGTAACATACAATATAGGCTTTGTGGGTAGATAAGCCTTTAAGAGAAAATAATCAATAAAGCTCTTGAGAATGCTTTGGGATTTCTTCTTTTTTCTTTTCTTTGTGTGTGTGTGTGTGTGTGTGTGTGTGTGTGTGTGTGTGTGTGTTTTAGTGTTTATGTTTTTTAGAGAGAGCAAGCAGTGGAGGGGCAGGGAGAGAGGGAGGCAGAGGATCCCAAGCAGGCTCTGTGCTGATAGCAGCGGGCCCCATGTGGGGCTTGAACTCTTGAACCGAGAGATCATGACCTGAGCTGAAGTTAGATACTTCGACTGAGCCACCCAGGCGTCCAAGGATTTGTTTTGCTTATAGTGATAGATAAATGTGAGATAGATAAATGTTATCTAAGCCTTGCCAGAGTGGTTAAAGGTTTAAAGAGGTTAAAGTATAATGGTTTAAATGTAGCATGTATTCAGGGCACCTGGGTGGGTCAGTCAGTTGATCATCTGACTCTTCCTTGATTCTGGCTCAGGTCATGTTCCCAGGGTCTTGGGATCCAATCCTGAGTCTGGCTCCATGCTGAGCTTGAAGTCTGCTTACAATTCTTTCTCTCTCCCTCTGCCTTACTTTCCTGCTTGCACTCTCTCTAAAGTAAAAGTTAAAATATATAGGTATTCAAAAAATGTTGATTTTTAAAAAGTATTTGACACTTGAAAAACTTACTTTCTTGCAGTTTGGATGTGGATAATGAAGCTAAGAAACTGTTGGGTTTAGGACAGAAACATCTGGTGATGGGGGATATTCCAGCAGCTGTCAATGCTTTCCAGGAAGCAGCCAGTCTTCTGTAAGTACTGTGTTTTGCTATGATGTACTATGTTGTGTTTGTTAAAAGATTGTCTTGGGGTGCCTGGGTGGCTCAGTCTGTTGTGTCTGACTCTTGATTTTGGCTCAGGTCATGATCTCATGGTTCATGGGTTCGAGCCCTGCGTTGGGCTCTGCACTGTCAGTGTGGAGCGTGCTTAGGATGCTCTCTCCCTCTCTCTGGTCAAATAAAAATTAAAAGTAAATAAATAAATAAATAAATGGTTGTCTTATGGTGGGCGGAAGGGTTTTAAAAGATTGGATATTTTTCATATACAAGTTTATTCTGTAACTAAGGATGAGACTTACATATCACTGAGAAATTTCAGTCTTCGCTTTTCCTGAGTAAGGTAATTTGTTTTCCAGTCACCACTAATTAGGGTGACCAACCTGTCCTACTTTGTTCTGGGACTTTTCTAATTTAACACTGGAAGTTCTGTGTGTGGGGAAATTCCTCAAAGTCCCAAACAAGCCATAGGGGCTCGTGGGTGGCTCAGTCAGTTGAACAACCAACTCTTGATTTCAGATCAGGTCATGATCCCAGGGTGGGATCGAGGCCCCAGTCAGGCTCTGAGCATGGAGCCTTCTTAAGATTCCCTCTCTCTCGGGGAGCCTGGGTGGCTCAGTTGGTTAAGCGTCCGACTTCAGCTCAAGGTCATGATCTCATGGTTTGTGGGTCTGAGCCCCACATTGGGCTCTGTGCTTGACAGGTCAGAGCCTGGAGCCTGCTTCAGATATTCTCTCTCTCCCTCTCCTCCCTCCTCCCCCATCCCCCTTCTCTTCCCCTCTCCCGCTCACACTCTTTTTCCTCAAAAAAAAAAAAAAAAATTTAAAAATTAAAAAAAAAAAAAAAGATTCTCTTTTGTGTCTCCCCCCACCCCCACCCCGCTCCAGTGCTTTCTTTTCTCTCTTAAAAAACAAAAAACAGTCCTAGGCAAGCCATGATGGTCACCCTACTACTAATGTTGATATAAATACAGAATTTTTCAGATTGTTAGCACCTTTATTCTCTGTTGTAACTATTTGGGAGTTGGCAGCTACCACTAGGTGGCCATATAGATCTATATCATGAGGAAGCAAATTAGCTTTATTTTGTGCCTCAAAAGTGGTTTATTTTAACCAAAGAGTTCAATGTATCTATGGAGCTGAAAGAGAAAAAATTTAAGTTGAATCTTCAAGCAGTAGCCTTTCAGCCTATAACCTGGTTTGAACTAGTTTCCTCTAATATCCTATTACCAGTAGCAGTTGAAGATAGTCATGTTCCCTGATGAGTTGATTAGTTATATGGAATTGAGTTGAAGAAATCCTCCTTATAATAGAAATGCTTATAATAAAACTGGGTTTCAGGCTCACAAGGATTAAAAGCCTCTCACTTCTTCATTCCTTCTTATTCAGTCAGGGTCCTATCAGTCCATTCTTGTCCCATCCCCACTTCTCCCAGCATCTAGAACAGAATCTTATTCCTGGATATCTTCATTAATCTCTGGTCTAATTCCCCCCCCCTTTTTTTTTGATGTTTGTTTATTCACTTTGAGAATGGGGAGAGGGGCAGAGAGAGAGAGACAGAATCCCAAGCAGGCTCCATGATTAGCATGGAGCCCAACACGGGGCTTGATCCCACAATGGCGAGATCATGACCTGTGCCGAAATCAAGAGTTGGACGCTTAACCATCTGAGCCACCCAGGTGCCCCATCTCTTGTCTGATTGCTGACCTGCAGCCTGGTGCAGGTACAGATGACAAACTTAGTTTGTCATCACCTGGGCCTGAAGAACTAGGGTCTGATACCCAGTGGTGTGTTATGAATAGGGCCCAAATTTTATCTGATGCTAAGTATTTAAGTATTTTTACAATAAAAATGTCTGGTTATCTTAGAATATAAAGTGCAGAAATCTAAGTTTTTAAGAATAACCAAAAATAAACATACTTCTTAGCTTATTCCCAGATTCCTGGAAAGATCAGTATTTTCACTGTCTTGCCTTTAAGGATATTTAGGGGAAATATTCTAATCTAGTAGATTATACTTAAACATAACCCTCACACTGCTTTGTGCTTAATTTTTCTAGTTTTTCTCATTAGACTATAAAAGCCATTAGTTGGCTTGAGTTTCTAGGACTTCTGCCAGTCCTTTACTCCATGAAAGCTAGTCTCATTCTGTATATAAAGTACCTCCTTTCCATTTATCACACTTGTGATTTTTTCCCCTTCCCTCTTCCCTATTTATCTATCTATATAATACTTTTTTATAATTTAATTTTTTTAGGGTTTAGTCATTTTTTAGAAACAGTATGAGTGGGGGAAGGGCAGAGAGAGAGGTAGACACAGAATCTGAAGCAGGCTTCAGGCTCTGAGCTGTCAGCAAAACCCCAATGCGGGGTGTGAACTCAGTCGCGAGATCATGACCTGAGCTGAAGTCAGATGCTTAACTGACTGAGCCACCCAGGCACTCCCCTGTATAGATAGCTAAAACTTACATATAGTGCTGTCTGTATATCTAAACATTGTACTTTTGTATACATTAATTCTTAGAATAGATCTTTGAGCAGTTCTTAACATTCCTACTTTATAGATGAGAAAACTAAGGCACTGTGAGTCTAAGGTTATAACAGCTAGTTAAAGTTTAGAGATGTGATTTGAACCCAGGCAGTCTGACTCCAGAGAAAAAGCTCTTACCCTCTATAACATGATGTCTTTCCATATAGTTTATTCATCCTTTAGGTCCCAGCTAAAGGTCCTTTAACTATTCTGGCCCATACTGACACCCATCTTCTAGTCAGAGAAATACCTATTAATGTAGTTTGTCTAAGATTATATACTCTAACTGTAGCAATTGATGTTACTTGGAATGTGTGTATATATATATATAGAGAGAGAGAGAGAGGGAAAAACTAGGCAATGTTAACTTCATACACTGTTTTTTAAGGTCCCTTTGAACTTGACTTGAAAGCAAGAGGAGGGGAATATTGGTTTCCTAGAAGGTTGTGTTACTGAAGTAATGCCATTTTAGAATTTAAAGAACTAGAAATAAATGTTTTAGACTAGATGTTAATTCAGGTCTTAGATGTGTGTTCTCTTTGTAGAGGTAAGAAGTATGGAGAGACCGCTAACGAGTGTGGAGAAGCCTTCTTTTTCTATGGGAAGTCACTTCTGGAGTTGGCAAGGTATGTCTTTTCAAGCCACAGTTTTTAAGTAGGGTGTTCTGTATAACATTATAATGGTCTGTTTAAAAACTTAAGGTTTCTTTGCCAGGATTGTTACTAGCTTTGTGATTTCACATGAGCTAAGTGGATTGGTTTTACTAACTAAGAAAGGGGGTTTAGGAGGAACAGGAAGTTTTAAAAGGCACTTGAGGGGCGCCTGGGTGGCTCAGTTGGTTAAACGTCTGACTTCGGCTCAGGTCATGATCTCACGGTTCGTGGGTTCGAGCCCTGCATTGGGCTCTGTGCTCAGAGTCTGGATCCTGCTTCAGATTCTGTGGCTCCCTCTGTCTCCGCCCCTTCCCTACTCATGCTCTGTTTCTCTCTGTCTCAATAATAAATAAACATAAAAAAATTAAAAAGGCACTTGAAGCAGAGTAAAGTTATGCTTGGGTTTTGACTTTCAGGGTCTTTAGAGGCAGAGATCTTTCTGTTAGTGAATGGACAATTTATTGAAGTGTAGTATAGAGAGGACTTTTTAAAGCACTCTCAGCCCAAAATAGTCATCCTTAACAAGGACTAAATGAAGGACAGTTTGAAAATACTAGCATATGAGAATCTCTGGTAAATAAAAACTCACGAGTAGTCTAAACTCTTAGAAAGTTCTTGTGTATTTTCTACTGAAGTTTATTAACCAGAATAAAATCTATTGAGGGTATACAAACTAGCAAATAATTTGTGCCCTGTTTAATCTAGTAAGTTTTCTAATTTTGTAGATCATTCTCATGATTTGTCATGAAAGTCTTGCCAGAATGTTTTTAAGCCATCTAGAGAAATGTGGGTGGATGCAAAGTTTATGAAATACAGTGGCCATAATGTAAAGGGAATATATGTTGATTTTTTCTTTTGACAAGTTTTTTAGGTGGCTGGGTGAAGGGTATGGTTTTCTTTCAGTGTTTTTACAGTCTTAATTTATATTAGTTTTGATTGTCGCTTTTCGTCTGTGAAAACTTATAGTTTATATTCTCGGCACTTGATTGCTCTTCTGTTGCTTTTATAGGACGGTAATTTTTTGTCTTAGAAAAAGTTAGTTCTATCCATCATAACTTTGGTGCTTTCTCCTTTTGTTCTCCTAGAATGGAGAATGGTGTGTTGGGAAATGCCCTGGAAGGTGTGCATGTGGAAGAAGAGGAAGGAGAAAAAACAGAAGACGAATCTCTGGTAGAAAATAATGATAACATAGATGGTATGTGGAGTTGCATGTGGCATTAAGAAGATGCGACGTATATTTCTTGTGTACAAATGATGGGAGTAGGGCTCTCCCTATCTTGGATGGTCTCTCCTAAGTTGCCAGGGATTGATACCTGCATCTTGTGGAGACTGCAGTAGATGTAGTAGCCAATTACTGAAACTGACCGCAGGCTTTTGTAAGAAAAAAACTTAATTTCCCCAATAAATGTGTTAAATTAATATTTTAAACATACAACAACCTGAAATATTTTTCTGATACAAAATTTTTAAAAGTCTGTGCAGCTCAGTTATTTTAAACCGTGCTTTTGGAGTCTTTTTACATTTTTGTGGCTAAGAAAGTTAAATGTTAAATTCTAAGTGGAGTTTGGCTACTAGAGTTTTTCGTATCAGTTGGAGGTTTATAACGTTTAGAGGAGAGCATAAAGCTTGGCATCTCTTACCTAACTGATAATCAGAATGCTCAAGTAAAAGGATATCTAATTTAAGGAGCTTGGGTTTCTTTTGCAATAAGTTGCTCTGCTATCTGGGACTTTTTCCCTTTGCTTTTTCTCAAGGGGGCAGATAAATTTTAGGTCCTGTGCTAAAATTTAAGCCAGGCTGTTTGAGGGTTTAAAGGGAATGTATTTTTAGTTTCCATTTATGCCTTTATCACTAAACTCGAAGACATGTTTATGCTTCATGTTCTTTAACCATGTAGAGGAAGCAAGGGAAGAGTTGAGAGAACAGGTTTATGACGCCATGGGAGAAAACGAAGAAGCAAAAAAACCAGAAGACCAGTCTCTGGTAAAGCCTGAAATTGATAAAGAGCAGGAGACTGAAATGGAGAAGGGTGGAAAAGAAGATATGGATATAAGTGAGCCTGCACAGGAACTACAGGAAAAAGTTGAATCCACTCCAGATCAGTTAGCTGAAACCACTGAGGAAGCAAAAGAAACAGCAGCATCAGAAGGACTGAATGAGGCCAAGGTCACTTCTGAGAAGAAGCCAGAACAGGAAGCACCAGATGCTGAGGAAAGAAAATCAGGTTGTAGAACTGACATCCAAGAAGAACGCAGAGAAAAAGGAGGGCAAGAAAAGCAGGGAGTAACTGTGAGCATAGAGGAGAAGCCAAAAGAAGCTTTAGAAGAGCAACGTGATACTACTCTTGAAAAGCAGGGTATTGCAGTGGAGGTAGAAGCAGAGCCTATAGATTCAACAGTGAAGCCATTGGATGTGGGTGGGGATGAGCCAAAGGAGCAGGTAGCTGCCTCTGAAACGGAGCCAGGAAAGGCTGTTCTTGAGCCGCTGGTAGGGCAAGAAGTGCCTCCTGCTGAAGAGTCACCAGAGGTGACAGTAGAGGCTGCAGAGGCTTTAGCTGCAAAAGCTGGGTCAGAAGTCTCTGAGAAGCCTGGGCAGGAGATGACAGTTCTCTCTAAGGATGGTGCAGTCAACGGACTGTCAGCTGCAGGAGGTCAGACTCCTATTGAACAACAGACTAATGCAGAAGGATTGACAGAAACAAAAGATGGCTCAGGACTAGAGGAGAAGGTCAGGGCCGAGTTGGTTCCTAGCCAGGAGGAGACTAAGCTGTCCACAGAAGAGTCTGAGGCAGCTGGAGATGGGGTTGATTCCAAGGTAGCCCAGGGGGCTACTGAGAAATGCCCTGAAGACAAAGTTAAGATAGCTGCTAATGAAGAAACACAAGAGAGAGAAGAACAGATGAAAGAGGGTGAAGGTAACCGGGATATGCAAGAGCTGCAGTGGGTGGAGTACATTCTGGATTTGACTCACTAATCATGGGTAAAAGTCAGCCTTCCATTCAGGATTTTCCGTCTGCCTTTGGATTAGGAAAGGGCTAAATGAAAATGGGGGGTGTAGTTTAAGAAGATTGTGACAAGTTTAGCAAGTTAAACCAAAAGCAAGTCTTTAGCTGGCTTATAAACTAACGCTTTTACTAACTGCAAAATAGGCCTTCTCTGTGATTTTTGAGACTTGGCTAGCTATCAGTAACTTGCACCGTACTAGCCAATAAAGGTGGATGGGGGTTGGTGGGGTAGGTAGGGAAATAGTGGGCTAGGCTGGCAGAGAATGCTGAATGGATGTTCACTTGCATGCCTCTGGATTTTTAAATTTACTGTTCACATGGTTCCTATTCTCTGCTTTAGGAAGCAGAATTAGAACAGTAGAATCCAGTGAATTGGTACACTTAAGCAGGCATGCCATTTAAATGAATGCAGTTAACCACAGTGAAAGAATTCTGATGACTTTTAGTCTTCAGGAAGTGTTCAGAGGCTTATTCACATTAGTTTTAAATTAGTCCCTCCAAAAGATAATGAAAAACTTAACTGTTAGCTCTCTTGCTGCTTTTTCCCCTCATTTCATGCTTGCTTTGGCTGCTAAACTGAAGTTTTTGTTACTTAGAACATTATAAAGTGAATGCTTTGTATAGTATTTTTGGTCTAATTTTGATTCAATTCCATCAAGATGTATAAGCCTCTAATTAGTAACTCCATAACTGGCACGTCTGACTTGAGTTGTACTATCGAGGATTCTACTGTCTGTAAGGTTCATCTAACATTGGTATTAATAACCATACATATATTCCAGTTAATAGTTATTACTTCATATCATTGCCAGACTACTTCAAGAGTTTTCTTTACTTGTAGATTTTCAAAAACCCACAATCAGTATTTGCAGCTCATTCTGGTAAACTATATTCTACCTATGTGCAGGTCCCTGCACTCCAGCCAGCACAGGCATGGTAACCAGAAATGAATTGGCTAAATGGTAACACCATTGGGCTGCTTATTGAGTTTTAGGAGTTTTTTATGAAAAAAGCACAGAACTGAATTCCTTAGTTGTTAAGGAATTACCATGTCTTGATTTTTAACAATGGTGAACAAAGACAGTAAGAAGTTCTGCTGGCTCTTTTTGAATAATAAGCTACAGTAGAAATGTACTATTTCTCAATTTCAGAAACTATTCTGTGGGATCACAAGTGACATTGTTAGAGCTCTCTCATACTATTTTTTATTCCAAAATAATACTATGTAGTAGGTGGTATTACTCTATCTACAGCCATGAGGAAATTGAGGCTTGGGGTTATATTACTTGTTTAGGGTCAAACACCTAAGTCATAGTACTAGAGTCCCAACTCTAGATCTGACATGAATGTATTGTTTTTCCCAAGCCTACCTCACAGTGAGGAAGGCAATTTTATCTCCTCCTTTAAAAAAAATTTTTTTTTAATGTTTATTTTTTATTTTTGAGAGACAGAGCGTGAGCAGGGGAAGGGCAGAGAGAGGAGACACAGAATCTGAAGCAGGCTCCAGGCTCTGAGGTGTCATCACAGAGCCCGATGTGGGGCTCGAACTCACAAACTGTGAGATCATGACCTGAGCCGAAGTCGGCCACTTAACCAACTGAGCCACCCAGGCACCCTTTATCTCCTCCTTTGATCCATTTCCTATCAGAATCTTTCTGGTCACTCTTTCCAAAATACTTATAAAAGCCCTAGGAGTCATCAGGTGCATTTTTTAGTATGTGTCACAGGTACCGCTCTACTTCTAAAGAAGGTAACAGTTTTCCATATTTTACAAATGAAGAAATGGCAGGGATACCTGGGTGGTTCAGTCAGTTAGGGTTTCTCCTTGGGATTCTCTCTCTCTCTGTCTCTCTCTCTCTCTCTCCTCTCCTCTCTCTCCTCTCTCTCCTCTCCTCTCCTCTCTCTCCTCTCCTCTCTCTCCTCTCCTCTCTCTCCTCTCCTCTCTCTCCTCTCCTCTCCCTCCTCTCTCTAAAAAAAAAAACAAAAAAAACCAATGAAGAAATGGCAGAAAGAGGTTAAGCAATTTGCCTTTGTCTCATAGCCAATAAAGGGAGGGCTGAAGTACCAAAAGTTTATTTATTTTGAGAGAGAGTGTGAGCAAGTGGGGGAGGAACAGAGAATCCCAAGCAGGGCTCCGCACTGTCAGCCCAGAGCCCAATGTAGGGCTTGAACCCACGAACCATGAGATCATGACATGAGCCCAAGTCAGATGCGTAACTGAGCCACCCAGGTGTACCCTTGCAGAAATCTTATAAGTGGTTTTTATTTTCTCTTTTTAAGGTTATTTTTTTAAGTTTTTAATGCTTATTTTGAGAGAGAGTGCACACAAGTGTGGGGGAGAGGGCAGAGAAGGAGGGAGAGAGAATCCCAAGCAACTCTGTTGTCAGCACAGAGCCTAGTGGGACTCAATCTCATGACCTGCAAGATTGTAACCTGAGCTGAAATCAAGAGTCGACATTTGACTAAGCCACCCAGGCACCTCGTAATATTTTATTTAAAAAAAATATTTTTTTTAATGTTTATTTTTGAGAGACAGAGCATGAGTGGGGGAGGAGCAGAGAGAGAGGGAAACACAGATCTGAAGCAGACTCCAGGCTCTGAGCTGTCAGCACAGAACCTGACACGGGGCTTGAACTCAGGAACCGTAAGATCATGACCTGAGCCAAAGTGGATCGCCTGACTGAGCCACCCAGGCGCCCCTTAAGATTTTAAGTAATCTCTACACCCAACACCCAACATGGGTCTCAAACTCACAACCCTGAAATCAAGAGTGTCACATGTACTACCAACTGAGCCAGCCAGGTGCCCCAGAGATTTTCTCTTAAAATCCTATTTCCTATCACCTCTCTTGAAATTCCATTTATCCCTAATAAAGATAACTGATCTGTTCTTTTCTAATTGTCACACTAGATAGGATTGATAAGTGAACAGAGTTTTTAAATTGTAGGCACAGAGCTTGGCCATGCTCAGACTACTGGTCAGTCTGTAGTGTTTACCTGACTTAATCCTGTGGGAGTGCTAGAATAACCATAGAACCAGCAGATTGCCTTTACTTTGTCTTTAAGAGGAATTTTTCTTCTTTGTGCCATTCTGTGCCCTTAACTTTTGAACAGGCAACAAATTAGAGAAATGGTATAAAAATGTGTTTTCCTTTCTCCAAAG
Organism: Cryptoprocta ferox; assembly: GCA_028646485.1. Taxonomy (NCBI): domain Eukaryota; kingdom Metazoa; phylum Chordata; class Mammalia; order Carnivora; family Eupleridae; genus Cryptoprocta; species Cryptoprocta ferox. The sequence goes on along the minus strand of CM053570.1, from coordinate 67,171,704 downwards.
GGTGATAATAGGCACGCCACAAGGAAGATTCCACTTTCAAAGAAGGTTGGAAAATATTTTAACAGATTGCTTTACTGAGGACATCAGGGCAATTCTCATTAATACCTGAGTACAGGTTACCAGGTTGGAAAGTACCATTTTAAATTAATGGGTTTCTCATTAATCTAGCTGCTTCTCTACCATTCCATGAAGGTAGTATAGATTTCTCAAGGAAAAACAGTATTTTCTAACAATACTGTAAGAGTTTCAGTTTAAAAAGTTGATGTGAAACTCTTAAGACTTTATGCCAAATTAGATGTCACCTAGCATTCTGGTAGGAATAGAAATAGATACCAGATAATTAAAAATAGAGAATAACCATACACATTCAGTTTTTCCTACAAATTGGGAAGGTAAAATGTTTCATAGATTTACTTCACCCGTTTTGTGTATTTTCCTGGAGTACGGGCTTCATTGTCAGAGTTAATAAAACCACCCATCTAGTCTTAATAGCATACTACATACACAAACATCTTGGAAATTTGGGCATGGAAAGATGATGGTGTGTGATGGTGGGTATTTATTTCAGAAGCATTAAATCACATGGTCAACAGGAAAAATGACTCATTTGATAAGAGTTTACCATAGAGGTTAATTAGCTTGTAACTTGTAACTGGTTCTTAGAGGACTTCTTTTTATTTTATTTTATTTTACTTTTTTAATGTAGTCTCTACACCAGTGTGGGGCTAGAACTTAAAATCTTGAGATCAAGAGTTGCATACTCTGACTGAGCTGACCAGTGCCCTTCTTAGAGGACTTCTTTAGATTGTCCTACTAATTTATAATGTTTAGGAATTTTCTGTGCCTGTTCCCATCCTGAAGCAGAATTGCTAGACAGGTAAAAGTCTTTTAGCCTGACTTCCTGGCTCTAACTGCCTAACTGCCATATTTATGTTCCCATAATAGCTTGTTAGGAGACAATATTTAAGTTCTTTTGCTTGTGTTAAAAATGCTTAATGAAAGATGGCAGAGGTAGGCACGTTATACCCAGCTCATGAATTGTTTGCACCCCCATAAGCCCATTTTTAATCACTTCATATTCTGAGGTTTAAGTGGTATGTAGAGCTATTTATTAGCAGCCTGTCCTTCTAGGCATTTGACTTAAGTGTATGCCAATATGGTGGAATACAGTGTCAATATGGCTGCAAATTTTAACATTATACTGGAGTAATATAATTGGTTGTGGTACTGCTCACTCAATTCTGTATGTGCTAGAGCTGGCTGGAGTCTGCGGCGTGCTCATTGGTGAAAGTTGGTAAGGACTATGCTTTTCTCTCCACAGCTCTGTTGTGGGAAAGCTAGTCTCTTGAGCATTCTTGCTCTGAATGGACAGGGGTAATTTAACTTTCCATACTTTCTCGGCTTGCTAGTATTCTCTGACAAGTGGCCTAAAGACCCCAGGAACACTGGCTGAGGTCTCAAATTGCTTCTGGCTGAGTAGATAGGAGCTTCTAGTAAACAAAAGGCTACAGTAGTTAATATGTCTTGATCTGAATGATCCAGAATGACTTTCAGAAGAGAAACATTCAGCCTCTGATCACTGAAGGTGTAAACCACAAACACTGTAAGATTATACAATCTAAGTCTAGATTACATGTGAATTAGACTGTAATCACTGGCTTTATATTTCTGTCCAGTTCAAGTATTAACTGACTTAGCATCTGGCCTGTTCTACCTCAGAATATAGGCTATTCGACAGACATTTATTGGAATTTCTGACTAGTTAGAAGATATCCTTAGTATTCTCAATACTGAGTAATTTTTGCTTGCAGAAACTGAAGGCTCAGAAGAGGAGGATAAAGAAAATGACAAGGCTGAAGAAACACCAAATGAATCAATTCTTGAAAACAAGGTAAGTTATTTGTTCAGTATCAATTTCTGCTTTCTTTTTGTAGGACTTTGGGTATGCCTGATTATTATCATAGCTTTTTCTTGGTTATACATTTATTTGCAATCTAAAGATGCCTGTCTTGTTCTTCTGCCTAATACCAAATGATTTGGATATACTTTTTAGTCTCTTCAAGAAAGTGAAGAGGAGGAGATTGGGAATCTAGAGCTTGCCTGGGATATGCTGGATTTAGCAAAGATTATTTTTAAAAGGTAAAACTTTTGCTGTGTCTAGGCTCAAGTTGGGAGTTCGGGGGTTGAAAATAGAATACTAGTTAGGCTTGGACAAATGCTGTTAAGGTTTCTGATCATCTTTTCTTTCTTTTAGGCAAGAAACAAAAGAAGCTCAGCTTTATGCTGCACAGGCACATCTTAAACTTGGAGAAGTTAGTGTTGAATCTGGTAATACATTTTTCATTTTACTCTTTCCTTCAATGTCCCCCCCCCCTCTAATTTTCTTCAGCTTGATTGATCATAAGTTGTGGGCAGTTGGCCTTAAAGGACAATTTGGGTTCCTGTAGCTCCTAGAACTCTCCTCTTAACTAAAGTCTTTCGTTAGTTTTTGTTTTTGTTATTTTGCTATTTTTTATAGTCAAGGATCCTAGAGATGCTACAAAGAAAATGAAATGTAAAACAGGAGAGAGCATTCCTGTAGAATAGTCTAAAATTCAGAAATATTATATTAAATGCTATTTGCTTGCTGTTCTTTTTTGCTTTATTAGAGAATTATGTCCAAGCTGTGGAGGAGTTCCAGGCCTGCCTAAACCTTCAAGAACAGTATCTGGAAGCCCATGACCGTCTCCTTGCAGAGACCCACTACCAGCTGGGCTTGGCCTATGGGTACAACTCTCAGTATGATGAGGCAGTGGCACAGTTCAGCAAATCTATTGAAGTCATTGAGAAGAGAATGGGTGAGTGAGCATCAGCTACGTGATGCTAAGCTTGGTGGATCCAGTAATTGGCAAGATTTTTTAAAAAATGGATCCTTTTGTGATAACTATTACTGATCACTTTAGCCTGTTCTTTGTAGCCGTACTAAGTGAGCAGATGAAGGAGGCTGATGGATCTTCTACTGAATATGAGAAAGAAATTGAGGAGCTGAAGGAACTGCTACCTGAAATTAGAGAGAAGATAGAAGATGCGAAGGAGTCCCAGCGTAGTGGGAATGTAGCTGAATTGGCTCTGAAAGCAACTCTGGTTGGTTTGGTTTCCTTTTAAAGTTTTGGTAATAGTATAATATTGTTGGAAGGCATCATGGTATTAGTGTTCCATTTGTCGAGGAACCATGACTTGGTTTCTAGGGAGCTGGTTGTTTGAAGGAATGTGAGAATTTATCTAATTACTCGTATCAGATAGCATAATGCTTAAGAGTAGACGCTCTGTGGAGCCATACTGGGTTTGAGTTCTGTATCTGCTGCTTACTGTATGTGACCACAGGCATGTTACTTAACATTTCTTTGCCTTAGTTGACTCATCTATAAAATGGGGATAGTAGTACCTGTATGTTAAAATACTTATGACAGTACAAATAGTGTTTTCTTTTAATAAATGTAAGCTATTACTTCCATCTCTGAGAACTCCTGTTTAGATTAGCAAGGTATTGATGGCTTTTAGCCCCACATTACTGGCTCTCCTTTTGGCTGCTGGAATGTCAGGGAACTTCCTGCCCTGCTGGTGATGACATGATCCAGAGGAGTTAATTTAACATCTACACTCCGTCTAAGCTCCCAGTTTGGGGGCGGCAGGTGTAGGTAGAGGCAGGTGGATGATATTGCTTCTATAAGGAAGCCCACTAGTATTTGAGGTCTTAATGGGTTTGGATGGTCAGTACCGTTATAGGACTGTGGGTGACCTGGTGGGTTCTATCCCGGGCCCCACTGGGTCTGTCACCTCCCAAACAGGTGGAGAGCTCTACTTCAGGTTTCACTCCTAGTGGAGGAGGCACTTCAGTCTCCATGGTGAGTATGCGGGTGGTTTTTGTTACTTAATATTAGGCCTCTTTGTTTCATATGTAACTGTACATTGCTAACAAAGTCCTTTTTGCCAGGTTGCCAGTAGAAAGCCAACAGATGGTGCTTCCTCATCTAATTGTGTGACTGATATTTCCCACCTTGTCAGAAAGAAGGTAAATGTACATGTGGTCATTTTTGTCTTTCCAGTCTTTTTTGTATTCTTTTTTTGCTTCAAGTGATACACAGGAAGTGCATACCCTTAATATTTGGTGCAATGAGACATTTCATTTTGCAGAGTTGGTGAGGATTTGAATGAAAATAGTTTTCACTTGAATATGTGTTCTAACAAAAATTTCCAGGCCTCTTTTGGCCGAGGACTATCAAATCAGAAAAGTTGCTGAGGAGACTTGGTCACGTGGCTCACCTTGGAAAGTTGGCAGGTTTTCTTTGTCAGTAGTCATTCAGCAGCAGACCTGCTGCTTCTGCCTATAGTTTTTTTTTTTTTCTCTTGTGAGAGACTGATTCCTTTCTTTCTGACTCCCAAACCTGTGGTTTGGTTATTGTTTAGATCTACTCCTCACCCTACCCCACCTTTCCACTAGAGAGGCTGAATTGGTATGTTGTGGCAGACCGGTTTATTGAATTGAACTCAGGTTGGCATCGCCTCTGTGGCCATGGGAGAAGACCCTTAGAGCCATGAATCCTGGTATAAAACCATGGGGTGGCAGCGGCAGGGGAGGAGAGGAGTGAAGGGACTGTTAAAAAGTTCTGCAGTTCTTTTAAAAATATTTAGCACATTTGTGAAGTCTTCACACTTTTATCTTCAGAGGAAACCAGAGGAAGAGAGTCCCCGGAAAGATGATGCAAAGAAAGCCAAACAAGAGCTGGAGGTGAATGGAGGCAGTGGGGATGCGGTCTCCAGTGGAAATGAAGTCTCAGAAAACATGGAGGAGGAGGTGGGCAGTTAAGAGGGCTTGGACTCTTGCCTTATTTCCCCTTGTTCTCAGGGCCTGGGGAAACTAGACCTCCTAAGTGCATGTTCCTCACCTTGAGCCTGTTTGTTTTTATAAGGGTTGCATTCAGTGAATCCACTGTGCAGGAAACGATTTGGTTATGGAATGTAGGATGTCCCATTGACACATGGAAACTATATACATACCACAGGTCCCACTCTAATGAATGTATGAGAAGGTATTTAATTGGCAAGACCATTGGGTTACTTCTGCTTCCTCCTTTCCACGTAACCTATAAACATTGGCTTGGTCAGGCCTATTCTAGAAAACTTAGGAAATGGCCTATTTTGTGGTCATTGCCCTGTTATTCATGTAGGGAGCAAAGCAGAGTTTTAAGAGACCTGTTCACTTTCTCTAATAAGGCCTCTACTCAATCATATAAGACAGAATGTCCTAAAATAGATAGGGTCATTTATGCCCAGGCTCCCTGTTTATCTTCCAGGCAAATCAGGCCGAAAGCCGGGCAGCAGTGGAGGGGACAGTGGAGGCCGGAGCTACAGTTGAAAGCACTGCATGTTAAGAGAGGGCGCAGAGCCTTCCTCCTGAGGGAAAGTGTTTTTGTATATAATGTATTTTTTCACTTTGGGGGGATTCTTTTTGTATAACTTCAATAAAGATTGTAAGCAAAGGTTGAGGCTTTGAGGATTTTTTTCTTAAACATTGGCTGAAATCTGTGCCTTGGAGCACTCCAGGTTTTATATACTGGCCAAAGGTACCCCCCCACCCCCACCCCCTTTCTGTACTGATTTCTGTTAGAAGTTCTCATCCAAATTTGTCTAATGTGGAGGTGATCAAATCAAATCAAGCATGGCTATAGGCCCTTTGTCTTCCAATGGTGCTATACTTTTTCCATTTTAAATACTGAACTCAGCTGTGTTGCAAACCTTCAGTGGTGCTGTCCCTGGATGGGGGCTACAAAAACAAGACGTGGTGAAGATCTTGCTCTTTGGTGCTGATACTTCTGTTTGATGGACTTTGTGAGCTGATGATGGACTCTAAGTCAGGCCTTGGATAATACTTTTTCCACTTAGTCTCCAACTGGGGGCAAATAATCCTGTCTGGAAAAAGAACTGAAGAAAACTTGTGAGGGAGTGGTGGGGGAAAGTGGTCCTTGAAGAAAACTGGTGTGCTAATTATAGAGAATTGGACTTTTCTGGTTTGAAAGTGGCTGAGGGACAGACTGGACCCTTTGGATGTGCTTGGGAGAATCTGTGGGGGAGGCTGGTTGATGGAGTTTTGTTTTCTGTACAGAAAGGCTGAAATATATCTATTATCAACTTGGGTCCGAATTGTTACCCCATCTGCAGTTTTGACTTCTCAAATAAAGATGCTAAAAGAAAGCTCTTGGTCTGGACTTGTGTTTAAAGATCTTCAGTGGGATCCCTGGCTGCCTAGAGCACTTCTGTCTTGGAGGTGGGATCGAAAGGCAGATCAGCCCACCAATTCTGGCTGCCCAGTCCAAGGGTGCTGGTGTTCAGGATACTGGTACTAAAGCCATCCCATTGGGACCTCACTGATGCCCAGGATGCAAGGTGAATGGGAGAGCCTCACGTGAGCTGCTTCTAACCTCTTAGTTTGTTATGCATCAGGTATTTGGATCTGAATTCCAAACAGTGCCTGCCCTACATTACCGAAAGTAAGGTTTATTTAATTCTGACCACCCACAGGGCTACTTTGCTGCACTAGACAGACTGTAGGTCAGAACCTGCCATTTTAATATCCAATGTCAGAGGCAGTTTTTCAGTTTGTTTCCTAAATGCAAGAGAAAATGGAGTTTTTCTGGACTGGTTATGGTAACTCATGGCTGCAGATCTTCCTGAAGATGCCTTCGTATTGCATGTACCAAGTCCTAAGAGCTTTAGGCCTTTGACCTTTTGTTGACAGAGTTCTGGGGCTAGGCCTAATACCAAATTTCAGCCAGATTTCACAAGTAACTATAAGTGTTTAAGATCTGGGTGCTTGGAGTTTATGGAGACCTTTAGAGCCTGGATGGCTTTCCAGAGGATATCCTGAAGAAGCTTAGATTTGAATGAAGAAGTGTGGCAATAAGACAGGCTTTTTTAGCAAAAAAAATAAGTGGGGATAAGTTTATCAAATTCCTTTAATGAATTAAAGATGCCCCTGCTCATCTTTGACAGGATTTAGGTGCCAGGCAATATTGCAAATAGCCTTTTTACAAAAGGAAAGATAAAGAGTATTTGTGAAAGGTGGTAAAGCTGTTGGAGCTCCTATCTTGAGCTTTTATCTGCTATTTCCTCCTAGGCCCTCAAGGTGTAGTAAAACCGCAGGTCTGGCAACAAACGTCAACAAATCCTAGATCTGTGCATGTTAAGCTTCTCCTGCCCACATTTTCCTAGACTCAAAGCCAGAAGGGGGTGGGTCAAAGCTGTGATGAGGGTCCAAACCTTCATCTCAATCCTTGACTGCTGAGGGGCTCTTCTGTGGGAGGAGGGGGATCAATAAAGCCAGCTTTGGGGGCAAGGGAGCTGGCTTCCGGTGAAGGTGAGCTGGACAGCTGTGGAAGAGGGAGAAGAAAGTAGATTAAGAGGTTTATGTCTTGACTACCCAATGTAAACCAAGTTAACCTCCTTGTGCTCTGATTTCCTTGTCTGTTTACATAGTAGATTTACCTAATAGGATGTATGAGGGTTAAATGAGTTCATTCACAGCACTTGATAACAACTTGGCACACGGTGGTCAACAAATGCTAGCAATTAACCAATCACACCTGTGGTGTCCCTAGCTCCATGTGGGCCCTCACCGGAGGTGGGTACTGGTACTCCTGGGCACTTGCTGGATTGATCTCTGCTAGTGTCTGGACACCTGCATCTCTTGCATTAACCAGTCGCAGAAAGAGCTCAGCCTGACCTACCTGGAGAGAGATGAAATAGTATTGCATCTGTACCTGGAGTAGACCCAGTCCCTGTCCTCCACACTCACCTGGGGAATCCCATTCAGTTGCCCAAGGCTAAGCCTAGAGTTCAGAGGAAGGGCCCGAAGTGGAAGACGCCAACGGCCACTTAGCACCCTTTGATCTCGGTCAAATAACACAAGTGAGGTCCAAGCCTTTGGCTGTGGTGTCCTAGCCCATGCCAGCCCCTGCCAGGCCTGTAGCTCACAGACCAAGGATACTGATGGTGAAGGTGGCAGTCTAGAACAACCAAAACAAGGTGTCAGAACTGTTCTCCCTTCCTAGGATAGCCCTCAGAGCCAGTGGCCCTATATACACATGAGAAAACTCAGCAGAATGAGGGAAAAGCTTCAAACTGTGGCACCAAAGGCAATCTCCACCTACTGACCTGGGTACAGGCTGCCTGCTGGCAAGGATGGCACAGTTGCCCGTGGGCCCAGGAGCTGGAGGTGGGGGCAAGCAGAGGGCTGGGGGCAATGCTGTGGCCCCTCCTGTATCCTGTCCATCTCGGGTCAAACCAGTCAGTAGTTGCACCCAAATCCAAGAAGCCTCAAGTCCCCGAAGGAAGTCATAGAAAATGACCAGGCCAGCCCTGAAGAATACAGGTCTCAGGTGGCACCTGTACATACACACATCCCCAACTCGTCTTAAGCATCCCCCCCTCCCCCCCCCCGCAGCTTGTCCTAGTGGGTCTCCTTAATCAGATATGATGGTCAAATCACAGAGGATGTCAAAAGAGGAAGCAGGCCTCACCCAGGGTCATAGGGTGCAGGGCCCAGAACATCAGAGGTGGGCTGGAGGAAGTGTGCATCCAGGCCTAGGTTTCTGGTCATGGTACCAGGAAGCGGCGGCTGTGGGTGGGGGAAGAGTGGACTCCGGAAAGCCTCCCAGGTGCCCATGCTTCCCCAGCTGCACAAAACAGAACTGCCCACCACCCTCCCCCACCAAACCCCTGGTTCCTCACAGCCTCTTCTGTGCCACTCAATAGGACACCTGTGGGGTGTGGAATCAGCCGCAGTGGGGGAGCCACCCGGGGTGGGAGGTGTGGGGGATCTTCCCTCCTTCTCAGTCTTGGGCTGGGATTCGCTGCAGGTCGAAGCTCCCTAGGCCCTGGGAGCATAATTAAAAGAGTAGGGCACACCTGAGCAGGACGCAGCAAGTAACAGCGTTGAGATAACCGTCCCCCGGGAGCCCAACCCATGGCAGGTGCGTGGACACCTGGAGATGCACTTGAACAAGGGCAGACAGGAAATAAACACGCGCCTCATTCCCCATGCACGGTCCCTGTATCCCCCTCTTCTGATCTCGGTCTGCTGGAGGGAGCTAGGTGGCCTGGGATGAGGGTACTCGCTGACCCCAGGACGCAGGGCCTGCGCCTCTCTGCATCTGCAAGGCCAGGATTTCTGCCTCCAGGCGCCGGTTTTCAGCTTCCACTAAGAGAAGCTCCCCCAGTGCCGCATCTGCCCTTCTTCCTGCAATGAAAAGTCCGACTTGTCACGGTGAGATTCTGAGCAGCTCTCCAGCTTTAGGTCTCTCTGGACAAGGCTGGACTTGTAACATTCTAGCCATTACCACAAAGATCACCCAGGTTTTCTACCTCTGGGTTTTTGCTCAATTGGTCCCCATGCCAAAGACGCCTCCCTCAACCGCCTTTTTCTCCTCCCACAATTAAGACCACCGCTTCCCCAGAGGCTCTCCTAGCTGGCCCCCTCCTGTTCACCCCTGCGAGTCCGCAACCGCCGCAGCTCCAGTGCTGAGGCCTCCACTTGCAACTGACATATCTGGCCCAGAACGCCGGGATCCCGGCCCCCGCCTCGTACATAGGCCTCGCGCAGGGCCCTAGGGAGGGAGTAGGGGACAAAAAGGCAGCAGTCTTTCCAGAACTGATCAGCGCTTCTCCCATGCCGTACCCCGGGCCCCAGACCTCACCCAATCTCGGCAGCCAGAGTCCCTGGGTTCGCCTGTAGTAGCGGACAACAGAGTTCTACTTCTCGCAGGGGGTTGAGCCCAGTCCTGGGGTAGAGGGATACCAGCGCGGAAACGGCATTACGGACGGATCCAGACGCCAGGCCTCCGGAAGCCCCGCCCCTTCCCGACTTAACACTCGCAGCTTTGTAGCGGCTTAGGGGCGTATGCCTCGCCTGTCCCGCCCTCCGGAGGCTCCCGCCCCGGCTCCGCCCCCAGAGCCGCCCGCCAGCCGGCTCAGGTGCGCTACCGAATTCCCCGAGCAGCGTCTCACCCGGACTCTGGCTGTAGCCGCTGAACGTGCGCCCCTAGCACCTCTAGAGCTCCCCATGTTCGCCCGGCTTCTGCCCTGAGTTCTCGAAGCTCCCGCTCCAGGCCGTTAAGGCGTGATATTCCTCCTCGGGTCTGGGCCAAACCTTGGAGTTGTTGACTCAGTTCTGAGGCAGTAAGGGATCGAGTCGAAACGGGGCCTACAAATTCAAATCCCAAGGGCGAGGGGCAGAGCTGGCCCTTAGTCCCTCACTCCTTTCCCCCTCACCCTCGCTGCGTCGCTCCAGGGCAAGGCTCTGTGCCTTCGTCTCCACCACTCGCTTTGCGTGAGTCCCTTGCAGCGCCCGAAGCCGCTCTCCCGGGCTTCCAGAAGCTTCGGGGGTGGGGCTCTGAGTCAGCGCCTCACGACTCCTTGGGTGCCCTTCTGATCTCCGGGGGACCTCTGTTATCCAGGGTCTCATTTCCTGTAGGTACAGCCACAGCCGCTGCACCTGGAGATAACAAGAACCCACAATCTCTGTGTTAAGGGTAACCTGACCTATGATCTGCGTGATCTGCAGGCTTAGGGGGACGGAGTTTCGAGCCGGGAGTACCTCCTCCTTTAGTTTCTTCAGAGCCAATTTGCTGGCCTCTTGGTCTGAGAGGCCCTGGTGTTCTTGTGGCACAACCTGGCGACAGGGTGTGGGATGAGATAATCTTGAAAGAGTTGCTTGAATACCCGCCCGTTTGGCCGGAGGCGGCCTGTTGAGGGGTGTGTAACCCAGGTGTTACCTCTCGGGTCAGACGGCCAATGCAGAAGCGCTGAGTGTGGGTGGCAAGAAGACCCCAGGAGCGGAAAACCATGTCACAGGACCCACAGGACAGGAGCCCTGGCTCCCTAGAGTAGGAGGCCATGGAATGGGATCCCTTTCCTGACACCAGCTAAGACCTGCAGAAGACAGGACAGAGGGCAGGGGAACGGGAGAGTAGGATAAAACAGAAAGCCAGAGGCAGAGAGGAAAGGCCAGGTTTACTGAGTTTACAAGATTAAGTTTATGTTTGGGGAGGAGATTTAGCTCCCAGGGCAGCAACTACAAGTCTAGGCAGGTCTGGAGCATGGGCGGGGGGAAAGCAGGCCACTTTGGGGAGGAGCCCCTGGTTTGAAAAAGTGTCACAAATTCTGCTCCACCTCATTACATAAGCATGGGGAAGTCCCTTTTAACATCTTTCTTTGCTTATATAAAAGGGAACAAACAGCTGTCTCCTAGGCTGGCTGGGACCCTATCGCTGCCCATCACTGGCCATTTTAATAGCCTCCAGCAGGGAAGTGTCACTTTGTTCATTCTTGTTTTGCCCCAAGTGGTTGTTACCCAAGTTAGCGCCATTCTCCAGTCTAGGGAGCACCTGGGAAAGCAAGCAGTCTGCCCTTTCTGGGCTTTCTGCCAGGAAACCTGTCTTTCCTATAGGCTGAAAAGCTTTTCCTTGCTCTGTGCGTCTCTGGAAGCAACCACAGCTTTTGCATAACCAAGTCACACAAAGGCCAGCAGTCTCTCCCTAACACCCATTCTGATTTCTGTTTTTTGGGTTTTGTTTGGCTATAGAGGGAAGGTAGTCCACATAGGCCAAGGAATGAAAGTTCAGGGAGAACATTATGAATGTATCACATGAGGGTAAGCCTTCACCTGAGCTGGCCAGGCACTAGGAAGGCCCTTCCTGTGGGTCAGATCTCTCATCCCAAATACATGCATCCATCAGAGGCAGGAGCTCTGAGTTACCCCATGTTTCCAAAAAACTCCCTTTTCTAAACAAGACAGAGACTTAAGTTAGCAACCCCCTCCCCCGCAAGTAAGGTCAAGATATTATGACCAGTAACAGCTTGTAAAGGGTTTCAAAGCATGTCATCTCAGTCCATCTCAGCCCAGCTTAATTCCAAGTGAGAAAAAGGGCACGGTTTTAGAAACCTGTTCTGTGAAAGCTAGTTAGGGGCAAAGCCCAAGGCTAAACAAGTATGATAGCTCTATCTTAATCAGTTTCTCATTTCTGGTTAAATATTTTTGCAACTTAATTCATTTTATAGTATTTCACGGATTCGAAGATGCACTTTTCCCCACATTTTATCACTGAAATCAGGATCGACAATGTAGTATCATAACTGCCAGGTTTTCTTATTACTACATAAAAGAAGGTCTTCAAATAGATATATTCAATGAAATATGACACTTTTTATTGCTCAACCAACATTTCCACTTGTACCGCTTGTAACACTGGCAGGAGAGACTATATAATAGTGTGGCAAATAGAGTTTCCGACTTCCTAGCGTTTAGATTCCAGCAAATGTCATCCTCGTCTGTCTCTAGGCCTCTACCCCTTCAAAAGACACTACAAGTTAGTCATCTTCCTAACATGCAATCAGGCCTGTTACTGCTGGTCTCCCATTAGAGTATGATCTTGGACATCTATATCTACTGTAGCGACGGCAAAGAGTGCCAGTATCAGTATCTGTTTAAGTTCTACCTGGTCCATCAAATTTTGGACTAAGGTTTCATTTTTAATGTAACTTTATTTTCTTTCTTACTGGGCTGGGCACTCCCTGCATCCTCAGAGCCTTGCAAAATGCTTGGGCTACAGAGAGAGCTGGGGAAGTGTATCTTGAATGAAAAACTGCTTCCTCCACTGGTCACCCAGACAGCATTGGCTGAAACCCTTTCTCATGTTTTTAAATGCAGGAAAACTGAGACACAGACCTTCCTTAAAATATGCACATTGGCAAATACCTAGGCAGTGAAAATCAGTTCCAGGAAGGAAACTTGGGTTTCTGATTACTGGTAATTTATTGCACAAGTTTTTCTGCATCAGAAAAGTTATCTGCTAAAAGGAGAAACAGGTGTGTCTGAATTCAGATTTCCCTCAGACTTCTCCCCAAAGAATACACTCATCTAATTTTAAAGGAAATATACTTCTTACACAAGACAATCCAAAGTGATGCAAAATATTTATTCCAAGTTAGTTATTTTATGCAGTAGTTTTCCCCCTCAACAGACTTGTGATAACCACATCTTTTAAATCTGTAAATAATGTTATCAAAATAATCTTAATCTTTGAAATCTCACAAAAATTTATATTTTACAATCCACCCTGAATATCAAGGCTGCAAGAATAACACAACATTTCCTATATCCAAATATTTTACAGCTGTACCCAAAAAGGAAAGAAAAAGAAAACCATGTATGCTTGGTTAAGGGCTATTGTTACCCGAGCAGCCAAAAATAAAATAAAATATCCAAATTATTAGCATTAATTTAATACAATTATAACTTCAATAGTCACTTTGTCATTGACAATGATTGCTTGAGCACAGGGGTGAGTGCCCCAAGGGCTGGTAGTAGAAGCTATTGCTGCAGACCGGTGTCTCCTCCTCTCTGCACTGCCAGCTCCCACCTGTGCATCGCCCCATATATACTGTGTCTGTGTGTATTTAAAAAATCTTTCCCATCACACAAACTTCTATTAAGCAGATAACAGGGAAGAACATCAACAACAAAAGCTAAACAAACCAATTGCTCTCTCTTTGGGATATGATTATTTCCCTTGTGCATGAAGTATTCAACAACAACATAAGAAAAGGAAAAGAACGATTTCTTTTGTATACTCCCTAAACACACAAGCTGAGTTTCCTGGGTCAGATTTGTGAACATTTGTATGCCTACTTCCAGGCATCGTCATCTGATGTTTCACTGCTACTGGTTTCCGTGTCTGAGTCCTCAAATTCTGCTTTACAAGTGCTTCTCCAAGGGGAGAACAGGCTGGAACTGCGGTTCTGCAAAAAGCCGTTCTTCCCAAAGCCATTTCTCCTCAGCTATGGTTAGCATAGGAAAGAAAAAAGAAAACCATTAATAACGATAGTGGCAATAGGACCTGGAAAAGGCCAGGCCTCAACTTAATTCTAGGCAGAATGTGGATAGCACCCTTCTAAGAGATCAAAGATTTCATATAGTTGTGCTTTTAAAAACTTTAATGTACAAATCAATCATTTAATGACTTTTTTTTTAAATGCAGAATCTGATTTCAGTAGGTAGGGTTTCAGATTCTCTGTTTTTCCAAGTTCTCTATTATTCGAATTTGCAATGACTGAGGGAATAGTTCTGAGTAGCAAAATTTTTCTGTCAGCCTGTATTCTCTTTATAGGACTTGATACTGTTGTTATTTGTGCTTTAACATAAATGCTATAAATATAAATACATGTAAATAAAATACAAATACCATCAGAATTTAGGCTCCATGAGGTTTGTAAAGACTCCATTTATCTCGCTCACTACTATAAACCCTAGGATCTGGCAGTGTTTCACTCAGAGAAAGGCTCCAAACATTTGTTGAATGAATTCAAATATGTTGTTTCTTGGCTCTGGCCAGAATATTCGAGAGAAACGGTAAGGCTGAAGGCAGGGAAGGCTGGGCCTGCTTCTCTAGAGACCAAGGGCTGAGCCCCTAACTTTGGAATACAGTCTTGTGGTTCTGATAAGAGGTTAGTTAGAGCCGCCAGGATGACAGCATATACTACCTTCTGAAATCTGCAAACTACTGACCTAGTTTTTGTATCTACTACTGGAGACCCCTATTGCCTAGGCAGTGATACACTTCTCTTTATTTTTACTATGGCAACTTACTTTATATTTTCTTTTCCACGGTCCTTTTCTCACACTAAACTGGGACTCCCTAAAGACAAGGACAGTTCTGACTCATTTCTCTCCTAGTCCTTAACTGGTCTCCAGGAAAGGTTTAGGACATACCTGCTCTGTCTTCATGTGGAACTCTCTGAGCTCATCCTCTGTGAGGGGGAGGCAATTCTCATCATTTTCAGGATACTCCTGCCATCCCATTGCTTTCAATAACCTGTTAGAGGGAGGTGAGGCAAAGAAAACATGACACTTTTAAGCATAAGTGGGAAGCCCACAACTTTTCAGAGAAAACTTACTTGCCTAGGGGCAATGGCACCCACTTGGATTTTTCTTTTCTCCCCAGTGGTGTAAACTTTAATTATGGCTACTTAGGTGTTTGAATTAAATGAGGGATCCACAGTTGCTCTTTACAGAGCACAACGGCTATAGGGAAGAGATAGTAGAAGCAGAAAATAAGATCACATAAGAGCCAAAATGCAAGGGTCCTCTCTGTGCCATAGACAAAACAGAGGAAGAAATCTCACTTTTGGCCCTTGTTAGCAAATTAGTACATCTCCGCATGTACCTAAGTTTTCTCTCAAGTTCATGGCATTGTGGTCTCCTTCATACTCTTGTGATCTTGCTGACTCCTGAAGTTATTCTGGACAGGAACCTCCTTTCAGAAAGGGCCTGCCATGTCTGCCATCCAGCTGCCTAGACAGCTGGCTGCTCTGTGTTCAAGGCCCTCATTTAAAGAATAAACTCCACCCATGGGGGTCTCATGCCTCCCAAGGCCCTTTAAAGATGTCTTGGAACTGCTCACTTGGGTTAGGAGGGCCCAAGGGCCAGTACAACAGTCCCAAAAAACAGGGTCCCCTTTCCATCCAGAGTTATAAACTGAGTCTGAAACTAAACTACATGAAAGCCTTAGAGGGGAAAGTGTAAAAAGCTGGCAAATCTGTAAAGTAATGCCCAGCGGGCAGTAGGCCAAGCAGGGGCATACAGAGAAAACAAGTTATGGTGCCCGTGGACAATTCTCTCTGTGTGCCAGACCTGATGTGAAATGTCATAAGTATGTTCAAACTTCTTGCAGGCCATACACAGTATGCACTGTAATCTGATCTTCACTTACCTGTGCTCTGCTTCTAGAGAATGTGAGAGGACCTCTCCTTCCTCCTCTATAGGGAGAGTAAGACCATTCTGATGACAGCCTTCTTCTCCATTTTCCTTTGGTTCAGGTGTGCTATTGTCCTCCAACTGAAATAAGGACACACTTGGTTTAATGATCCTTTGTGACAAGAACAGTAATCTACAAAATTAAGGAGTCAGAACTGAGGAAAGTGCTTTCTAGAAAACAACTTCAGCTCTTAAGTCTTCCCCATTCAGTAATGAGGACTTGCTCACTTTACAAAGATTTCCAAAGTATACCAACTGATCAGGATCTTAACTTCAGGTTATGTCAACAGTGCCAGTGCTATTAGGTACCTATGCAATGATTTGGACTCAAGAACTACTGTGCTCAACTTTAAAAAGTTCACTTTCCGGGCACCTGGGTGGCTCAAGTCAGCAGAGAACGTCCAACTCTTGATTTTGGCTCAGGTCATGATCCCAGGATAAAAAAAGAAGTTCACTTTCCTAGAGTTCTTGCAGCTCAGTGTTGCCATGTGATAGTCAGTCAATGCTGTATACATTGTGGGAACTGCAGGCTACAGCTTTTAAGAAAGCACTCAAGAAAGGGACAGACATCATCCCCTTTCAGGTTTTTGGCTCCTTGTCCTTTCTCTAACCAGAACGTGGATGGAAAGTATAGAAGTGCATAACTACCCAAGCTCAAGTTGACTAAAACTTAGAAGTTTCCTGATAATACCAATGAGCTCACCCTCTTATTTTTAATTTTTTTAAATGTTTATTTTGTTTTGAGAGAGACACACAAGAGTGTGAGCGGAAGACAGTCAGTGAGAGAGGGAGACACAGAATGTGAAGCAGGCTCCAAGTTCAGAGCTGTCAGCACAGAGCCTGATGTGGGGCTCATCTCACAAACTGTGAGGTCATGACCTGAGCTTGAAGTCAGACACTTAACCAGCTGAGCCACCCAGGTGCCCCAGGCTCACCCCCTTAAACTGCAACCTCTAACTTTCCTGTTGTAGGATACATAAAACCAAAAACAAAACAAAAACACCAAACAAAACAAAAAAACCCTCGTTTTATGGTTCTATGTCAGATTTTCTTTTAAAAAATGTTTTTTTAATGTATTTTTAAGATTGGGGGAACAGAGGATCCAAAGTGGGCTCTGTGCTTATAGCAGAGAGGCCGCAGTGGGACTTGAACTCTTGAACCATAACATGATGACCTGAGCCGAAGTCAGACACTTAACCGACTGAGCCACCCAGGTGCCCTGTCAGATTTTCTTTTATTGCAAGTAAATATAATCCTAACTGATAAACACTTCTGTAGTTTACCAACTTTTTACAGCACTGACCAATTCAAGACTTAAAAAAAAGCACAACTACAACATGGGAAAACTGCTATGTTGCCCCAGAAAAATCCTATGCTCTTACATCCTCCAGCTTGTCACAGTCTCTGTTCTCTGAGAAGTCTCCATTCCGGTCATCCTTCAGAGTCTTCAGGAACTCACTCTTCCTGTCGGTAGTTCGGCGGGTCAGCTTGGTCAGGCGAGAGGAGCTGATCTCAATTGGAGGAGTAGTGCTGGAGGGACTCTGGGCAAATATCACAAATAGGTTGGTCCTGACAGCAAAGAGCAAGAACTGGGACTCTCTGGGTCACTTCTACATGGTAGTGATTTCCAGAATCTGGTAGCCTATTTATCTTTTACCAAAAATAAACTATCCTTTTCATATAAATAGACTTCAGCTTTGCAGGGTTTTTGTAGTTAAGACTGTATGGCTTATATAGCACCTCTTTAATCTTTTTACAGACTCAAGCAATAAAGCCGGTCTAAAATAGTCTACCATTAAGCAACTACTAACTACTCAGCTACTGTCCGTCTCTGGATGCTAATGGGGTCAAGAAATGACTCTGAGATAAGCACAGCTATAAAGAAATTGGAATTAGAGCAGTACACATCACACCATGTATCTTAGTATATGTAAGTAAATGAGAAATGGCAATTTAGAAAAGGCTGTTTGGCCTTGTCCTCACTCACCTCTTTAGGAGAGCTTAAAACTGCACCACCAGCCAGTACTACTGGTTTGGTAACAGAGATTGGACTGGTAAAAGCAGACTCCCGGCTAGAGGAAAGGGATCCTGATTTGTGTTCCATTCTGTTAGCTTTCCATGCACTGGGCTACACAGGAAGAAAGAATAAATCAGTCAAAACAAGTATGGAGACAGAAGCTCAGCCTGGAAGATCAGAAAGCAAACAGTGAAATGTAATTTAAGAACCTGAGTTCCAAGAGCTTACCCACTTTAACATGTTTGGGAGGCATACAACCTCTTTCTGATGTTAGGCACTTGAAGGAGAAAAAAGTAGATGGGAACCAGAAGGGTCATGGGATATTATAGGTATTTCTCAAAATGAAAGCTCTGGTTCAGTAACTGTGGGAGAAGCTGCGGTAAATGAAGTTCAACAGGTTTCCTTACTGTGCTATTTCTCAAAGCATTTAATTATATGTGAATACAGCATTTTCCAAACTTACTGGACCCCAAAATGTTTTCTTTTATGGTTTACTTATTAACCTCTGATGTAATCCTGATTCTTAAAAAAAAAAAAAAAGCACATCACAGAAATGCTGTTTTCCAGAAGAACTCTGATGGCAGGAGGCTTAGGCTAGTTCTAGGAGGTCAGGGCAGACAATGTAAATGGCTAGACAATGCTGGTTTGGTCCCTTTGCTTGGCCTTGTGAGGCCTAGGCCTATTTTGTCATGCTGGCCCTAGCCCCAATTTTGATGGCAGCATAGTGAAGCTGGAATTTTTTTTTTTTTTTTTTTTGGAGTCAATCACACTGTCTGAGGAGAACAGGAAGACAAAGCACATCAATGGAGTGAGGCTGAAGTAAGTGAAAAATATCCATTTTTCCAGAATGGAACAATCAGAACAGAGAGACGGTCAGGACAAAGGAAGGATCTGAGTGAAAAGAATTTCTTTCTTGGTATTAAACAGGATACTATAGGCTTTAGGAAAGAAATTAACGTAAATGAGTATCTACCAGACGCTTGTCATACTGTTTGCATTCTTTGTCCAATTAGGTATTATTAATTACATTGACTTTTAAGAAAGTTACACAATTTCTTCAAGGTTACTCAAATAGTATGTAGTATGTTGTTCTGCAATGCCTCCAAAAAGAATATGCAAGCAGATTAGAGAGACAATGACCCAAGTGGAATGGAGATTACTTTTTTTCTTGTGCTGATCAAAATCTAAAGATGGCTGCTTATATAAGGCTAAATATCAAAGATGGTAGTTCCTCAGTGGTTTCCACAGTGTTGTAGATGGTTACCAGATGCCTTATCTTTCTTTTAACATCGTCACCTCAGGACACAGAAACACTTGCTTTTCTGCCACGGTAGTATGAAGAGTTTACCAGACAGTGTTACATGCAACAGATACCTACATCTCCGCCCAATTTTATTCCAATTTAATCTTAATTTTCAGTAACTCAAACACTATGCTATTATAGCTGGCTGCTCACTGGACAAAACCATTTATGCCCCATGTCCTCTTTTATTAGAGAAATTATTTATGTAGAAATCCATCAAAATAAACCACATATCAACCACAGTTGGTTTTTTTTTTAATGTTTATTTATTTTGAAAGAGAGAGACAAAGAGCGCGAGCAAACATGAGCAGGTGAGGGGCAGAGAGAGAATCCCAAGCAGGCTACCCACCGCCAGTACAGAGCCCGATGCTGGATTTGATCCTACAAACTGTGAGATCATGACCTGAACCGAAATCAAGAGTCAGACACTAGCACCCAGGCACCCCTCAACACAATTTTTTAAAAAATGTCCTCTCTTTTCCTTCAAACTCCAAATCAATCCCAACTCTCTCCACCTCAAATGATCTTGCCTTCTCCTACTGGACTTAGAAGTCAGAAGTCACTAGATCAGACTTCCCCTAATTCCCTCCTTTGCACCTCAAGTTTAATAGCTTCCTACTCCCTTTCTACACCTGTTCATCTCTTTCAAAATTTCTCTGCAACATTCACCTCCATCCCCATTTTAATAAAATAGCTCTTTTGGGGCACCTAGGTGACTCAGTCAGTTGAGCATCCAATTTTAGCTCAGGTCATGATCTCATGGTTTGTGAGCTCGAGCCCACACCGGGCTCACTGCTCTCAGCCTATCAGTGCAGAGCCTGCTTCAGATCCTCTGTCCCCCTCCTCTAAACCCTCCCCCGCTTGTGCTCTCCCCCCAAATAACCAAAAATCTTGTTGGAAGGCCAGCTAGCTCTTAATTAAAAAGTCTGTTTTTGGAGATTGCTATTACCCATCTTTTCAGAACCTGTCCCCCTTTCTTTTCTGGATTCCCTTGGGTCTTTTCAGTAGATGCAGGTATTCTCCAGGACTCTAGCCTTAGAGTTCTGCTGTGGTTAACCAGTTATTTGTAACTGTTTAATCATTTAAATTGTTGAGACAATGTAGGTTAAACTGTACCCCTACCCCTAACCTTTCTCCTGAGGTTTTTTTTTTTTTTTTAATGTTTATTTTTGAGACAGAAAGAGATACAGAATCCGTAAGCAGGCTCCAGGCTCTGAGCTGTCAGCACAGAACTTGATTCAGAGCTTGAACTCATGAACGGTGAGATCATGACTTGAGCTGAAGTCGGACGCTTAACCGACTGAGCCACCTAGGTGCGCTCTCTCTCCTGAGTTTTTATAAAGACCTCCATGATTGGACTGGCTTTAGTAGTACTTCCCCCCACCAATTCCCAACTACCAGCCGTACTTAAGCATTTGTTTTTTCCCCAATCATGACATGTTTTGCCTTCCTTCCTTTCTTCCTTCCCCCACTTTCTTTTGGTTAACAATGGTTCCTCTGCCTCAAAAGCCCCATCTATTTACTCCCTAACAAACTTTTACTGTTTTTTCTTTTTTTTTTTTTTTAAGTACTCTCTATGCCCAATGTGGGGTTTGAACTCACCATCTCGAGATCAAGAATCACATGTTTCATGGCCTGAGCCAGCCAGGTGCCCCAAGCTTCTACTGTTTTGAAGCTACTATCTATTGACTTAGGCTATGCCAATATTATATTCCAAGTACTTTTACAACTTTAATTTCATTCTTTTGCCAAAATTATGTGACAGATATAATTCGCTGTTTTTAAGGAAACAAGTTTAACAAAATTAAGTAACTTGCTGAAAATCATAGCCCTAGAGAGAGTGGCATGAAGTCTGACTCTAAAACCTGAATTCTCAACTTCCTCTTTTTTAATTCTTCAGGCTAGGAGGCATTTTGGAGCAGTGGAAAGAGCTCTAGAGTGAAGTTAGACAAACCTGGTTTAAGAGTCCTAGCTCCATCACTTTATTAGCTATGTAATCTCCTATTACAGAATTTTCTACATTTTAGGATTAGAGGAATAAATGTTATAGAATATACATAAAAGGCCTAATGAAGGTCTTGGAATACAGGAGGATGTCAACAAATGGCAATTCTTTCCTCTTCTACTTCAAAACCCAGTTCATGGGAATGCAAACTGGTGCAGCCACTCTGGAAAACAGTATGGAGGCTCCTCAAAAAATTAAAAATAGAACTACCCTACGACCCAGTAATTGCACTACTAGGTATTTATCCAAGGGATACAGGTATGCTGTTTCTAAGGGGCACATGCACCCCAATGTTTATAGCAGCACTATCAACAATAGCCAAAGTATGGAAAGAGCCCAAATGTCCATCGATGGATGAATGGATAAAGAAAATGCGCGCGCGTGCTCTTGCTCACGCGCACTCTCTCTCTCTCTCTGTATATATATATATACACACACACACACACATACACATACAATGGAGTACTACTCAGCAATAAAAAAAAGGAAATCTTGCTTTGCCACTACGTGGATGGAACTAGAGGGTATCATGCTAAGCAAAATTAGTCAGAGAAAGACAAGTTATCATATGACTTCACTCATACGAGGACTTTAAGATACAAAACAAATGAACATAAGGGATGGGAAGCAAAAATAATATAAAAACATAGAGGAGGACAAAACATAAGAGGCTCTTAAATATGGAGAACAGAGGGTTACTGGAGGGGATGAGCTAAATGGGTTAAGGGGCATTAAGGAATCTACTCCTGAAATCATCGTTGCACTATATGCTACCTTGGATGTAAATTTAAAAAAATTAATAAAAAAAATAAACATTAAAAAATAATTTTAAAAACTTAAAAAAAAAACAGTTCAAATATGACCTTATCTATAAAGACTCTGAGAACATTTATTTTTTAAATCTGTCTCTCCACTAGATTAAGCAAACTCTTTAAGATTACTTTGGGGTTTGTTGTTGTTTGTTGTTTTATTTTAGAGACAGAGGGACAGAGAGCAGGAGCAGGGAAGAGGGGCAGAGGGAGAAAGAGATAATCCCAACCACGCTCCATGTTCAATTTGGAGCCTGACAGGGAGCTTGATTCCGCAACCCTGGGATTATGACCTGAACCAAAATCAGTAGTCTGACACTCAACTGAATGAGACATCCAGGCACCCCTAAGATTATTTTGTGCCTCTAGTGACACAGTTTTTATTCTTTTATTATTTTTTTAAATTTATTTTTGAGAAAGACAGAGAGACAGAGTGTGAATGGGGGAGGAGGCAGAGAGAGAGGCAGACACAGAATCTGAAGCAGGCTCCAAGCTGTCAGCACAGGGCCCGACGTGGGGCTCGAACTCACAAACTGTGAGATCATGACCTGAGCTGAAGTAGACGCTTAACTGACTGAGGTACCCAGGCGCCCCATCTAGTGACACAGTTTTTAATACATAGATACTCAACGTCTGGAGAAAATGAATGGATAAATCCACATGTTTCCCAGTCATCTCACCTCTTCCTTCAATAGCTTACATTTCATATTCCCAGAACCATTCTCACTGAGTGTTCCTGAAATCCGATCTTTCTTTTATATACCTCTAGTGAAACGGCTCCACAGTTATTCCAGTTTTCCAGAGAAGAACATGTGATGTCCTGTTTTCTGCCTCTAATTTGCTTCGCACTGTGTGCCTTCACCACCTCCCTTCTCTGCCCACTTTCATCATCCCTGTTCAGGCTTCATTATCTTTTACAAGGACAGTAACAGCTTTTATTTTAGTTTTCTTATTTTCATTCTATCCTCCACTTAGGATAGTCCCACACAACAAGGCTAAACTAATCTTAAGCTTTGTGTCCTGACTTGTTCTTGCCACTTCTTCACCCTCAAAAGCTTTCCTAGATGTTTGAGGACATAACATTGTCTTAACTCGTTTTTATACTCTCTGTAGTCTAACAGAATGCTTTGCACACATTTCAAATTAAGTAACACTTATAAAAATTCTTCATAAATTCTTAAGGAAAGGAGCAAACATAAAGTGTGATGGCATATTAATAATAAGAGCTATAATTTATTAGTACTTACTATATGCCAGCTTTAAGTACTTCAAAAAAAATCTTATCATCTATTCCTCACAAAAACCTTAAAACGACGGGTACTATTACCCCATTTTATAGATGATCAAACTGGGACTCAGAACTTAAGAAACTTGACCATGATCATATCACAAAGAAGGTGCAAAGTGAACTCTACTCCAAAGCCCTGCTGTTAATTTCCATGCCACATTATTTCAATAGTACTTGCTCTCCCTTGACTTCAATTCAAATTCTTTCCCTTCTACATCATCAGACAAACAAACATCCTAAACCCTTTCAAAGATAATTCAACTTGTCAATCAGTTTTATTCCCACTCATTTCTTCCTGGGCCATGATTCTTTAATGACTTCTTTGAAGTATATTCCAAGTTGCTCCCATGGGCTTCTTCCTACATATTTCTTCATCCTTTCACTTAGCTTTATTATCACCTATATTCTATTTCCTTGTACTGTCAAGTATCAAAGTTGCCACTGCCTCTCCTTGCACCTACATAATTCCAGGATCCCCTGAAATCTTGTTTCGTCCCTACACTACTAAAACCTCAAGTCACAGGTAACCTACACCTTTCCAACTGCTAAGCTCAAAACCCTTTTTTCACTTATTTTTCTCAAATGGTCAGCAGCAACTGTCAAGTGTGGACAACCCCAGTTGCTATCTAAACTCACCTCCCCAGATTTTTGTGACAGCATACTATTTTTTTTTGATGTCTGAATTACAATTTCTTAGTCCTATGGACTGTATTGTTATTTTCCTAATATTTAGAAGATATTAAATATTTCCCCCAAGTTTTGTTTTCCCATTCTTTGCTCTTCTATCCTCTTCCCTTGGAGATCTTATCTACCCTAAAAACTTCATTCATTACCACTAGGATACAGACCCCCAGTTTGGATATTTCACCAGTGCTCCCAGGAGTAATTAAAATGATCATCCACTATCCCTCAAATATGCCTAGTGTATTCTGGTTTCAGAACTTGTATTTAACTACATCTTCTTACTATGTGCAATACTCTCCAGACTCTTTTCTGCCTATCCAAATCTGGACCATTCTCCAAAGATTAGTTCAAATTAGTTTTCAGTAAAATTTTCCTCAATAGTCATGATCTGAACTGATCTTGTTCTTCTAAACACTAAATAGTGTTTAATTAATTTAGTTATTCCAAGTCTGTTTAGAATTTGTTATTAGCATGTTATTATTTCATTTCACATATATCACATGACCTTTCATAGTGTTGTATCTTATTATCTCAATAAGACTTTCAGCTCATGATCATGACGAATGTTGTACTTCTCTGTATTGCTTACAACCACCAAACATAGTGCTTATACACAGACGAAAATGAATAAATGCTCACTGGTTTTCCGTTCAATTACAAAGTAAATTCTAATTATTTCTGTACAGTGGTTAGAATTCATTTAAGCAATTATTATGTGCTTTTGTTAAGGAGCTAGGGATACAAACATGAAAAGGACCTGAAGGGTGCTCTTAAGGAGATTATAAGTAAAGAAATAAAGAGATCCAATAGGGGCGCCTGGGTGGCTCAGTCGGTTGAGCGTCTGACTTCGGCTCAGGTCACGCTCTCATGGTTCATGGGTTTGAGCCCCGCATCAGGTTCTGTGCTGACAGCTCAGGGCCTGGAGCCTGCTTCAAATTCTGTGTCTCCCTCTCTCTCTGCCCCTCTCCCCCTTGCACTCTGTGTCTCTCTCTCTCTCCAAAATAAACACTAAAATTTTTTTTTAATAATAAAAAAGAGATCCAATAAAGTGTTATAAATATTATGATAAGAGACAGGAGGGCCATTCAATCAGAGATAAAAGGATGAATTAGATCTTTAGATGTATGTAATAGAAAAGGATTCACAGAGCAGATAACATGAACTTGAAAGGATGAATAATTTCCCAGGTAAAAGAAAGAAGGGACAGTAAAATATAAAAGATGGATTAGACTTGGCTATAAAGAATTATATATACACGCCACTGCTAAGGAGTCTGGCCACTATATTGTAACATCAGGGTTGGCAAGCAACAACCCTTGGGTCAGAGGCCTGTTTTTGTATGGCCCATGAGCTAATAATATTTTACATTTTTCAAGCACTGTAAAACAAACAAAAAACATAAGGGGAAGGGAGAAAAGGTAACAACGACCGTATGTCATAAGTGACCGGCAAAGCCTAAAATATTTATTATTTGGCTCTTCACAGAAAAGTTTACCAAACCCTTCTGTAGATGGTTTGGGACCGGTGAGGTGATGGAGGAAAGGATGTGATATATTCAAATTGTTTTATGATAATCATTCTGACAGTTCTGTACAAGATGAATGTAGAGAAATGAAATAGAAGAGGACACTACAACAGTAAATGGGAGGTGAAAAGGGCATAGGACATCACATAGGGAATAACTGACAGGACTTTATAACTGCTTGGTAGAGGGGAATGAGTAATGAGGAGGAAAGAAGCAGCCCATCTAAATAATCGCCGAGTGATCAGATGGATGTTGATGCTATTAATGGAAACAGCAAATTAGGAGACACAGGTTATGAGATGAAGCTCAGGAGAATGAGAAGCCTACTAAGAATCCAGCTGGTAGCAGTAGAGAGTTTGGAGACACAGTAAACTACTATATATATACATACACATTAGGTACCGAATAAGTATCTGGTGAATGATTCAACAGAAAAAAATAAATTTACTAAATTTTTCCTGATTTATTACCAAACTTCTGTATAAAGTTCTCATACTGATTTCAAATCATACCTTGGACGGTGGTGGTGCAGGCTTAGGAACCAGGTTCTTATAGACGCTTGGAACCATGGTTGACGATTTGTTCCCATTTGCATGGTGAGATCCTGGTGAGGTGAATGCAGCAGAGAAGGCAGCAGAAGGATCTTCTTTGGAAACTTTTTTGATGACTAGCATTTTAGAGGGTTGCTTGGCACTAGGTGGGTTTTCTGTGAAATACAATAGTGAAGAGACAAAAGAATGTCAAGCAATGGTTAACATGAAGCACAGTTTATATGAAGTCCTCACTTTTGACAAGAGCTGACAGTTGAAACTGAGGGACAAACATTTCCTGGTGTGCACTTAACAGATACTCTCAAAAGTGACAATACTTGGGAACTACAGGAAAAATGCAACACATGAAGTTAAATTCATAAATCAACCAGGAAGCCCAATGATGTCAGTAGTCCTTCAGGGACTTAATATGTCTAGTGTATGGTGTGATCACTCAGGCACACACCAACAAGAAAATATCCAGGGGTAGCAGTTCCTGTCAGCAGGGGAATGGAGAGAGATGCAGAAATTGGGAAAGGGAGACTACCATGGGACCTTCTGATTTAGACAAAGTGGAGCAAAGCTTTACACTATTAACAAAGGGGAAATGGTACAACAAGCACCCTCAATTCTATAATTCAGGATCCAAAACCAGTATTTAGATATACTAAAGCCTTCCCAATAAGATGTCTAATGACTGCTTGAATAGGTCGAATGTAGAAACTAGGGAGTCTCATTTGTAAATGCCAACAATTCCAAAATTACAGATCAGGTTTGGTATGAAATACATTGATTTATCTGTTAATTTCTTTTCTAAGGCTCGTTACTCCCAACATGTACACATAAATGGGTGTATTTATATGTTTTCACCTTGCCTTCTATAACAAGCAACATTTAATTGTCAAACCTGCCCCCTAACCGCCCCCACCAAAGAAAAAAACTCAACTGGAGCCTGGCTGAACAAAATACTCCATAGGATGTGGAATTATGCAGCCTTTCAAAGAACATTTTAGAAGAGTATCTGATAATATGAAAGAATGCTTAGTACATATTATTATATATGCCTGCCAAATATTTAGGAGACAATTATAACAAAATTCAACTGAATTGTGACAAATGAATTAGCAATGTTATTAAACATTACTACTTATAAGCTTTAGATTATTCTACCTTTGCTTAAAATCTGCTTTCAAATACAGTGCTCTACAAGCTCTCAATTATCTGTCTTGTGACTCTACTACCATTACAGTTCAGTGGTATTTTGGGCAGGCAGAGAAAGAGATAATAGGTGTTAGTTACCATGTGCAAATGGATGAGATGAGAAAAAAAGACATAAAGAAATAAACAAAAAAAAAAAGAGAAAAGAATTTTTGCTCCTCTCCATGCGAAGAAAAATTTAAAGTTGTGCGCCTTTAAAATGGCAAAATCTACCTACCCCACACTCCAGAAGGGGTCCCAATAGGTCTGCATGGCTGATTCTGTTTGCCAGCTTCTGGATTCAAAGAAGGCTAGGAAAAAAGGAATATTAATGGTTGATAAAGAAAACTAATTATTTTGGCACTTTTTATAAAGTAGCCATCACCATGGAACCTATCAATAATTATATATGAGCAGTACTTATTTAACACTGTATTCAGAATCAGGTAAGCAGAAGATATTGAAATGCTAAATGAATAGATCTTATATTAATCTTAGACTCTCTTGGGTTTCATTTCCCTTAATGTAAGAGGATTAAAAAATTTTTTTTTAATGAACAGAGTAAATGTGTGAGCCTTCATCTACCAATAGGAATATATACGCCAAATAAGGAGGCACAGAAAACTGAATGGACAAGAATGTAGATTGCTTTTCTCAGATTTAAGGACAATCTGGTCAGTGAAATGTGTGGTATTCCTAACTTTTCTAAGACTGCTTTAGGGCAGAGGCAGACCATGTACCAGAGACCACACCAGGAATACAAAGACAATTAAGAAGAGCCCCTGTGCCCACTACAAAGATACACTGGTAGACAAGCATAATCCAAGGTTACAGTGTCTATGATAAAAATTCATATTAGGGAAGAAGGGAAGAACAGTCAATTCCGCTTGAAAGAGAAGTGCTATCAGAAAAGGTTTCATTAGAGGTTTGAGGACTAAAAAGGAATCTTTAAAGATGAATTCCAAAGCTGGAAAATGGGTGATTCAGGAACAGAATGCTCAACGAACGTCCAGACAGGAAAGCATGAAAAAGAACAGAATATTTTTTTCATTTATAAATCTGCAAATAGTTTAGAATGATTAGTACTAGGGAAGGAGGGGATCCTTCTGTGGTGAAAGAGATGTCTAGCAAAGTAGGCAAGAGCAAGATTGTAGTTTAGTTTTTAGGAAGACTAAATTTCATCCTGTAGGTATTGAAGATCCATCTCTTGGGCAGAGTTAACATAATACATAATCATTAAGTTTGTAACAGTCTGGTAAGCAGCTTGAAGGACGTATTTGAGAAGTTTAAACATCAACTAGGAGACCAATTCCATAGATCCATAGATATGGAGAGGAATGAAGGTAACAGGAATAGAGGAAGAGATGAAGGGAAGGATAGGAAAGTATTAAGAGCAATAAACTGGACTTAATAAGGGGTGAGTATGACATTGGTGTCCAAGTCCAAACTTTACAATATGGTAATAGAATAGGAAGATGGCTTTTCAGCACAATTACCCAGAGAACATTAAACAAACAGAAAGATGCCCAGACTCTACTACAGAGCTTCTCTGAATCAAAATCTCCAGGGATGGGGCCCCAGCAGGTATATATTTTCAACCCATCTAGGTGAGAACCACAAGAATAGGATAAGCACAGATATATACTAAACAACTCACTCACTATATAAATAGACAAATTAGTGACAAAATATGAAGGACAGATAAATATACTCCTCTGGATGGAAAAGTATAGGTAGAGGGAGTCCCCATAGATAAAAGCTGTTATTTTCCTGTTTTAATAGGCTTGTGTTTTAATATTTATTTTTGAGAGACAGAGAGAGAGCATGAGCGAGAAAGATGAGAGAGAGAGGGTGACAGAGGATCAGAAGAGGGCTCTGCCCTGAAAGCAGAGAGCCTGGGGCTCAAACCCACGAACTGTGAGATAATGACCTGAGCCAAAGTCGGATGCTCAACTAACTGAGCCATCCTGGTGCCCCTAGGCTTTTGTTCTTAGTCACATTTTCATTTAGGGTTTTCAGAGCAACTGATCTGATTGTATTTCTTTCCATTGGTTTTTAAAAATAGTAAAATACAACAGATACAAAAAACTGCAAAAAAAAAACAAAAAGCAAAAGCTCCTGTAATCACCACTCAGTTCAAGCAACAGAATATTAACATCCAAACCAGAAAATGTTTTACAAGCCTCATTTAAAAAAACCAAACCAGAGGTGCCTGGGTGGCTTAGTTGGTTAAGCATCTGACTCTTGATTTTGGCTCAGGTCATTATCTGAATGACAGTGCAGAGCCTGCCTGGGATTCTGTCTCCCTCTCTTTGCCCCCCACTGCTCTCTCTCTCAAAAATAAATAAAACTTAAAGAAAACAAAAAACAACAACATAAACACAAACAACAAGCCTCCCTCCCTCTAAAAATAACTATTATCCTGACTTACAGTGATCACCTCTTTGCTTTTCTTTTACCACCCAAGTGTATATCCCTCAAAATGATAATTTGGTCTCCAAAAAAACCCATCTCTTAACTCTCTTAACCTACAGGTTACTTTAAAATAGCTTATACCTCTATGTTTCCTATAAATTGGTAGTTGGTTTTAGAGGCTATGGGAACCCCCCCCCCCCCGACACACATACCTTTATTTTGGAAAGGCAACTCCTGCCAGTTTTGTGCACCAGGAGACACAATGTCTGATTACATTTCTTTTTGTGAGGCGGGCAGATATGAATGCTCAGAGCCTAAAACTATTAACTTACTACAAACTGCGAAACAATCATCTTCCAGTTTTATCATTCCTTCTTTATTAGCTAGTATACTTCCATAAAAAGGAACTTCCTTTCATTTATTTGGTGACTCAGTGGTAAAACTCATAGGGAAAGGTAGACCAAATACTTGTTTCTAAGGTGAGGTATCACTGAGAATTCACAAATTTAATTAGTTAATAGCCTTAACTGGTGCATGAAACATCTATATTTGGCCAGTGGGAACCTCTTCAATTTGCCTACTGAATACTTCTGATACAACTCTAGTAATCTTTAATTACTTCTCTGCTATGTAGTAAGACAAAATATTCCAAGCTTATCTTACAAATATCCTGTCCAGAAATGGCATTTCAAGACCACAATCTGGGTACTAGGGATGTTAATTGCTATGGGGTTGGTCACTACTTTTAGGTCTTTCCAACGAGCAGAGTCTAGAAATATATACCCATTTTCAAAGATAAAATATAGCATGACCTCTTACTGATGTATATTTTTTAAAGATTTATTTTGAGAGAGAGAGAGAGAGAGATCGCACATGAGGGGAGAGGGGCAGAGGGAGAATCAATCTTAAGCAGGGTTCACGCTCAGTGCGGAGCCTGACACCGGCTTGATCCTATAACCCTGGACTCATGATTTGAGCCGAAAACGAGAGTTGGATGCTCAACGGAGCCACCCACGTGCCGATAGTTCTAATTCACATTGAGAAACTTGAGTTTTTACCAAACATCTGATATCCATACTTCCTTTCCTCTACACTAAGAGTCCTGATTTTTCAGGGTGCCTGGGTGGCTCAGTCGGTTGAGCGTCCGGCTTCGGCTCAGGTCATGATCTCACGATTCGTGTGTTTGAGCCCTTTGTCAGGCTCTGTGCTGACACCTAGCCCAGAGCCTGGAGCCTGTCTTCAGATTCTGTGTCTCCCTGTCTCTCTGACCCTCCCCTGCTCACACTGTCTCTCTCTCTCAAAAATAAATAAAACATTAAAAAAATAAGAATCCTGATTTTCAAGGTATAGATTTTCATGGTATAGAATATTCAATCACTTTATCTCGTATTACATACAACAGTATGTAATACTGATTACTCTGTAATACTCTGATTACAACAGTAATCAGAGTAACAATCAATATGACACCACCAATATGACTAATAAAATATTCTGTACAGGCTCTCCCCATTCTCCCATTAAAAAGTTATACTTTTTTGGGGCATCTGGCTGGCTCAGTTGGTGGAGTATGCAAGTTTTTAAAAAAGCATTTATTATTTATTTTTGAGGGAGACAGAGAGACAAGAGCAGGAGCAGGGTAGGGGCAGAGAGAGAGACACACACAGGATCCGAGGCAGCCTCCAGGTTCTGTCAGCACAGAGCCTGACGCTGGGCTCAAACTCATAGACCGTGAGATCATGACCTGAGCTGATGTAGGACACTTAACTGACTGAGCCACACAGGCGCCCCATGAGCATACGACGCTTGATGTCAGGATTCTTGAGTTCAAGCCCCATGTTCGGTATAGAGATACTTAGAAATAAAATCTCTTTAAAAATTTTTTTTAAATGTTTTTTTTTTTTTATTTCTGAGAGGCAAAGAGACAGAGCACGAGCAGGAGAGGGGCACAGAGAGAGGGAGACACAGAATCTGAAACAGGCTCCAGGCTCTGAGCTGTCAGCACAGAGCCCGATACAAGGCCTGAACCCACGAACTGTGAGATCATGACCTGAGCTGAAGTCGGATGCTTAACCAACTGAGCCACCCAGGTGTCCTTAAAATCTTTAATAATAAAAAAAAAGGTATGCTTTTTCTAGACTGTCAAGAGTCCATAGCTATTACATGCTCAACTCTCTTAACTCTCATTTAGTTCTATAATTAACTATATATTTAGTATTTACCACCCTTCTTTTTATCTTTCTGGTTAGTTTCATTGTCTGAAGCTTTAGTACTTTCCTCAGGAAAAGTCTTGGGAACAATATTCCAAGTTCCTACACACTGGTATTTGTGACTTTTAGAACTGAAGATTAGTCTGACAGAGTAAAAAACCTTTGGCTCACATTTTGAGTACTGTAATTGTTACTCCATTGACTTGTCATAAAACTTTGTCAACGTCTAACTTTCTAAGTCACTTGGACTTTAGGCTCAAAAGGTATTTTTCTTTTTCACTTGAGTCTAGCATTTTATAACCCTATTTGGTGTTGGCTGTTCTGGCTGTCCTTTCAATTAACAGCTTCAAATCTTACTGTATTTTAGGAAATTATTCTTGAATTGTAATTTTTAGCCTTTAAGCTGTTCTTTTGGGGTCTTCTGTGTGTATACACACACACACACACACACACACACACACACACACAATCCTATTAAGCATATATTGGATCATTTTTGGCCAAATGTATATCATTTTTCAATTCTTTTAAAAATGTTTGAGAGACGGAATATGAGCGGGGGAGGGGCAGAGAGAGAGAGGGACACACAGAATCTGAAGCAGGCTCTAGGCTCTGAGCTGTCAGCACAGAGCCTGATGCAGGACTTGAACTCATGAACA
The DNA here is from genome assembly GCA_028646485.1 of Cryptoprocta ferox. NCBI lineage: Eukaryota > Metazoa > Chordata > Mammalia > Carnivora > Eupleridae > Cryptoprocta > Cryptoprocta ferox. The sequence continues at coordinate 67,139,215 of CM053570.1, read as the reverse complement.
GCAAGATCAGGACCTGAGCCAAAGTCAGACACTCAACTGATTGAGCCACCCAGGTGCCCTTTTATTTTTCATTCACTCATTCATTCATTCAGACAATAATGTAGTAAAAATTTTTTTAAAGCAGGCTTCACACATAGCACAGAGCCCAACGTGGGGCTTGAACTCACAATCCTGAGATCAAGACGTGAGCCAAGATCAAGAGTGAGACACTTAACTGACTGAGCCACCCAGGCACCCCCCACCCACAATTTTTTAAGTAAACTCTACCCCCAACGTGAGGCTTGAACTCAACAACCCTGAGACCAAAAGTCACATGCTCTACTGACTGGGCCAGCCAGACACCCCTCAATTCTAACTTTTTTAACGTATAATCATTTCTGAGAGTGAAAGAGAGAGAGAGATATCGATCCCTCACTTACAAATTTTCTTCTAATTCTTGGAAAACATTGATTATTCTCTTGTGTTCCTTCTTGTTTAGTGTCCCTTCTTCTGAATATCTTTCCTGATTTCTAGCACCTTGAGTTTTTCTGGTTGAGGTAATTCTTATGCCATTTTCTTAGTATTGTCTAACTTTTCAAATAGTATAGTAATACTGTAGTAATAAATTTTAAAATGGTTATGTTTTGTGGACATGCTTTACAGGTGTACTTTGCATTGTCTATAAGGATGTTATTCAATTCTATCCCTTATTCTTGTGATACTTAAAAAATTTTTTTTAATATTTATTTTTTTTGAGAGAGAGAGAGTGAGAGAGCAAGCCAGGGAGGGGCAGAGAGAGAGGGAGAGAGAAATCCCAAACAGGCTCCATGAAGAGCCTGACGCAGAGCTCAAACTCATGAACTGTGTGATCATGACCTGAGCTGAAACCAAGAGTTGGATGTTTAACTGACTGAGCCACCCACGTGTCCCTTCTCTTGATCCTTTTATGTTCATTTACGTAGGATTAGTTTTGTGAATGTGGGTCAAGATGGCTTTTCTGACATCAAACTTTAGAGCTCTGTTGTTTTCAGAGTGTTTAAAAAAACTGTGGCATAGTTTTTTTCATGCCCTGGCTATCATCCCTACCTTCTTCCCTCCCCTTTATCTGAACCTTCTTGTTCCTCTGTCTCTATGGTTTCCATTGCTGCAGCTCAATCGGGACTCTATTTCCAACAGTTTTGTGTTCAGTGAGAGGCTGCATTCTGGAAGGGAATACCGGTTGGTTAATATAAACAATGATATTGCCTGGTGCTAGTTATCAACTATTGCCTTAGTTCCAAAGTCATCTATTCTGCCCGCTCTTTGAGAACTTAAAATATTTTCCTTTGTCAGCTGTCAGGTTAACTTTTGTCAGTAGAGAGCAATAGATTTCTGCTTCTTATTCCAGTGTGCTTACTCAGGGTCCTGCGGCAGCAGTTCCTGCTAAGCCAGGTTCTAAAGTGCAAATGAGCTTTGACTTGAGTGGTTTTACAGCAGAGTGACATCTGAACAGCTTTACCACGTACTTAGGAGGGCGGATTTCGAGCATGTTCCCTGGAGAAGCACCTGAACAACTGTTCTGTCATTCAGCGAACCACAGCTAAGCCCTTCCTAACAAGGTCTGGTGGTGATGGGGGAATGGGGAGACTCTTCCTTGGGCACTCTATCTTAGCCCTAGGGTTAACTGCTATTCCTTTTATCTGCCACTTCATATTCTTTAGTGTTCTCTTTATTGCTAGTTAACTGCTCATTATCCCAATCCTGTACTTTCCCTGTTGAAACTATTGTGTGGCTTTTCTCTCCTGACTGATCCAGTCAGACCCTTTATACCTCATTCCAGAACTTCTGTATTGACTAGTTTTGTAAAACCACTCCTAATTTCTAGCTCTTCTCCAATTATCCTCTAAGCTATCTAGAAACAACTGTTGGCTCTTTTGGGGGCTGTCAGATGTCCTGTTGCTTCCTCCCAATTTTTCCTGCACAAATGCTACCACTACCAAGGTATTATAGTTGTGTGGTTTGTTCCTCTTATGACACCTCACTTTGTTTTGCTGTAGATAATGCCCATGGATTTTTTTTTTTTGGTTCTTCGATTCCAGTTGCTCTGTGTTCTTGTTATTTTGAAATAATTTCAGAGTTACAACAAAGTTGCAAAAACAATTAAAAGATTTCTGTATACCCTGTACAGATGTCTAGATTCTCATGTCACCATTTTACCACATTTGCTCCAACATTCTAATTATTTTTTCTTGAACCATTTGCAAGCTGAAGGACTTGATGCCAGTTACCCATAAATACTTCATTATGTTTCCTCAAAAGTACGTTAACATAATCAGAGTGCAATTATAAAAACTGGGCAGTTAACATCAATAAATACTATCTAATATACTCAACCTATAATACTGATAAGTTTCATAGCAAAACAAAATTTTAAAAATGTACATTGTTTTCCCCTCATCCAGTATCTAATCTGGGATTATAAACTACCTTTTTTGTTTTTGTTGTTGGCATAGGCTCCATGCCCAATATGAGGCTTGAACTCATGACCCTGAGATCAAGAGTCCCACTGACTGAGCAAGCCAGGCACCCTGCATGTGTTTCCTTTCAGTTTTCTTTAACCTGGAATTTTCATGACAACATTTTTAAAAAGTGGAGGCTACTTCTTTTGTAGAATCTTTTGTAATTCTTTAGTAAAACTTCAATTTGAGTGTGTGTGGTTATTTCCTATGGTTAGATTCAAGGTATGCATTTCTGGAAGAATTCACAGAGGTGAAGTTGGATTCTCAATGCATCACATCAGGAGGCTTATTGTATTTATTTCCCCCATGCCTTGTGATGTTAATGTATTTTTTTAAGTTTGAGAGAGAGGGAGGGAAAGAGAGCATGCGCGTGCAGGAGAGAGAGTGGGGTGGGGCAGATCCACATTGTCACTGTGGAGTCTAACATGGGGCTCAATCCCATGAACCATGAGATCATGACCTGAACCAAAATTAAGGGTTGGATGTTTGACTGAGCCACCCAGGCACCCCATCTATTTTTTAAATAAAATTTATATACAGTGAAATGAACAAATAACAAGTATACCATTCTATGAGTGTTGAAAAATGCTCATAACTCCTCAACCTCTATAAAAATAAAAACTACCTTCGACAACCAGAAAGTTCCCTTACTCCCTCTCCAAGTCAATCCTCACTTCACACAGGCAACCACTGTTTGGATTTTCTTTCCCACCATAGATTACTTGCCTATTCTAAAATAGGCACATAAATAGAACCAGACAGTATGTGCCATTTTGTGTAAGGGTTTCACTAAAATTCATCATGTTGTTTTATCAGTCACTCCTTTTTACTAACCAATATGTAATTCATTACATGATTATACCACTACTTTTCTATTCTTGGGTCAAGAGACATTTAAACTATTTCTAGTTTGGCGCTATTCTGAATAAAATTAAAATAAATGGACACTTACCTTCATTTCTCTTGAGTAAGTATCTGTAAGTAAATATCTAAGAAGTGCTGGATCACAGGATAGGTTTGTATGTAGTTTTACAATAAACTACCATACCTTTTCACAGCATGGTATTAGTATTTCATGCTCCTACCATGTATGAGACTTCAAATGCTCTAAAATGTCACTGAATTCAGTGTTTTCAGACTTAAAATTTTAGCCATTCTGGAGCATGGGTAGCAGTAATTCACAATGGTCTTAATTTGAATTTCCACATTTCCCTTGCAACTAATGACAATGATTATTTTTTTCATGTGCCTACTGGCCATTTGTGTACCTTCCTTTGCGAAATATCAGTTCAAATCTTGTTCATTTTTTTTTCAAATTTTTATTTAATTTTTAATTAACATACTCTTCAATATTGGTTTCATGAGAATTCAGTGATTCATCACTTACATAAAACATCCAGTGCTCATCATAACAAGTGCCCCCCTCAATAACCATCACCCATCTAGCCCATTTCACACCCACCTCCATCAATCTTGTTTGTTTTCTATCTTTAAGAATCTCTTATGGTTTATTTCCCCCTCTTCCTCACCCCCTCACATGTTCATCAGTTTTGTTTCTTAAAATCATATGGTATCTTTCTGACTTATTTTGCTTAGCATAATACACTTGCTCCATCAATCTCATTGCAAATGGCAAAGTTTCATTCTTTTTGATGGCTGAGTAATATTCCATTGTATATGTACACCACATCATTATCCATTCATCAGTCGATGGACACTTGGGCTCTCTCCATAGTTTGGCCATTGTTGATAATGCTGCTATAAACATTGGGGTACACGTACCCCTTTTTTTTTATCCTTTGGGCAAATACCTAGTAGCATAATTGATGGGTGACAGGTTAGTTTTATTTTATTTATTTTATTTGTGTACGTTGAGTTTATATCCTGCAACTTTGCTAAATTCATATATTAGTTCTAGCAATTTTTTGGTGGAGACTTTTGGGTTTTCTACATAGATTATCATGTTGTCTGCAAATAGTGAAAGTTTGACTTCTTCCTTGCCCATCTGGATTGCCTTTTATTTCATTTTGTTGTCTGACTGCTAAGGCTAAGACTTCCAGTACTATGTTAAATAGTAATGATGAGAGTGGACATCTGTGTCTTGCTCCTAACCATAGGAGAAAGGCTTTCAGTTTTTTTCCCTATTGAGGATGATATTAGCTGTAGGTCTTTTGTATATGGCCTTAATGATGTTATGTTCAATCAATCCCTACTTTGTTGAGAGTTTTTATCAAGAATGGATGCTGTATTTTTGTCAAATGTTTTTTCTGCATCTATTGAGAGGATCACTATAGTTCTTATAAATCTTGCTCATTTTTTAAATATGGAGTTGTTGGGGTACCTGGCTGGCTCAGTTTGTAGCACGTGACTCTTGATTTTGGGATCATGAATCTGAGTCCCACATTGGGCATACAGACTACTTAAAAGAAATAAAATACAGTAAAACCTTGGATTGCAAGTACCTTGTTCTGCAAGTGTTCCATAAGATGCGCAAATATTTTTAATAAATCTTAACTTGATAAATGAGCGATGTCTTACAATACGAGTAGCACGTGATGCCAAATGTCACATGATCACAACTGAGTCCAACTTGCTTACTGTAGGATTGTGGGTGATTGTCTCCCATGCTTGGATGCTTGGTCTTGGGCCACAGTTTTGGCAGAAATCAGTGATTTTTCAGAACACTGGAAGGTGCCCACACCTGGTACTCTGCATTTTTTGTCACTTTACAGCACCTATGGACAGTCCTTTGCTTTACCATACAAGATAAGCTCAGGAATGATTTGCTTCATTCTAGGTCAGGCTGCCTGCAGATATAGACCCTTTCCTCTGGTGCTTTATTGCCAGTTACATTAAATACAGTATATGACAAGAGTTTATTAATACTATCTTGCAGTTAACATCTGTGCCAGTGTATACAATGGCCCCTATGCACAAAAAGGTTGAAAAGAAAGGCAGTAAGAAGGAGGAGATGATTAGGGTGGAAGTTAAGAAGGAAATCATCGTGAGGTGCCTGCATGGCTCAGTCGGTTAAGCATCTAACTTTGGTTTAGATCATGATCTCACTGTTCGTGAGTTTGAGCCCCACATCAGGTTCTATGCCTCCCCCTCTCTCCGCCCCTTCCCTGCTCGCACTCTCTCTCTCAAAAATAAATACACATGAAAAGAAAAGAAAAGAAAAGAAAAGAAAGGAAAAGAAAAGAAAACCATTGAGAAGCATGAACAAGGTTTGCAAGTGGCCAAACTTGCAAGATTTTAGAAGATGTCTACATCTGCATCATGTCTGCAGAGGAGGAGGAGAAAAAGGCAGAGGAATCCCTCACTTCAAATGAGATTAGAAGATGTGTAGGAAACAGTGCAAACTTTGTAGAAAAGCACCACCCAATAAGGCTGTAGCAGTACAAGCGATGAAATCTGCTTAACAACACAATGTCACTTTTCTGCAAAATCCTCAAAAGGAGGCAAAAGCAGGTATCATTGGAGAGGTTCCTTGTTAAAGTTGCATGAAAAGAAAAAAATTCCACTGAGCCAATAGACAGCAGTGATTCCGTTAGTGACAGTGAAAGTCATCCAATAACCCTCCTCTCTCGTTTCTCTCATACCAGCCACAAAGGTTTTCAAAGGTTAAGTGCAGGTTAATTTGTTTATTTTTCTATACATTTTGTATTTTATTATTTTGTATTACAGTATTATAATCATTTTTATATGAATATTTTTGGGTTGTAGAATGAATCATCTGAGATTCCATTATTCCTACATGGAAATTTGCTGTGATATACAAGTGCTTTGGATTACAAGCATGTTTCCAGAATGAATTATGCTCACAATCCAGATATATATTTACTGTATATATAAAATATTGTCTTTTTATTATTAAGTTGCAGGAGATATTCACATTATGGATTCAGGTCCCTTTTCATACATATGTTTTGCAAATATTTTCTGAGTCTGTGATTTAAGCAGATGTTTTAAATTTTGATGAAATTTGATTCATCAATGTTTTCCTTTATGGTTATTGTTTCCTATGTCCAAAGAAATCTTTTTCTACCCTCTAAGCCATAAAGATATTCCCCCAAGTTTTCTTCTAGAATCTTTATAGTTTTAAGCCATACGTTTGGGTCTATAATTCCTCCCAAATTCATTTTTTTGTATGCTGTGAGAAAAAGGAGTCTCAGAGAGAGACTGTGAGCGCGTGTGTGTGTATTTCCTTCTCCACTGGTCTGTTTTAGTATCTTTGCTGAAAATCCAATGAATGTATAAATGGAGGTTTGTTTCTAAGGTCTCTATTCTGCTCCACTACTGGTCTATCCTTATAATAATGTAACATTATCTTTTTGTTCTCCTAATTTTAGAGAGAGACAGCACAAAGTGGGGGAGAGGGGCCCATAGAAGGGGGAGAGGGAGAGAGAGAAAGAAAGAGAAAGAGAGAGAGAGAGAGAGAGAGAGAGAGAGAGAGAGAACGAACCTCAAGCATGCTCCATGCTTAGCACGGAGCCTGACTTGGTACACCTGAGCTGAAATCAAGAGTCATCCAGCCATACAGGGACCCCCATCATTATCTTGATTATTATAGCTTTATACTAAGCTTCAAGTTAGTAGTATAAGTCCTCTGATTCTTTTTCAAGATTACTTTGGATACAGTCTTTGTATTTTAAGAAAAATTTTTAGAATAATTTTGTCTATTTCTATAAGAAAGCATGCTGATTGATATTGTGCAGAATCTGTAGAATATCATGTCCTAACAATGTTGGGTCTTCTAATTCAAAGCCTCCCATTCACATTTTAATTTGTTGTCAATTCATTCCCCACTGAGGGTGCCACAGAACTGAAATACTCCTTATCAAACTATACCAATGAGTAGTATAGAACCTAGTTTAAAAGGTACTCTTAAAAAAAAAAGTACTCTTAAGCAACTTCCACTTTACCCCACATTTGTTTGCTGCAATCTCTTTTTTACCAAAGCAAGCAAGAAACCAAAACTAGTAAAGAAACCCAAATAAACTTCTTTACTATGTGCTCAGCTGGCTGTGGTCATAATATAAGACATACTTCTAGATAAACATTCATGTCATATATAAATTATAATTTTACAGTGAGTTAATTTAATTACATGGAGGGGCACCTAGGTGGCTCAGTCGGTTAAGCGTCCAACACTTGATTTTGGCTCAGGTCATAATTTCACGGTAGTGGGACTGAGCCCCACAATGGGCTCCACGCAGAGCTTGGGATTCTCTCTCTGCCCTCTCCCCTACTAGCTCTCTCTCTCAAAATAAATATTTTTAAAAAATGGTTCTTAATTATGTGGAATAAAATACAAAAAGAAACTTGTTTCATAATAGGATTATGATTAAACTTTAAAAAAAAAATTACTTTGAGAGAGCAGGAATGGGGGAAGGGCAGAGAGAGGGAGGGAGAGAGAGAGAGAATCCCAAGTGCAGATAGTGCAGAGCCTCACGCAGGGCTTGAACCCATGAACCGTGAGATCCTGACCTGGGCTGAAACCTAGAGTTGGACACTTAACCAACTGAGCCACCCAGGCTCCCCAAACTTTTTTGTTGTTGCTAGTTTGATGAGTATTTTAACCAAGTTCCCAAGCATGATGAGCAACAGAGGTTGTGTTAATCATTCCCACTGGTCTTTATTAAATTTGTTGAATAAACATGAGAGTTTTAATTTAGTGTCACAATAAGTCTGGACCACTTAATATTTAGAACGTTCTGGACAAATATTCGTCAGGGCAGTATAAACCTTTCCACAAATAAAGGTTTGAAGAATAGGTGCCTGGGGTAGGAATTCATATCAAAAAATAACATTTAAAGGACCCCAGAATGGGGCGTCTGGGTAGCTCAGTCGATTAAGCATCTGACTCTTGATTTTGGCCCAGGTCATGATCTCACGGTTCTGGAAATGGAGCCCTGCATCGGGTTCTGTGCTGACAGCACAGAGCCTGGTTGGGATTCTTCCTCTCCTTTTCTGCCCCTCCCTCACTTGCACACACCCTCTCTCTCAAAAATAAACAAACATTAAAAAGAAACCTAGAAAAAATAAAATAAAATAAAATGACCCCAGAATATTTGCTAGACTTAGGAAAAGAGGAGCTGATGCCTAAATACGGCTCTTAATCAATTGGCCTTATTTATATATTAAAATGGCTATCATGGAAGTGACTGGCTAATCTAATATGCTACTTAGAAATAACTAGGGGCACCTGGGTGGCTCAGTTGGTTAAGCATCTGACTTTGGTTTAGGTCATGATCTCACGGTTCATGGATTTTACCCCCGTGTTGGACTGTTGCACTATCAGTGTGGAGCCTGCTTAGGATTCTCCTTCTCTCTCCCCCTCCCTCTCTCTCCGCCCCTCTCCACTTGCAACTTTCTCTCTCTCTCTCAAAAAAAAAAAAAACTATAAAAATAAACAAATAAATAACTAGAGCTATGCTGTTCAATATGGCAGCCATTAGCTACATACAGTTTTTGAACACTCAGAAAGTGTGCAATTTATACTGAGATTATGGATTATGCTACAAACAAGTATAGGATACACAAAGGATCTTGAAGATCTAGCACAAAATATAACAAATTATCTCATTAATAATTTAAAGGTATCAATTACATATTAAAATGTTAATAATTTAGATATATTTTGTTAAATAAAATATACTCAACTTTTTTTAAGGTGCACTAAAAACTCTACTTTAGGTTGAGAGGCCAAAAGGCATATAATTCAACACACAATAGCAAATTTTTACTGTATATATAGGAAACAGTTTAAATACTCACAATTGCATATTTATAACATCAAAATTATATAAGAGGGCAAAATCAAGAGAAAAAATCTCTTACAATAGTTGGAGAAAGACAATTTAACATGCAAAACATTTTTACCTAATTTGAATACTGAATTTTGAATGCTGAAACTTATAGAACAAAGGAAATTAAGAACTGTTTAAAGTTTCGAAGGCATAAAGATGAAAAACATGAAGATCTGCCAAAATTACATAGGAATTTTGGTCATTAAAAAAAAAGGAATTTTAAAAAAAAAAAGGAATTTTGGTCACTATCTTCATACTATTCAATTCCCTCTAAAAACAATAAAAATCTAAACTTAGGGATTTCCTTTTTAGTAATTTCTTCAATATTCTCATTATTAACAGGGTCTTATATTTATACCATTATTTGTTAGGTTTTAATTACACATCTACACCTTCATACTTACAAAGTCTTCCTCTTCGAATTGTAATTTTTCCACCTTGTCTTCTTTCTTTTCTTCCCTAATCTCTGTAGGTGGCTTCTCCTGAAAGGCACAGCCTTTCCGGGAGTGGAAGCTGCCATTCCAGTGGCGATGGTTCCCTGTGCCACCCCCACTACGCTGGCTCATGCCATCATGACCTCGGGAAGAACCATGCCAACCAGACAGGTTCCCTGTGATTCCAGCATATGCTCCCTTAGAGACACCGGAGTCCACAGAATCGTGGCGGAACAGGGAGTGCTGGTGCCAGGAATCTAGAATAGTAAGGAAAAGTTACATATTAGATTTTTGCTTCCTGATCTGATTTATAATACTACCAAAAGCACTTCAGGAGATCTTTAAAAATAAAAGATTAAGGGGCGCCTAGGTGGCTCAGTCAGTTAAGCATCTGACTCTTGATTTCGGCTCAGGTCATGATCTCACTCATGGGATCGAGCCCACGTCAGGCTCTGCACTGACAGCATGGAGCCTGCTTGAGATCATCTCTCTCTGCCCCTCCTCCACTCACTCTCTCCCTCCCTCAAAAATAAACATTAATAAATAAAAGATTAAGTCCACCAAAAAGAAATCACAAAATACATCTTTTTCTTTTATGTAATTTCTATATGAAATCTTCCAACTAAATAAATGACACAGAAGAATACAAGAATTCTAGAAAGACAATGTAATTGAATAATGACAACTGTAAGATCTAACTGAGAAATATGTTTAAAAAACACCATCATCAAGATTATGGACAGACTTGCACCCCCAATGTGGGCTTGCCCTAACTGAGTAGGTTAAATATAGTCATGGAAGTTGGGCATGGCTTACCTCCTGTAGTTCGTAGAGGTCCATTGTTAAAAAAGCCATCAGAGGAATTATGTCGACGACGGCTTACTCCAAATCTACGATCTCCTCGGGGTAGGTGCTCTCCGTGTTTTTCAAAGGTGGCTGTAGGTGACTAAGATGAAAAAGTATAGAGAAGCCAACAGTTAAGATATCAATCTCAGTATCTTAGGTTTTGTATCAGCCTTTTAGAAAACAAGGAGTAACAGTGGCAGAAACCTCATTATAGTATACAGGCCATAATAAGGGTACTATAGGCCCCTGAGTTAGAGACGTCCTAGGTTACATACTCAATCTTTAACTCATTTTCTGTATTTGAGAAGAGGAGAAAAGGCAGCTACTTCACTTATTTGCACGAGAGGGTGAAAAAAAAAAAAAAAAACCCTGTCAATATCCATAAATAAGACCTCAAACTTTACACTTAAAGACATTAAGTTAATATTGCCAACAGGAAAGGAAAAACAAGATGCTAGCTTTAAAAAACTCTCAGGGCACCTGGGTGGTTCTGTTGGTTAAGTATCCGACTTTGGCTCAGGTCATGATCTCACAGTTTGTGAGTTCGAGCCCTGCGTGGGGCTCTGTGCTGACAGCTCAGAGTCTGGAACCTGCTTCGGATTCTGTGTCTCCCTCTCTCTCTGCCCCTCCCCTGCTCATGCTGTCTGTCTCTCATAAATAAAATAAACATTAAAAAAGTTTTTTAAATCCTAAACAGCTTTAGCAATTTCTGTAAATTATTCCAGAAATTTAGTAATTTCTGTAAATTATTCTAGAATTGGAGAGAAAGAAATGGTTTAAATACCACATCCCACCTTGAGAGGCCATTAACAACTACACGGTTTTTATCATTTTATAAAACATTTATTTCTAAACATTACTTAATATTCGCAACAGAACTATTAATTTGGCATCATCCTCATTTTACTCATTTACACATGAGGAAAGAGGTCAGGGAAAATAAGTCTTTGAGGTTACACCATGAAAAGGAAGCAGTTTGAGAAAACACTTATAGATGAACTTTCATTTCCCTCCCTATTCCAAATAATTTTATTCTAGAACATTCTTTAGTTTCAAATGAGACCAAAGTCTTAAAAATTGTGAAAAATATGGATATATCTGACAAAGGCTTAGAGGAAAACTACAGGTTGTGGCACAGACATCTTTGCATTTATTTTCTTATTATTAATATCCTCACCAACACTTGGTATTATTAGTCTTGCTTATTTTAGCCAATTCTAGTGGGTTACAAAGATTTTTTCTTTCTTCCAGAAGTTTTATGGTTTTTAGCTCTTTAAATTAGGTTAGTATGCACTTCAAGCTAATTTTTGTGTGATATGAAGGTTGAAGTCAAGGTTCTCACTCCCCCCACCCATATTCATATCCAGTTCTAGAACAATTTGCTAAAAAGACTATTACTTCTGCATTAACTTACCTTGGCACTTTTGTCAAAAATCAACTGACTATATATATAGGACGATTTCTGAATTCTCTATTCTATTCCACTGCGTTATGTCTATCCTTATGCCAATGCTATACAACTCTGTTTATTGTAACTTTATTGGAAATAGTGCAATCATACTTCCCAATTCTTTTTACTCACTTAACTGTGCTAGATTATTCTTTGCAGATAAGCTCTACATACTTTTAAATGCTTTCCTAGATCTCACACCTAATCCCTCAGGCCCACCACCTCCAAGCTTTGGGTCAGGATTATGCCAATTATGAGGAAAGTTCAAAAGGACAATTCAAAATGAAGTTCAGAGAAAAAGGTTGTGGGTCTAGGCAGGTAAAGAATAACTGTCCCAAAATTCACATTTTAAAAATAGGGAAGATAGGCCTTTTTTTTTTTTTGAGATGACCTATCAACTTTGTCCCTCTTTGGGAAGCACTTTTAAGTTTAGTAACTTCCTAAAGTTTCCTTTATCAATAATTTAGGCTGTTCTTCTGTGTACTGTGACTAAGACTACTTTACTTCATATGAACTGGCTGTTTCCATTTGTCTTTATTCCTAATTCAACACATATTGTCCCCTGAAATCATTAAACAGATTGTTATCTCTAAAACAGAATTTCTATTTTTTTAATATTTATTTTTGGGAGAGAGAGCATGAGCAGGGGAGTGGCAGAGAGAGGGGGACAGAAAAGCTAAAGCAGGCTCTGCACTGATAGCGAGCCCAATGCGAAGCTCAAACTCACAAACTGTGAGATCATGACCTGAGCTGAAATTGGATCCTCAGCCAATTGAGCCACCTAGATGCCCCTAAAACAAAATTTCTAAGATTTAATCTGAGATCCACAGAGTAGTCAATGCCTCTCCCGTTTCCTCCTCCTCATCTGCTATTATACACAAATATGCATTCACTCCAAAGGTCCATTTCCCCAAAAAACCATTTCCCCTTTTACCCCTGCCCCTTTGTACCTAAATAATAGGTAAGCAAATATGTTTTAGTTCCAAAGCGTAGTATACCTAATTCAGGAAATCTTTCGTGCCACATAATGAGAAAAGCTTAGCATGTAAGGAAAAATGGCGGGGGGGGGGTGCCGACAGGGAGGGCAGGGAGAGACACTTGGCAGTGGCAGGGCACACACTGACTTAGACTGCCTAATTATTTATATCCTACTAAAAGAAATGTAGTAAGCTTATGAAAACATACTTTAAACCCCCAGGCAAGGCTGAATATACAAAAAACACCTAGATCGTGAAATAGGCCATCAACAAGTTGGGGATAGAAAGAACTATTATTTGGAAAGTTACTATAGGAATGAAGAACAGTACCTTAGCTGACTGTGGTGTTGAGAAATTTAGCCAAGCAGGAACAAAGTCATGCTGCGCCATTTAGGTCCAGTGTCTCTTTTCAGCAAGGTGAGGCATCCAACCTCATGGCCAGGATCTGAAAATGAGAAAACTCTAATCACTTATGCTTGCAAGAACCGGATACCAATGTACAAAAGAATCTGATTACTCTAAGATCCTCTCTTTACACAAAGTCCTACTCTCTGAGCCTCTCTAAGAGTACATATCAAGCATATCTCAAAGAAGTTCTAACAGGAGCAACAGCCCATGAAATGACAATTAAAAACACATAAACAGAAAAATGTGACATAAACCTGAAAGGTTATGAATTCTTGAGTTTTATCAGAAGAACCTTAAGAATAAACACCTGGGGTGCCTGGGTGGCTTAGTCGGTTAAGCATCTGACTCTTGGTTTTGGCTCAGGTCATGATCTCACAGTTTGTGGGTTCGAGCCCTGCATTGGGCTCTGCATTGACACTGAGGAGCCAGCTTGGGATTTCTCACTCTCAAAAAATAAACGAACATTTTAAAAACAAGTAGTGAAAGGTTTAAAAAAAACAAAAAGAATAAACACCTACTTAAAACTACTGATACTTATGAAAAGAGATTAATCTGCTTCAGGTACTCAGGTAACTTGTGGCAAAAGCAGTAGAAAAGACTGTCCTAGAGAAGGAAGATGCAATCTCTCAAGAGTTATTCTTGGGACACCTGGGTGACTCAGTCGGTTAAGCATCCAACTTAGGCTCAGGTCATGATCTCATGGCTTGTGAGTCTGAGCCTCATGTGGGGCTCTGTGCTAACAGCTCAGAGCCTAGAGCCTGCTTCAGATTCTTTGTGTCCCTCTCTCTCTCTGCCTCTCCCCAACTTGTGCGCTCTCTCTCTCAAAAAAATAAACATTAAACAAACAAAAAAAGATATTATATTTAGTTCACATTAATTTCCTCAAACACCCACTAGCATCAGTTTTCCTAAGAGATTGATTGGTGTCTCCAAACCATGCCACTAAAGATCTCCAAAATTAAATACACCAGAAAGCAGTATGTATTTTCCATGAATCAGATACATACAGTCTTCTTCTAAAGTTAGATATAGGAGAATATTTACCCCAGAGTGTAACCTCTGTGGTCCTGTTTCCTGAACTCCTGGAGTCTGCCAGCTGGATTTCCCACGAGGTTCTCTTGTTAAAAGGGTGCTTAAATAGGCTGGCCAGCAGCACGCCTTGTGATAAAGCACAAGGAAGCCAGGCTCTGTGTGGATCACTCTCAGTCCCCTCAATTGCTCATCTTTAACTATCTAATTCCTGACACGTTTCCAAAAAGGGGAAAGGGAAAGGGGAAGGGGAAGGGGAACATAAAAAGTATTTGTTACATTTAAAAAATGGGGGGAAGGGGAAAGAGCTGTGTCTATGTTCACCTCATTCAACTGCCTTCAGTGACAGCACTATGATGTTGCTTAAATAGATAATACATGGACATTTGCACATTGAGTGCAAACACTGTTCATAACAAGGTCATAGCTAGAAAGACAGGTGAACTCATGTGTGGGCAAATAATGCCATCAAAGCAATAGTCAAAAATATAACATTAAAGAGTTATAAAAGATCTTCTGAGCAATTTTAATGGCAAAATATCCACATGACAAAGCCCTTAATTCACAAATCTCATTATTCCTACACAGCTACTAAAAAGTGTGCAGATATGTATTTATATCTATTTTAATATTTAAAAATCTAACGACATAAGAAATCTTGTTTGTTTTTAATCAGACAGGAACTTGATATATGTTTCCCTCTGAAGAATAGCAGCTCTCAAGGCAAATTTCTTGTGGTTATATAAAGCTTCCAAATGTATCTTCTATTTCTTTGGTCTTCACTATTTATAAATTCACAGCAAAATTAAAACAAGTAGAAAGAAAGAAGTTAAGGAGTAGTTAAGGAGTAAAACAGTTCCAACGTTAAGGTTTTTTTCTCTTCAGTTTTCTGTATTTCTTGAGTATTTCAGGAAGACTGAATTGAGCTGGAAGGTGCTATGAAGAATCTTCTACTGCTTCAGTAGAGTAGTCACTTATTATTTGGGATCCATTTCCATCATTATTCAATCATTTAAAAGGCCGCAGGAATCTATCACTGTAAATAAAAAAGCAAAATAACACCGTATCAGAAAAGGCAAAATTATTATTACATACAATGGCTAAAATGAGACACAGTCAAATGATCAATCAATAAATGGTATTAGTAGTTAAAACTTTTAGGTCCAACTTAGACATTAATTTAATGTGTCACTGCCTATAGCAATAAAATAATTGGCTATAATTCTTTTAAGGATTTTAGACAAGTCACCAGAACAGTGACTGTTGTTTTTTATAACCATATCTGTACTTAGCTATCAAAGGTAATTCAGAAATGCAAATTAATGAGTCTGTTAGTTACATTTTCTCTCCTACATGAGAATTGCTCTAAGTAATCAAAAAGTCATAGAACTTCCTTATTACCACAGTAATCAACTAATACCAACCACAGCTTGATCCTTAAAAACAAGACATCTGTCATAGTATTCCTGGTATATGATACATATTTTTAGATACCTAGTTATCAGCTGAGAGACTTAAGCTCTCAGGCTCTGACTCAAGCTATGCTGTAAGAAATGGCATAAATATTTCTTTGGCAAATTCCCAACATTCTTCCAGGGGCTAGATAAAAGTTTTTTGATGTAAGAGGAGGCTTGGATCTGTAGGCAACTCTGGTCTACACTGGTACAAAGTCTAGTTTGGAGGAGATTTCTCATATAATAAATTAGCAGTCTTGCTCTACTATTTTAAGTTCACGGGGATAGGAAATACCAAATTCAGGACAGTAAATACCTCCGTGGGGAAATGAAAGGAAAGGCATCAAAAAAATCTTGGATGGCTTCAAGTACATTTGTAACGCTTTATTTCTTAAGGTGAGTGATACATACATCGCTATTCACTCTAAATTTTTTTAAATTTACCAGTTTATTAAAGAATATGATAAAGGATATGAATCAACAGCCATCTGGAAGAGATGCATAAGGTGAGGAGAAGAAAGTATGCAGGGCTTCTAAGCTCTCTC
The DNA here is from genome assembly GCA_028646485.1 of Cryptoprocta ferox. NCBI lineage: Eukaryota > Metazoa > Chordata > Mammalia > Carnivora > Eupleridae > Cryptoprocta > Cryptoprocta ferox. Next base: position 67,122,783 of record CM053570.1, on the reverse strand, counting down.
CAGGTGCATCGCTCTCCCCAATCTCCACATGTTCACCATTCTCCACATTTTTTATATACTTAAAATACATAAAAGAGTAGTAACAGAACAAGCATATAAAAAGTTATGTAAAAGATTGGAATGCAGGGGCACCTGGGTGGCTCAGTTGACTGAGCATCCAGCTTTTGATTTCAGCTCGGCTCATGATCTTGTGGTTCATGGGTTTAAGCTCCGCATCAGGCTCTACACTGATGGTGCAAAGCCTGCTTGGGATTCTCTCTCACCTTCTCTCTGCCCCTCCCCCACTTCTCTCTCTCTTCTCTGTCTTCTCTCTTTCTCTCTCTCTCAAAAATAAACAAACATTAAAAAAATTTGAATGCAATTTATAAGTTGCATAATACACATACATATATGTATACACATATATACATACCAATCACCCAGAGTATATATATTCCTTCAGCACACATAGAAGTCATAAAACTGACCTTATACTAGCTAAAAGTCTCAATTAGTTCCAAAGAATAAAGCATTCTATGTTCTCTAACCATACTGTATTAAACTTAGAAAATGACTTTCTCTTGCAGTTCCCACTCTCCTTCCCCTTCTTGAAGAGATCCTGTCCAAAGTCATTAGGTGGAGTCAAGCAAGGTCAGATCTATAGGTCTACGGGTGGCAGAAGCAGGGTTCTGGGGCCTAATCAGGATGCGAAGTGTGTCCACGAAGGGTGGAAGATAGGGTAATGTGTGTATGGCAGCAGCCCAGTGCAAAATGTCAGAGCCCTTAAGAAACATAAGGCAAAAGTCCTAGCAGGAGGGCAGCCCAATTCAAAGTGCAGGAGCCTGAGTAGAATAAGGAAGGCATACTGGCAGAGGGAGAAGGCCAAATAAGTGGAGGGCTTCCATGCAGCAAGATGCTTTGCACAGGTATTGTAACCTGGGTGTAGTGAGGAAGGAATTAATGTAAGGGAGGAGGTGGTAACTGGAGTTTAGTTACATACTGGGAATTGATCAAAAAGTAAAAAGTATTAAAGAAAAACAGGAGTCAGATTTCTTACTGTGGGAGAAAGGAGGCAATGACAAAATTTCAAAACACACAGAATTACAAAAACCACTAATGAATACATCTTCAATATAATAGTGGAGCAGTATTTAATGGAAAATAAATTTTAAGAACACTTAAAAAAAAAAAAAACACAAGACTAGGGGCACTTGGGTGGCTCAGCTGGTTGAGCGTCCAACCCTTGATTTCAGCTCAGGTCATGATCCCAGGGTATTGGGATGGAGCCCCACATCACGCTACACGCTCAGCGTGGGGCCTACTTGAGATTTTTTTTTCTCTCTCCCTCTCCCTCTCTCCTCTTGCCCCTCTCCCCTGCTTGCATGCCCGAGTGCTCTCAAATTAACACACACACACACACACACACACACACACACGACTAAAACCAAACAGACATAAGCATTTTTATCAAGATGATGGAAAAGAGCATTAAGGGGTGTCTGGGTAGCACAGTTGGTTAAGCATCTCTTTATCTTGGCTCAGGTCATGATCTCACAGTTCATGAGTTCTAGCCCCGCATCAGGCTCTGCAGAGCCTGCTTGGAATTCTGTCTCTCCTTCTCTCTGCCCCTCCCTGCTTGTGCTCTCTCTCAAAATAAATAAATAAATAAATAAACTTAAAAAAAGAAAAAGAGCAATAAAGCAAACCAAAAGGGGCACCTGGGTGGCGCAGTCGGTTAAACATCTGACTTCAGCTCAGGTCATGATCTCACGGTTTGTGAATTCAAGCACCGCATTGGGCTCTCTGCTGTCAGTGCCCAGCGTGCTTCAAATCTTCTGTCTCCTCCCCTCTACCCCTCCCCCACTTGTATACTCACATGCTCTGTCTCAAAAATAAACATTTAAAATAAAATGAAGGAAACCAAAAAGAAACAGAAAACAAAAAAGGTAAAAATAAAAGAGATGATTTATAATTAATTTATAACTAATTAAAAGATTAATAAGAGAAACTGTGCTAAAGCTGCTTGGGGAAAGGATACAAAAAAGAAGACAGCATGAAAATGGGGAAATAAATGCAACAGATTAAGAAATATTATGAGCAAAACAATTATGAGCAATTTATAGCTAATAAATTTGAAATTTTAAAACCAGATAATTTCTATTACATGGCAAATCTGGCATAGTAAAAGACTTAAATAGACCAGTATATACTGTTACACACACCAAAGACACTTAAATGTGAATCAGGAAATGTCCCTTTTCAAAAGGGTCTGAGATGAAGAAAGGAAGCTGAATCTCTGTTTGTAATCTGGTCTTGGTTAGCAAAGAGGTGCCTTGTTAGTGAGTTGGGACAGGTTGGTTAGCACTTGGCCCAGAACTAAAGTTTGGAACCAGCCTGCACAAAAGGAATAGCTAATTCAAGGACAATCCCTTGATTTGGTTCAGTGGCCCTGTCTAGAGATTTTTAAAATCAGGACTGACTGCAAGACACACTCTGGGAAAGACGAGCATTTAATATAAACAAATTAAAGGAAGCCAATTCACAAAATATTTAGGAAGAAGGAAAATAAACAGGACTTCATAACTGATGGGATATGGGAGTGTGTGTAAAGAAGGAACACAGGCTCATTTCTAGCTTATACAACAATGTAGATGACCATCCTATCATTTACTAATATAAGGAGTAAAATGCTGAGTGGTTACTCTTCCTTCAGTGTGATTCAGAGTTTTTGGTTTTTTTTTTTTAAGATTTTATTTTTAAGTAAACTCTACACTCAACATGGGGCTCAAACCCACAACACAGAGACCAAGAGCTGCATGCTTCACCAACCGAGCCAGTCAAGCACTCCTAGAGTTGTTTTTATAATTATCCATACCTACAACTCCCAGTAATAAATGTAAGGTCCATGTAATAGGTTTTTATAGAAAAGACATAACTGCTACATGCTCTTTTTCTTAAGAATTTTGGCGTAAACTACAGAGAATGTGAAATTCAAGGCAGGGAGATGAATCACCCTTTAGGTTATTTAAGCTGTTAGACACAAAGGAAAAATGCCTCAATTTTAAATATGAGCAGCTCCTTTTCAAACCCCACTAGGCATGTTCCAGTCTTCCAACTGACACTTACATACCATCTTTTCAGTCAATTCTCAATTTCAAATTTCTCTACTAGAGTCCTAGTTGAGGCAGTGATTGCAAATGAAATATTAATTGGCAATGCTTTGCTACTGGTGTGAAGTTCTAAAGCTGTCATATACCCCTTAAAAACTCCCACCATCCTCAATCAACACATCTAGGATGTGAAGTTATTATCTATGAGCATGATCTGTGCATGCATGTGCAAAGTATGTGGTTGGGAGAAGATGGATGACAAAGGGGAGTGGTTAGTAAAAGGGAACAAATAAAAGAAGATGAAAAGAGGTCAGATAAAAAGAAATTCCTGTTCTGAAAGCCAAAGATTAAAGCGAAACATGATTAAATGCCAATAATGGTTTTATTAGGATGTTGGAACTATGGGCATTTTATTTTATCTTCTTTATTAGTCAATGTTTTTGTAATGAAATTATTTTGCTCTGCAGTTTTTTATAAAATTTTATAAAGTTCTTTGCTTCTGCCTTTTGGAGCTGTGGCCATTTTTCTAGAGTGACTAATTGAAGGGGCTTCTGGTTAACTACTGACAGATTTTGAAAAGGAAAAATTTCATCACTTAAAACTTTCTTAGAACTTTTTAAAAACATTGTGCTAGACTAAATTGGAGGGAAAATCAAGATTAAAATAATATATATATATATATTTTTTTAAAGTTTATTTTCAGAGAGACAGTGCACGCGGGGGAAAGGCAGAGAGAGAGGGGGACAGAGAATCCAAAGAGGGCTTGTTGTTGACAGAGCAAGCCCGGCGTGGGGCTCGAACCTACAAACTGCGAGATGATGACCTGAGCCAAAGTCAGCTGACTCAGTAACCAACTGAGCCACTGAGACGCCCATAAAACATATTTTTTAAAATATGAGATGTGGTCTGGAGCTCAGAAAGGTCTGTTCTGGAGATAGAATTTTGGGAACTGTCAGCATCTGGTATGGTAGATGATGCTTAATGTCAGAGGAGATGAGATCTAGGGAGACTATAAAGATAATAAATAGTTTTGAAGTGCTGTCTATTCCATCCCTTAGTTTCCATTTCTATTTGTCACTCCAAGTTCCAATTACTCACCAGTAAGAAAACTGGCACTACTAGTCTCTTCCATTCTCTGCCTCAGCCTCTAGTCTTGGCTGCTAGCTCTCTTCCTAAATCCAAGTTCAAATTATAAAACAACACTGGCTGGGAAATTTTGTCCTCTTACCAACTACAAAATAGGATTTAAGTTCCACAGTCTGATAGTCAGAAATAAATGTTTCCCCATAAGTAATCCCCCTCTGAAATCTGCAAAGTACTTTGTGCTTTCTAATGCACTTAACATTTGTTCCTTCCAGTATAGTTATAAGTGTTGATCTTAATTCCCAAGCAGGCCAAAAACCTGTTAGCTTCTAGAATCCTGCCTTGCCTTTCTTTGAAACTCAATAGCATCTAACATGGTCCCCAGCATGTGGTAAGGACACAAAGGTTTAATGAATTAATTTTTACAAATTACAATAAAGCAAGGATGCAGAAAACAGGAACCCTTATACACTTCTGGTAGAAATATAAAATGGTATAGCTGCTAAAAACTGGCAGTTCTTCAGAAAGTTAAACATGGAGTTACCATATGACCTAATATCTCCACTCCTAGGTACATATCCAAGAGAAATGAAAACATATGTCCACACAAAAACTTGTAAGTGAATGTTCACAGCAGCTTTGTTCACAATAGCCAAAGTAAAAACAACCCAAATGTCCACAAACAAATGAATAAACAAATATAATGTGGTATATCCATTTAATAGAATATTATTCAGCTATAAAAACGAAGTACTAATACATGCTACAACATGAATTAACCTTGAAAACATCACGCTAAGTGAAAGAAACCAAATACATAAAATGACACATACTATATGATTCCATTTATATGAAATATCCAATCCACAGAGACAGAAAACTGATTAGTGGTTACCAAGGGCTGGAGGGGAGGGAGTGTGACTGCTTAATGCATATGAGATTTATGTTTGGAATAACAAAAAAGTTCTGCAACTGGATAGTGGTGAAGGTTGCAAAACATTGTGAATGTATTTAATGTCACCAAATTGTATATTTTAAAATGGTTACAGTGGGGGCACCTGGCTAGCTCAGTCAGTAGAGTGTAAGACTCTCAATCTCAGGATCATGGGTTCAAGCCCAACACTGGGCATGGAGCCTACTTAAAAAAATTTTTTTTAATGGTTACAATGGTAAATCTTATGTTAAGTGCATTTTGCCACCATTTAAAAAGTATAATAAGGCAGTTGTTAAGTCAACAGAAATAGTCAATATTAAATATAAACAGGGTGGCTCAGCTGGTTAAGCGTCCGGCTTCGGCTATCTCGCGGTTCATGAGTTCGAGCCCATATAGGACTCTACTGTCAGCACAGAGCCTGGTTTGGATTCTGTGTCTCCCTTACTCTCTGCTCCTCCCCCATTTCATGAACGCTCTCCCTCCCAAAAATAAACAAACATTAAAAAAAAATAAACACAGGGACAAAGCTATTTAAAAATAAATAAATATAAACAATGCTCTCCGTTTTTATTCAGGTTTTATCTAAGCACTTTTGCGGTCTCCCTGTAACATGTATATCAGAATTATCTGTACCCAAATACTTGATCCAAACACACATTCATAAACATTTGTTGAATATTTTACCTTTTCCAAACCTATGACTTATCAGGCACTTCATATATGCCTGGCAATCTACAAAGTACTTTACAACATGATCTAATTTTATCCCTTATAATTAAACTTGTAATGCAAGTAGAAAATATCCCTGCCAAGGACCTTCCCTCAATCTCTTCTACCTTAGGCTCCCTTTACCACTCTGTGTTCTTGATCTCAGTCAGTCATTTTCTCCACAGTCCAGCAGTGTCACCATCTACTACTCTTGGTAACTTCAACCTCTTTCTACACTGGTTTCACTGCAATTAACCAAAAAACACACCCACTTCTCCCCCAAATTTGAACAAAACCCTTTCCTAGAGTCTATATTTCCCTCTAGTTATTTAAGTTCACTTCTCTTCATTTTTTTTTAAAGTTTGTTTATTTATTTATTTTGAGAGAGACGGAGACTGTGCGAGTAGGGGAGGGGCAGAGAGAGAGAGAATCCCAAGCAGACCTGCGCTGCCAGCACAGACAGAGCCCTATGCAGGGCTTGAACCCACAAAGCTGTGAAATCATGACTTGACTGAAACCAGAGTCCGATGCTTAACCCACTGAGCCACCCAGGCACCCTCCCTTCATTCTTTTTTTTAATTTTGTTTTTAATGTTTATTTTTGAGAGGGGAGAGGGGAGAGGGGCAGAGAGAGAGGGAGACACAGAATCTGAAGCAGGCTCCAGGCTCTGAGTTGTCAGCAAAGAGTCTAATGCGGGACTTGAACTCATGAACTGTGAGATGGTGACCTGAGCCCAAGTCAGATGCCCAACCGAGCCACCCAGGGGCCTCCCCTCTTCATTCTTAATAAACTTCTATGGAGAGCTAAGTATATCCCTTAGCCTTCATTTTATCACTCCCCATTTATTCCTCAGTCCACAGCTAATTACTTTTCCCTCACAATTCCAAACACAACTCTGAACACAGATATGTCCTTCTAATTCCAAAATTTGATGGGTGGTTCCCAGTTTCTTTACCTCTAAATGAAAGCTGTGCTATTTCATGTTAGTTTGAAGATTAAACCAAATATAAAAATTTTATTAATTACATTTTAATTAATTCTTAGTCAAAGGATGGATTAAACTAAATACAAAGCCAGACACATTATTTACTCCTATTCAGGAAAAATTCTTAAAACACTGATCATGTAACTCCTAACATACACTTTATCCTTTCCTCCTTCCTCCCACTGACACCAGGTTAGCCATCCATTCAGAGGTTAACAAGAAAAAACTGAGGCAGGCTCTAAAATGTTAAGGGACTTATCCAAGGTAACACATCTAATAAGCAGCTAGGTCAGAACTGGAACCAAGCTTTCTAACTTCACTGTGTTCTGCATTACACCGTGGAGCTTTTTTTAAATTAATTAATTAACTTATTTGAGAGAGAAAGCGCGCACGAGTGAGCGCGCACACAAGCAGGGGAGAGAGCTAGAGAATCTTAAGCAGGCTCCACGATCAGCACAGAGCCCAACATGGGGCTCAATCTCACAACCACGAGACTGTGACCTGAGCTGAAATCAAGAGTTGGACGCTTAACCTACTGAACCACCCAGGTGCACCTACACTGTGGTTCTTATTCTCCAATCATAAAATATGATTCCTAAAATTAGAAAAATAAAACAAACTCCTTAAAGTCTTATGGAGCAAATGTACTAAATAAGGATATTAATTAAATATAGAAGTTTTTGCCTTTCTTTTTGTACTCCTCTCATTATTTGCCTGTGTTAGCAGAGTCTGGCTTCCAGGCAAAATTGAAAGATTTGGAAAATACATTTTTGTGATAAGAAAAAACCCACATAATGAAATGTGGCTAGTAAGCACATGGTTCCACATCTTAATAAAAGTACAGGAGTGCCTGGGTGGCTCAGTCAGTTAAGCATCTGACTTTGGCTCAGGTCATGGGTGTGGCAGTTCATGAGTTCCAGCCCACCCCTGGGGTCTGGGTTGACAGCATCTTTGAATCCTATCTCCCTCTCTCTCCAGTCCCTCCCCCATTGGCACTTTATCAAAAATAAATAAACATTAAAAAAAAAAACATTATCAGGCTTATGTCAAATGACTGGCTAAAAGGTGTTAAGTAGACTTGGGAGAGTTTGAAGGGAACCTCTACTTTTTACTTCCATATGCTCACTTTAAAACTGATCTGCCTAAGGCAGCACCTATAATCAAAGCATCATGTTGGTTCTTTTTTCCCATCTCCCTGGTTCAAGAGTGTCTGTCTCCTGCTCACCCATCTTACTATGGTGTACTACCTTAAGTGTATTAAAAAGAAAAAGAAAAAGTCTTTTGATTAATGTTGGGAGTATTCTGATTGTTGAGTGTGATGACAGAAATTTCTGTTTAATGGTCTCGTCTCTTGGGTCCCTTGTTATCATCAAAGAATGCCTTGGTTCTGAGAGCACAGAGAATGTGGGTAAGATATAGAACATTATTTCATGTAGGTAACAGACTCAGCAATACTCCTTGTAAAGCATGCTGGAAAATGAATCTAGTGTGAAACTCAGCAAGGACTCGTACTGTGCCTAAAACTGTGTCTAAGCTACACTAAGAATGTGTCCCAGTTTCACATTTCATGATTCCAAGCTGTTGAAAAGGTCCAAATTTACTTCCAAGAGATCAATGTTACATATTTGAATAAAAGGAATATATTATAAAGTTTGAAACCTATTTTTAAAAAAGAAATACAAATACATGTTAAGGTTTATATTAATTTTTTAAAAATGTTTGTTTATTTTTGAGAGAGACAGGGACAGACAGAATGCCAGAGGGGGAAGGGCAGAGAGAGAGAGGGAGACACAGAATCCGAAACAGGCTCCAGGCTATGAGCTGTCAGCACAGAGCCCAACACAGGGCTCAAATCCACAAACTGTGAGATCATGACCTGAGCCAAAGTCGGACACTTCACTGACTGAGCCACCCAGATGCCCCTACATTTTCTTGAATATAGATATTCAGGACATGAAAAAACATTTTAATTAACTTTAGCTGAAACATTTCAGGTATTATAAACCTATATTCATTAATTTTTTTTTAATGTTTATTTATTTTCGAGAGAGAAGAGAGAGACAGAGTGCAAGTGGGGAAGGGGCAGAGAAAGAGAGAGATACAGAATCCGAAGCAGGCTCCAGGCTCTGAGCGCTCATCATAGAGTGTGACTCAGGGCTTGAACTCATGAACCATGAGATCATGACCTGAGCTGAAGTTGGATGCTTAACCAACTAAGCCACCCAGGTGCCCCAAATCTATATTCATTTTTAAGTGCAAATCTTTTGTTACTGTCATACATCAAGCATTTCAATGTACATTTACTCATTCCTACCATATATTTGCTTAATTTAAAGTGACTTTGTGAATTATACTGTTTAAAAAAGTTCCTAGCAAAATAAATCACACTCTTAAAAACAGAACACCTATATCTACACATTAGGTAGGACAAATGTTCCTGAAATGTAATCTAGAATATGCCTTAAGCTTATAAACAACAAAATACACTTCATTTAATTCCAATAATTTCTCTCTCTCAGATGCTGACATCCCTTAATTCTGTCTAAAGCATACATCTTCAACCATGAAATTTCTATTTCTACCTGCACTAGATGCAATAATTCAAAAGTTACCTCTATTACACCACCGAGGTTGGGGAAAATCCAAAAATACTCAGTATCTACTTTTTAACCAAATCTTGTGTTTAATTTTAGATTCATAAACAAAATTCCTATATAGTCATTTGGTTAAGTTTTCTCCAGTAAAGGTTTTTGGGTCTTTTAGAAACTGAGAAATGTAATGACTGGGTAACAAATCATTGATAATCTGTGTACAGGCATACTTTGGAGATACTGCAGATTCAGTTCTAGACCACTGCAATAAAGCAAATACCGCCATAGAGCTAGTCAAATGAATTTTTTGGTTTCACAGTGCACATTAAAGTTGTTGGGGCGCCTGGGTGGCTCAGTCAGTTAAGTGTGCGACTTCGGCTCAGGTCATGATCTTGTGGTTTGTGAGTTCAAGTCCCGCGTCAGGCTCTGTGCTGGCAACTCAGAGCCCGGAGCCTGCTTCAGATTCTGTGTCTCCTTCTCTCTTCCCCTCCCCTGCTCATGCTCAGTCTCTCAAAAATAAATAAATGTTAAAAAAAAAAAAAAGTTCTTTACACTAGGGGTGCCTGGGTGGCTCAGTTGGTTAAGCATCTGACTCTTGATTTTGGCTCAGGTCATGTCAGTTTGTGAGAGCCATGTCAGGCTCTGCACTGACAGCCTGGGATCCTCTCTCTCCCTCCCTCTCTCTCAAAAATAAATAAATAAACCTTTTAATAAAAGTTGTTTACACTATACTGTAGTCTATGAAGTGTGCAGTAGTATGATGTCTAAAAAAATAGTGTACATAAAGCTTATTGAAAATACTTTATTGCTAAAAATGCTAACCGTCATGATTTTTCAACTAGTCATCATCTTTTTGCTTGTGGAAGGTCCTGCCTTGGATGTAAGTGCAGCTTCTACATCAGCACTTGGTGCTTCACCTTGTACTTTTTGGTATGGAGATGACTACTTCTGCCAGCTTTGAACTTTTCTTCTGCAAGAGTTAGGGTCTTGCTCTGGATTAGGTTTTGGCATCAAGGAGTGTTATGGCTGGTTATCTTCTATTTAGTCCACTCGAACTTTCTCCATATCAGCCATAAGACCAATCCACTTTATCATTCATGTGTTTGTTGGAATAGCACTTTTAACTTCCTTCAAGAACTTTTCCTTTGCATTTACAACTTGACTGTTTGACACAAGGGGCCTAGCTTTTGGCTTATCTTGGCTTTCGACATGCCTTCCTCACTACGCTTAATCATTTCTAGCTATTGATTTAAATATTTGTTTTATATTTTAGAGAGAGAGAGCAAGATCATGCAAGCAGGGAAGAGGGGCAGCCTGCTTGGGACTCTCTCTGCCTCTCTCTCTCTGCCCCTCTTTCCCTGCTCACGCGTGTATGTGCTTTCTCTCTCAAAATAAAGATTAAAAAAAAATAATAAAGTGAAACACCTGCAATTCTTCCTTTCACTTGAATACTTAGAGGCCATTCCGGGGTTATTAATTGGCCTAATGTCAACATTGTTGTGTCTCAGGGAATAGGGAGGCCTGAGAAGGAGAGAAACAGGGGAGCAGCCAGAACACACATTTATTAAGTTAGCCATCTTATATGGGTACAGTTAGTGGTGCCCCCAAACAAGTATAATAGTAATAGCAAATTTCCCTGATCACAGATCACCATAACAAATATAATAATAATGATAATGAAAAACTCTAAAAATACGGCAAGCATTAACAAACTGTGACAGAGACACAAAAATCCTGTTGGAAAAATGGCATCAAAAAACTTGCTCAGCACAAGGTTGCCACAAACCTTCAACTGGAAAAAAACACAGTATCTGTGAAGCACAATAAAACAAGGTATGCCTATATTGAACTGAAAAAGGATTGGGGCACCTGGGTGGCTCAGTCGGTTAAGCATCTGACTTCAGCTCAGGTCATGATCTCACGGTCTGTGGGTTTGAGCCCCGCAGCAGACTCTGTGCTGACAGCTCAGAGCCTGGAGCCTATTTCAGATTCTGTGTCTCCCTCTTTCTCTTCTCTCCTGCTTGTGTTCTCCCTACCAAAAATAAATAAACAAACAAAAAAAAAAAAAAAAAAAGAAAGAAAAAGGATATAACCTAGTTCTCAGCTAAAAGATCACTACAAATAACTTTTGATGAGAGACTGTGAAATGATCCTTGGTAAATAATTTAAAGAGTTCAAAGAAGTGAATGGCAATATCATATAACAAACCATATACGGCATTCTTAGAAATCACATCCATACAGAATATAGAAAGAACTTACACAACTCAATACTCAAACACACACACACACACACACACACACACACACACAAACAAATAAAAATCTCATTAAAAAATGGGAAGAAGACATGAACAGACATTTCTCCAAAGACATCCAGATGGCTGACACATGAAAAGATGCTCAACATCACTCATCATCAGGGAAATGCAAATCAAAACTACAATGAGATATCCTCTCACTCCTGTCAAAATAGCTAAAATCAAAATACAAGATGGGGCACCTGGCTGGCTCAGCTGGTTGAGCATGGAACTCTTGACCTTGGGGTCGTGAGTTTGAGCCCCACATTGGGCACACAGAGTACTTGAAAAAAATAAAAATAAAAATAGGGGCACCTGGGTGGCTCAGTCAGTTAACTGTCTGACTCTTGGTTTCAGACTCAGGTCATGATCTCACAGTTCAGGAGTTTGAGCCCTGCCTCGGGCTCTGCGCTGACAGTGTGGAGCCTGCTTTGGATACTCTCTACCTCCTCCCCTGCTCATGTTCTTTCTCTCTCTCAAAATAAATAAACTTTAAAAAAATAATAAAAATACAACACAAGAAACAAGTGTTGACGAGGATGTGGAGAAAAAGGAATCCTCAAGCACTGTAGGTGGTAATGCAAAGTAGTGCAGCCACTGTGGAAAACAGTACAGAGGTTCCTCACAAAGTTAAAAATAGAACTACCTTATGATCCAGGAATCACACTACAGGGTATTTACCCAGAGAATACAAGAACACTAATTCAAAGTGATACATGCACCCTTATGTTTATAGCAGCATAATTTACAACTGTGAAAATATGGAAGCAGCCCAGATATTCATCAATTGATGAATATCCCAGATACAGAAGATGTGGTGTAAGGGTGACTGGCTGGCTCAGTTGGTGGAGCACGTGACTTGATCTTGGGGTTTTGAGTTAGAGCTTCACATTGGATACAGAGACTGCTTAATAAAATCTTAGAAAAAGATGTATATATATACAAACACACACAGGAATATCATTCAGCCATAAAAAAGAATGAAATCTTGCCATTTGCAACAACATGGATGGAGGCAGAAAGTATAATGCTAGGCAAAATAAGTCAGAGAAAGACATATACCGTATCATTTCACTCATATGTGAAATTTAAGAAGGAAAAAGCAAAACAACAATAGCAACGACAAAACAAGCAAAGGAACGAAAGAGATAAGCCAAGAAACAGATTCTTAATTATAGAGAACAAACTGATGGTTACCAGAGGGGAGTGGGTGGAGGGATGGATTTTTTTTTTTAATTTTTGTTTAATGTTTATTTATTTTTGAGAGACACAGAGTGTGAGCAGAGAAGGGGCAGAGAGAAAGGAGACACAGAATCTGAAACAGGTTCCAGACTCTGAGCTATCAGCATAGAGCCTGACACAGATCTCACGAACTGTGAGATCATGACCTAAGCCGATGTCGGATGCTTAACCGACTGAGCCACCTAGGTGCCCCTGGAGGGATGGATTTAAATAGGTGATGGGGATTAAAGAGTGCACTTGTGATGAGCACAGGATGTTGTATGGAAGTGCTAAATTATTATACTGTATACCTGAAACCAATATAACACTGTATGTTAACTAACTGGAATTTAAATTTTAATTTAAAAAAAATTTTAAAAAGAAATCACATCCATGAAAGTTAAAAAAAAAGGAAGTAACTTGATATTGTTTTCATTCTAATAAGAATTTAGAATACAGTGCATTTCCTATAGCACTGATTACCTAAGTAACTTATCTTTAACTGTCTCCCAATGAATCAAGCACAAAGAACACTGTCTGACATTTAAGTGCTCAATATATACTTGCTGAATGAGTGCATAAATAAAAGGATTGCTGACCAAAAGGCAGTACAGTTTCACCTTCACAAGGTAATCTCATACTGCTTTGCAATGAGGTGTTAGCAGTTTGCATCACCAGCAGGGGTTATTTTAAGAGTTCCATCTGTTCCCCACCCTCACCAAGCTACATATTGCCAGACTGGCAGTTATTCTTTGTTCTGCTGGTAAGTATAAAATGATCACTTATTGTGGTCTTCATTTGCATCTTTTAATCTATTTATCATCTCTGTGTTTCCTTTTTTTTATAAAATACCAATTTTTATCTCTTAACCATTCCTCCTTTGGTCACTGATCTTTCTGTTACTTATCTGAAGTAAGAAAATTACAATAGATCCCAATCTTCTGATTATAAGTGTTGCAAATATCTTTTCCAACTTCATGGGTTATCTTTTGAGGAACACAAGTTCTAAATTTAAATGTGATCATTTACCTATGTTGTCTTCTTAGTTTTATAGTTTTGCCTTTCACATTTCAGACTTCAATCAGCACTGATTTGTATCTGGTATGAAGTCTAGGTCTAATTCCATTTTTTACCATGTGAGTAACCAACTGTCCTGTAGCCATTCTTCCTCCACTGATTTATAAAGCCAGCTCTATTATAAATTATTTCTATATACATATGGGTCTGCTTCCAGGCTTCTGTTCCACTGATCTACTTATCTATTCCCTTGCTATTATCACGTGTCTTAACTATTACGGCTTTATAATAAGATCTTAATATAGAGTAGGCCAAGGCCTCCCCCCATACATACCTTATTGAAGGCCCTAGCTATTCTTTCATGTATATTTTAAAACAAGCATGGGGTGGGAGGTTGTTATGACACTGCTTAGAACAGTAATGAGTCAATCTAGATCAATATGGTAAAAATAATATCTTTATGATAAATCTTCCAAATTATGGATATAGTCAATCTCTTACTTAGGTCTTCTTTACATCCTCAATTGAACTTTAAAAATTTTTTCAAGAAGAACTCTTACAACTCAACAATGAAAAGACAACACAATTAAAAAGTGGACAAAAGATCTGAATAGACATTTCTCCAAAGAAAATATACAAATGACCACTAAGCATAGGAGAATGTTAAGACATCATTAGCCATGAGGGAAATGTAAATCAAAACCACAATGAGATACTATTTCACACCCACTAGGATGGTTGTAATAAAAAAGACAGACATAATAATAAGTGTTGCTGAGGATGTGAAAAACCAAAACCACCAGACACTGCTGGTGGGAATGTATAATGGTGCAAGCACTGTGTAACACAGATTCTCAAAAAATTAAACAGAATTACCATAACCTAGCAATTACACTCCTAAAAAGATCTAAGAAAGATGTAAACATATGTTCACATAAAAACTTGTACCTCAATGTTCACAGAAGCATTGTTCATAATAAACAGCCACAGAGAGGTGACAATTCAAATGCCCATCAACAGATGACTGGATAAATAAAATGTATTCTATTCATACAACAGACCACAACCATAAAGACAAATTAAACACTGATACACAGTACAACATGGATGAACCTTAAAAACCTGCTAAATGAGAAAAGTCATACATAAAAGACCATTATACAAAAACTCTAAAATAGGCAAATCGATAGAGACAGAAAGGGGTTAGTGATTAGTGGTTGTCAGTTGATTAGCAGTTGCCTTAGGGCAAGTTGATTGCTGAAGGTTATGAGGTTTCTTCTTGGGGTGATGAAAATACTCTAAAATTAGATCGTGCCAGTGGTTGTACCATTCTGTGAACATACTAAAAAAAGAATCATTGAATTGTACATTTTAAAATGTGTGAATTTTAGGGGCACCTAAGTGGCTCAGTCGGTTAAACATCCAACTTTGGCTCAGGTAGTGGTCTCGTGGTTCCTGAGTTCGAGCCCCATATCCCGCTCGTTGCTGTTGGCACAGAGACCTGCTTTGGATCCTGTCACCTCTCTCTGCCCCTCCTCAATGTGCATGCACTCTATTTCTCTCTCTCTTCAACTCTCTCTCAAAAATAAACATTTAAAAAGAAATAAGGGGCGCCTGTATGGCTCGGTCGGTTAAATGGCCGACTTCGGCTCAGGTCATGATCTCGTGATTCATGGGTCCAAGGCCCACATCGGGCTCTGTGCTGACAACTCAGAGCCTGGAGCCTGCTTCAGATTCTGTGTCTCTCTCTCTGCTCCTCCCCCACTCGTGCTCTGTCACTCTCTCTCAAAATTAAATAAACATACGCAAAAAAATTAAAAAGAAATAAACATAAAATTAAAAAGTAAAATGTGTGAATTTTAGATCATGTAAATTATATCTCAATAAAATAGCCTTAAAGAAATTAGGACAACAGAGGTATCTGGGTGGCTCAGTCCGTTAAGCATCTGACTCTTGATTACAACTCAGGTCATGAACTTGTGGTTTGTGAGTTCGAGCCCCACATCAGGCTCTGTGCTGACAGTGCGGCGCCTGCTTGGAATTCTCTCTTTCCCTCTCTGTTTGCCCCTCCCCTGCTTGCTCTGTCTCTCTCAAAAGAAATAAACAAACTAAAAAAAAAAAAAAAATAGGACGATTGATAAGGTACTGGGAACTTACAGTGCAAAGTAACACCATGCAAAGTACTTTCTCGTCACAAGGAGAGAAGACTCATCATTTAGTATATGGATCAGACAACTATCACCTTAATCCAAAATCAATCTCAGCATTATGAAATAAGTCAATGAGGTATTATGTGTTTTATTAATACTTTTTTATTTAAAAAATATTTTGAGAGAGTGCACGAGCAGGGTAGGGGGTGAGAGAGGGAGGAGAGAGAATCCCAAGCTGGCTCTGTCAGCACAGAGCACAATGCAGGGCTCGAACTCATAAACCGTCATGACCTGAGCCAAAACCAAGAGTTGGACACTTAACCAACTGAGCCACTCAGGCATCCTGTTTTGTAATATTGTGCAGAATCAGATATAGCTATGATGTGTTCTAGCCAAACATGTTTTGATGTGAATCTATCAAGTTTTTAGATGTACACTTTAGAGAAAGATATAGGAATTAAACTTGGTAACACAGAATGCAACTGTACAAAACCATTCTCAGGACAGATAGTCTCAAACTCAAGTGTCACTGAAAAATAAGGTATGCTAGATTAAAGAGACATAAAGAAATTAAAAGTGTTACATGCAGGGGCGCCTGGGTGGCTCAGTCGGTTAAGTGTCCTGACTCAGGTCATGATCTCATGGTTCGTTGAGTTTGAGTTACCAGCTTGGAGCCCACTTCAGTTCCTGTCTCCCTCTCTCTTCCCCTCTTCTATATGCATGCATCTCTCAAAAATAAACATTAAAAACAAAAATAAATAAACAAAAACATAATAAAGTGTTACATGCAACAAGGCTTTGGATCAGATACTAGTACTGAATAAGCTAGCTGTATGATTGTACTTTAGATCAATTTAAATAGCACCTGGATATGAGAGGAAACGGACATTTATTCACATGAAGAGTGGTATTACCAACAAAAAAAGCAAGGTATAAGTTAATCTCATTTTCACAAAATAAAAATAAAAACCTACATATATGTGCTTAGAGAAAGATCTGGAAAAAGTGCACCAAAAGTTATGTTAGTGATTTCTGGATGATGAGAATGCTTTTATTTTTGCATATTTCCTAATATTCTATCCAGCATATGTACTGCTTTTATAATAATAAAAGAATCTTGAAAAGACAGAAAATCACATGGGGGAGCTTTAATATACTAACAGTGCAAAAGCCTTACTCCAGGCTAAATTTTAGAAAGGTTGAGAACTACTGCTTTTAAAAACTGGGAGTGGATATAGGGCGCCTGCGTAGCTCAGTCGGTTAAGTGTTGGACTTCAGCTCAGGTCATGAGCTTGCAGTGCGTTTGAACTCCACATCCAGCTCTGTGCTAACAGCTCAGAGCCTGGAGCCTGCTTCAGATTCGGTGTCTCCCTCTCTCTCTGCCCTACCCCTGCTCACTCTCTGTCTCTCTCAAAAAATAAATGTTAAAAAAAAAATTTTTTTTTAAACTGGGAGTGGATAAAAGGGAAAATTCTTGTCTAAGATTGTCTTTAACAAAGACATTAATGTAAGTTTTTCACTCATGAGTTAGGAGACTACCCTAAATAGAGGCAGTCACAAACAAAATCTATAAGGAGCAAATTATATTAGCCAATTTTATAAATCAGGGTCTTTGGCTGAAAAAAAAAACATATTTAGGTAGATTAAATAGAAAAGGGGTTTATCAGAAATATATTGGGAGTTCAAAGAATGAATGAAAGCCTCCTTGACTTTTCAAACATGCAGAAACCAAGGTAAAACAAGCAGTCAAAATCACCAACCAAGGTCACACCACAGGAAGAGTCCCTTAGGAAACTCCCCCAGTGGCACTGCCATGGCTACTGCCACCAGCCAACTGAATGGATTCTAAACTGTCCTTGCTTCTCTGCATCTCTCACACCAGATGCAAGTCCCCAATCAAATGTATGTGATTGGCACAAGTTGGGTCACAACTGCCAGGTGTTCAGGACAGAAAGTTTATGTGTAGGTATGTATATGTGTGTATGCATCAAGTTACATACACACAGCCTTTCCAGCTTCCTCTCCCACTAAGATTCACAAAAAGGATATATGCGAAGGGGGTCAAAACGGTAAACAGTCAAAAGAAACAACAAAGGATCACTTTAAAGCCCAATTAGAATGTCTAACACAGGAATCTTGCCTGTTTTCCCATCAGTGATAAACTTAAATCACTGTGCCACCTTCTGCTTCATTGTTCCAAAAAACAGTTCCTGAAAGTAATTTCACAAAATATAAAATTTCTGAAGAGTAAAATTTATTAACTTTTTCACATAATCTCCTTTCCAATACTGCATCATTCAATGGTCCCCAACACTGGCTGCACCCATAACTAAACACTCTTAAATCACAAAAGTTCCAAATAAGAATAGTTTATTATAGAAATATATTTATTACCTAATGCAATCCAGACACATTAAAATTTATTGGCTGTAAGATTCAGATAACTAAGTGCATTAGATTTATGCAAGTATCTGAAACCGTAAGGTCTTAGAAACAGCAAAAATGTTTTTATAGCATTTGCTTCAAAAGTCACTATATCAACTATACTACGAACAAACAAGCCATTCAACAGCGATAAACTTTTATCAATTTTTGCAGCTACACTGACCCTGAAGGCTCCAATTCCCTGATAGGGAATAGAATATTTGTCACATCAAGAAAACAATTTATCATTTTTATAACTGAGAGGGTGTTAACATTAGTGTAATGTGTCACAAGACACACATTTTTACTTCAAGTTCATTTTACTTATAACCATTTCCTTTGGGGCGCCTGGGTGGCTCAGTCGGCTGGGTGTCCGACTTCGGCTCAGGTCATGATCTCACAGTCCGTGGGTTCGAGCCCCGCATTGGGCTCTCTGCTGACAGCTCAGAGCCTGTAGCCTGTTTCAGATTCTGTGTCTCCCTCTCTCTCTGCCCCTCTGCCACTCACTCTCTGTCTCTCTCTCTCTCTCAAAATAAAATAAAGACATTAAAAAAAAAACCCTTGTAACCATTTCTTTTTTTTTTTTTTTTTTGAGAGAGAAAGAGAAAAAGGGGCACAGAGGATGAGAGAGAATTCCAAGCTGGCTCGTGCTATCTCCACAGAGCCCAACATGGGGTTCGAACACATGAACCATGAATCATGATCTGAACCAAAATTAAGAGTTGAATGCTTAACAAAATGAGCCACCCAGGTGTCCCAACTTACAAGCATTTCTAAAAATCTCTTCTGAAGAATAAACTTGGCTTCCAATCCAAACATTACTTTTAAAGTAGAAGAGCAGACTGGATCTAGCTGGTTCTGCCATGTACTTAGCTGCGTTAACTTTAGGCAAGTCAATTCATCTCTTCTTCTTCAAATCTTTATCTGTAATTTGGAGACTGTTGGAAAGTTGAGGATTAAATGGTGAATATAGGTAGTGTTAAGAATATGCCTTGGGGGCGCCTGGGTGGCTCAGTCAGTTTAGCATCCGACTTCAGCTCAGGTCATGATCACACAGCTCATGGGTTTGAGCCCCACATGGGGTTCGGCACTAGCAGCTCTGAGCCTGCTTCTGATTCTGTCTCCCCACCCCACCCCCACCCCCAGCTCACATACTCTCTCTTTCAAAGATAAATAAACATTAAAAAAAAAAAAAAAAGAATATGCCTAGATGTTTTCCCCAGCGGTGTGGGGAGAGAAGTGCCTGGCCTATAGTAAGCATTCAATAGGAGATAAGAATAAAATGCTTAAGGGAGTTGGGAGTGGGGCATAAGCAATGGGGGAAAATAGTTTTGAGAAGAAAAATTTTCAAACCAAATACGCTGAGAAACTACTCACTAGTAACCAAAACCAGAAAACAAAACCATTGCAAACCCAGCATACTCAGCTCAATTTTATAACACCATAAATACATACTAGGAAGAAAAAAAGGACAGGAAAAAACTGCCTGGAAAATTAATATTAAGTTGGCAAACCAAACACCCCATTTTACATGCCTATCAAAGGAGGACAAATAACTCATCTAATTACCCTATGCTGCTCAATAGACAAATTTTAAGAAAATGATATATATGAAAACCACTGAACCAAAAAAAAAAAAATCCCCAAATGCACAGAATCACCTATGAAGTTAGTCTTCTCCTCATTCCCACCCCATCAAATCTCAATCTAAGCCTCAATACCCAACTACCAATTCATAAGAAATTAGAAAAATCTCAAATGTGGCAAACTGTACAGGATAATCTAGTTTCTTCAACAAAGTGCAAGGGAAAAAAAAACACAGAACATAAAAATTCAGAAGCTTGAAAGACTATCAATTATAGTATGTGGGAACTAGATTCTGATTCAAACTAGAAAAATTAACAGAAAAATAATACCTAAGAAAGAAAGAAAAAAAAAACTTTCGCATGCAACATTCTGTTCAGATTTTACTAAATTTCATTTGATTGATAAAAGGACATTTCATTAAAGACAATTTCATACAGCTTATTTAACAATTATGAAGTTGTTAATATGTATGTTTTTGTTTTTTAAAGTTTCTTCTGAGAGAGAGAGCTTCCACGTGCTGCGAGGGGAAGGGAATCCCAAACAGGCTCCACACTATCAGCACAGAGCACGGTGTGGAGTGTGATCATGACCTGAGCAGAAGTCAGATGCTTAACTGACTGAGCCACCCAAGCGCCCCATTAAGTGCACTGTTTTTGAGAACCCTATAAATGTCATTTATTTGCCACAGTAACTCTACAAGAAGTTACTATTATCCCCATTTAACAGAGGAAGGAAAAGGCACAGAAATTTCACTTTAAACTCTCCCAAGGTCATAAGGCTATAAGTGGTGATGCTGAGATTCAAATTCAGGCTGTATAACTGGTGCCTTAATTACCACACCATTCCATTCTGCACCAGATGTGGTGGAAACTAAGCTTTAGAATCAGAGAAAGGTGCCTGAATCCAGATCTCTCATTATGTTATGTAAATTATGTAACTTCTTGGAACCTCTGTACACTCACTTGTAGAAGAGATATTATCTATTTTTTAAAAAGTATTTTGAGGAATAATGAGATTATATATATTGGACTCTATTACAGCCTATAGCTTATGAAGCCCACAGTAAACTACCCTTCCCACCATACCTCATAAGACTAATTAAAAAGTAGAGCTAATAATTCATAAACACACAGCAGTAACACTGGAATAGCTCTACCTTTTAATTAGCCACAGAGCCCCCAAAACAACTTTTCAACAGACTTCAAAGATAGCAATCATTCAGAAATGAACTTTTTATATAATAAAATTTAAACTTACAATCAGCAGAAATAAGAGTTTGAAAGCTAGATTTAAAGCATGGCCAAACTTAAATGAATTTGATTTTCCTGAAAACAAAATATATTCCGCACATAGACCTAATGCTCAGAAAAGTGTACTAAGACTTTGTTCATGCTGGTGATTCTAGTCTGACATCTGGTTAACATTAAGGCAAAGCAGTTTTATCATAGAAAAGGAAGGTAAACAGTAAGTATGTTAAAAGTCAACTTCTTTAAGAAAGACAGCTTTCTATGTTGTTATCCTATGAACATTTTCCACTTATTAAACTACTAAGTTCTTTGGTGGCAAAATGTTTTATGGTCATTTAGGAATTTCTAGTCCTTAGCACACCGAAACTGGCACCACAGTATAGCCTCTAGCATATCTTGAAATGAAAAAAAAATAAAGGCTGATTGTTTGCTTTAGTAAAGGAAAATAAGTATTTGACTCCTTTAAATACTTGCCTGGGATATTTAAAGTCATATATAAAAATTCAATTTACATAACATTAGCAACATTTTACCTTATTAGTTAAGATTACCTGTGGACAAAAAAAGTTCAGCTATTCTTTCTTACTTAACTATTTTTTTACTTAACTAGTTTGATTGGGTTTTGTTTCTGCCCCTTCTCAATAAATAAATAAATAAATAAACCCAAATAAAGCCAGTTTTGTTTTGGGTATACTACAATGGGAAATAAAAATCAGAGTCTGATTTAGAAATGACTTGGACAGCTAGATCTCATCTCACCAAATATTAAATTCCAGACAATGGCAACTATAGTCACATATGAAGTAACATGTTATCTATGCACCACCTAAAATTTTCCACTCATCTATTTGGGAAACCATAAATAACCCAATACAAAAGTTACATTTTCCATGAAGTACTTTTTTAGTTGAGAGCCTTTAAAATTTTTGTTCCTCTCACCTTTCCAATAGTCTCATTTTCTTTTTTCTAAAATTTTTTGATGTTTATTATTGAGACAGAAACAGATCATGCACGGGGGAGGGGCAGAGAGAGAGGGAGACACAGAATCCAAAGCAGGCTCCAGGCTCTGAGCTGTCAGCACAGAGCCCAAAACGGGGCTCGAACCCACGGACTGTGAGATCATGACCTGAGCCTACGTCGGATGCTTAACCAGCTGAGCCACCCAGGTGCTCCCCGATAGTCTCATTTTCACGAATAAAGACTCATAATGGTGAAGCATAATGACTTAGAAACAGACTGCTTAGGTCTCTGCACATTAGTTATCACTGTTACTAAGTACATACAATTTAACCATAAAACAAAGATATGCAATCTGGTGAAGTATGATTCAAAATTGTGTACTGTATCTATAAGAGAATTTAAAAATGAATTATAAGTAGAGGGGCGCCTGGGTGGCTCGGTCAGTTGAGTGGCTCTTGATTTCACCTCAAGTTATGATCTCCAGGCTAGTGAGATCAGCCCGCATCAGCTTTGCAATGGCAGCTGGGAGCCTGGTTGGGATTCTCTCTTTCCTCTCTTTCTGCCCCTTCTCAATAAATAAATAAATAAATAAATAAATATTATAAGCAGAAATGTGTCCCAGATTTCTTATTACAAACTTATTAAAATGGTTGCATTTGTCCCTCTCAGCCAAGCTTTTAAATAGCCACTGATGAAAAATCCCATGAACTGCATTTATTAAAAAGGCTTCCTAACATCTCCCCCTATTTCAAGAACTCTGATAAGATACTATACAGAATCAATTGAAATAATACTTATATCAACATGTACAAACCATTTTGAGCATCCAAATTTATGGGTTCAATAGGCAAATGGCCAAACACGAAGCAGGTGACTTGTAATTTCTATAGAGCACTTCAAATGTTTTTCTTGTAAAATCATCAAAATAATTTAAAAACAAAAAAAAATCATAGGAACACTGACAAAAATAAACTTTTCTGTTTAAAGAATGTAGTATGTTAAATTGAAACTGACTCCCTAAGGAAGATGACAGCTTATTTTACTATTAATTCCCAAGTTCTCATTCACTATTAGCATTTTATCATCTTTTAGGCAGACTGCAACCTGAAACTAAGCACCTTCCCAAACACTTAAGTTATCTGTTTTTGGTTTCCACTCTATGCCTTTTTGTTTTCAGTTAAACTTCTGGATCTGATGGTTTAAAAAAGGGGGAGGGAGGGGGGGCAAACAAAAAGACAGCTGTTTGTTTGAAAGGGCACAACAATCAAGCACTCCACATCTAAAGTTCAGTTTCACTAGTTGTCACAGCGTTGCCATCAATGTTCCAAACTTAAGAGCACTCTGATTCCCTTTCAAGTATTACACAGAAAAGGCCAGAAAAGTTCGGAAGTCTGTCAAATTACAAATCTGAGTCTTCGGAAGACTACCAATCACTTTACTTTTGGATTGGATTTACACAGGAACGTGTGACTTCTGTTACTAAAACATGAACCACACCATTAACTGGTTTTTTTTCTCCTGGTAAGCAATAAATATCAAAGTTAAGAATAAGTATTTCAACAAATATGACAAACCAACCTCAGAGCACAAAGTTGGCTGATAAAATTACCATCATAGCACAATTTCAAAACTATAAGCAACCACACACACACAGAAAACCGCACCCACTCTTACGTAAACTTTTGGGAGTAAGCAAACTTCTTTCGCCTCACCTTTGTTTTCACCTAGCAAGGACTCTTCAAGACACCAATTGCAGGAAGACCAAAATATCAAAAGATTCGGCTGCTGCCCTCGTAGAAGAAACCACCAAAAATTTAAGACATGGTAATGTATTTAAGTTACCGAAGCTTAGGGCACTTCCCAAGCTACAGCCATTTTAGATTCAGCCTTTCTTTTCAATTTCACGGGGGTGGAGAGGTAGATTTAAAACAGTAAAAAATAACTCGTTAAAACTCTTCAAGATCAACCAGCTTTTTTTTTTGGAGGAAGAAGGCGATCCGTAGGTGTTGGATACAGACTTAATCTAAATCAAAGAAAATACCTCGCTACCACGGAGAACCGAAACCTGGTGGTTAAAGCTCTTTTCCCCTCAGAGGTCCCACATTTGACTTACACTATTTTTTCCTCCTTAGGTTTTCCTTTACTGGAAAACAAAAGCCCTTGGTTCTAATTTAAGAAGGAAAGAAAAAGAAACCCGTAAACCAAGCCACTCAACCACCAACAACCCGGAACGCCTGGAGAGGAGCCAGAGAGCCGCAGGTGAGCGTTCCGACCCGAAGACCAAAGTTGAAGTAGGAGCGCTCCGGCAAAGCCGCAGCAACACTCGACTGCAGAGCTCCTCGCGCGGGGGGAGGTGCCGTGTCCGAACCACAGTACGGTGGGTCCTTCGGCTCCTCTC
This sequence comes from Cryptoprocta ferox, assembly GCA_028646485.1. NCBI lineage: Eukaryota > Metazoa > Chordata > Mammalia > Carnivora > Eupleridae > Cryptoprocta > Cryptoprocta ferox. Next base: position 67,098,090 of record CM053570.1, on the reverse strand, counting down.
CCCTTCCCGGTGCCGACCTATACCAACCACCTGTGAGACAGCCTCCTTCAACTAGTTTCAACAGCCGGTTGGTCAGGCACCGGGCGGAGCCCCGAGCCGGGACGACTCAAGATCCCCTACTGTCCGTTGTCTGGAACCCCTACTCACCCGGCAGCAGCGGGGCTACAGCTAGGAACCATACGCGGCGTCTGAGGGTGCGTCCCCAGCTTCCTGATTCCGCAAAGGTGGAGGGCCCACAACCATAACAAAGCTCTTCCCAAAATGGCTGCCCGGCCCACACGGCCCAGGAGGGGCACGGGGGGAGGAGCGACGACCAGCCAGGCCCTCCCCCCTCCGACCACGCCTCACACACGCCCACCCTCTCGCACCGCCCACAGGAGCGCAAGCGCAGGAGCCCTATTCGGGTGACCCTAGAGGCGCCCCACACAGCCAACGTTCCGCCGCGTGAACGGCAGTTATTCCGTGCGTGGTTCCCAACACCCCCCCTCACGGCCGCTCGAGGCAGTGCCCCCACCCCTCTGCTGACTTGAATTCTCTGCTCTTCCTCGCGCCGCCTGAGAGGGAGAGACCAGCCGAGTTTGGTATCCCTCCTCTTACCCCCGGCCCAACTCCAGGGCCTGGATGCGTGTGAATGAGTGGGTGGGTGTGTATGTGTGTACTGCTTTTCTCCGCCCCTTCACCCTCCCGTACCCCACTTCTGAGCATGCTCGCGTCCCCAAACTACCCGTACATGCACTAGCAAACCGGCTTCGTAGGATCCTGTGTTTTCCGACCCTTCCCACCTTCCGCTCTTTCCTGTGCGCACGTCGTTATGATTCCAGCCCCCAGCGGGCCACACCGCCGGCTTCTGGAGGCCTGCGCGGCTGGTCACGACGCGCTATACCCGCTGGGAGTGGTAGTTCCGCCTGATAGCTGGCGTCACGGCCTTGGCCCAGCGCAGGGCGGATTCCTGTCCGGAGCCTACTCTTATGCCTCGGAGGAGAAGTTGTTTCTCTGACTCACAGTCTCATTGGATATCGCACTACTGGAGGGGGCGGCGCTGCCATGACAGGGAAATAAAAGTGAAAGCCTATCGCGATTAAAAGAGGTTATTATTACGAAGAGTTCGCAATGGGCCCATCCTGCACAGGACGCTAAGCCATATGGTGTCCAGCAACCGGGAAGCTAGATTACCTAGAATCCTGAGGTATTGGAGGAACTGACCAGCGTGGGCCCTTTCAGCTCTATTGTTTTTAGATGGACGCTCAAATTGCTCGACGCTGTCTCCTTTGATAGACTATGAAATGGAGGTCCAGAGAAGAGAAACTTGTCCAAGGTCACAGAGCTGGTAAATAAAAATTAAAAGAGGGTGACAGAAAGAATGATCTAACTTTTCAGATCAACCTAAACCAATGCCCTTATCACCATACCTTTCATGGAAGCAAAAGTCCTGCCCCTTGTATTCTTTATTTCTCAATGACGCTTCCAGGTCCAAGCAACGAGAATGGAAGTAAAGACAGTTTTGTTCTTCTTAGTAGTAGTTCAGGACCCTAATACGGAGTAAGATGAGGCCCATCGATCCTAGAAACCCTGTTAGGAGTTCCAGAGATGGCAAGCAATTTGGTCAAGTCACTCTTGACCTAGACTCCAAATTTCTCCTACCTTCCTACACCACTATCACTCTGAGATTGTTTCAGTAGTTGCACTCTCCTTCCCGAACTCGGAGGATCATATTCTGTTGGCTGAGCTGAGAAACCTAGAAGAGAGACACAAGGACCATTCAGGCACCCTACAGACTTCAAAAACCGGCTTCCAGAATTAAGATTTAAAAGAATCGCCCAAGATGGAAAGCCTGGCATGGGAACCAGTCAGCGCTGGTCAAGTTCCCACCCGGACTCTTTTTTTCTGTTCTCAGGAAGTGGCGGGGGGAGGCGGGAGTGTTACCACCCATCTGCCGGAAGTTGTCTTTTCCTAACTACCTGGTGATTCTTGCGGCTCAGCTATCTATCTCCCGATTCCAAGCTGGCAAGTGAGTAGCAGGGCGGCTGACACAGGGAGCACATTGGGAATGGGGTCACCAAGGGTTGAGGGTAAATCAAAGCCGCGGGCACTGTCGGGCAAAGGTTCCCGAGGACCTTTCGTCCAGACACTTTTCTCTCAAATGTTGACTCTGAGGCTTTGCAGTTTGCAAGTCTTCCCTCTGGGGCAGTGGAAATACCGTCCGATTTCACTTAAATTGAGCGGATTAACCCTTGGGTCTTTGCCCTTAATTTCCTCACCAGTTGCCGTCCCCAGGATTTAGGCTATCACTCTATCCTTTTAACAACCAGGAGTTGGAAAGCACGTGGTCATAGTGCATAAGGAGTCCCGAAAGTGAAGAGAGCATTGAGATTTTAAGTGGGGGTGGTCTGGAAAGCCTTTACGCAGGTGATTTTGAGCAACAGTGAATGTGTGGGCCCTGCAGGTATGTGTGTTTGGAAGTCAGGAGGGGGTGTAAAAGTGCTATCTAAGATCTATTCGTAGGACCAGGATAATTACCTCCCTCCGTCTTTATGTTATAGAATGAAAACATTGACTGGTATACAGGGTTTCTCTACGCAGCCTAAGAGCTGTGACCTAGAAATTCGTTCGTTAAATTGTTTAATTAGGTAGCAAATGTGGTTTTTGGATCTTTTAGACACCCATTCTTCTGGTTAAGAATGAAACTCATGTAAGACAGATCTAGATTCATATCTCACTCAACCACTTACTGGCTGCTTACATTAGACAGGGTTCTTAACTAAATAGTTAAGAACCTTTGTGTAAGATGGGAATATAGTTAATACTTTTTGAGTGCTTACTTTGTGTCAGGGACAGTTCTCAGCTTTTCACGTTTTATTTCATTTAACTTTTATAACGACCCTATGTAGTTCTTGTAATTATTTCAAAGGCGAGTGAACTGCAATATAACAAGGTTAAATAGCTTGTCCAAAGTCACATACTTGATAAGTGGTGGAACCAGGATCCCAACACAAATTGACCTCAAAATCTTCTTCACTCTAACAGGCTATATGTGTTCTTTCAGCACTAAATTGATAAGGTCGTTGTATTAATTGAGTTAATGCATATAAAACACATAGTTACCGTGCTTGGTTCACAGCTAAATTGTATTGATTGCTACTTTTACTAAGGTGAAAAAAGAGAACAGAGAAGCTATAACTTTCAGTTTTAATGAGAAAACTGCACTTCAAGGAAACATCCTCTCCCTCTCTCTGCCCCCACCTCCCTTGCCCACACCCACACACTCTCTCTCAAAAATAAACATTAATTAAAATAAAAAAGAAAAGAATGGTTCAGAGATGCAAAGGATCTATTAATGTGTTACTGATTTTTTGAAAACAATGATTATTTTCAAAGGAAAGTGTGTTACATGGAAAAAATTCTTGAGTTCCTACTAATAAGTGACGTCTTGTTTTGTACACAGCAACACACTTCTGATTCTGCCCCTCCACTTAGCTGTAAAAATGCATTAATCAGAACTGCCTGGCATCTTCCTGAGCAAGACTTTCAATTGGACCCAATATGCTTCATTTCATCCAGAAGTTTTCTCAAGCATCTTCAAAGGTTGGTTTATTCAGCAAATATTTGCTGGCACTGCTTTGCTGAGGCAATAGCAGTGAAAAAAAGACAAAAATATTTATCCTTGCATATTTAGGTGATGCGGGAAAGGGTAGGTAAAACACAAATTATTTCATATGTCAAGTGGTAACCTCTGGAAAAGTATAAGACGGTCAACAGTAAACTTAAGATAGCACTTAAAAATAGGTCAGAAGAGAGGGAATGGGCTGTGCAAGCAGCTTAAGGAAGAACATTCCAAACAAAAGGAAGAAAAGACTCCAGGATGGAATCATTCCTAGCATTTTGAGGAATCACCAAGTTTCTTAAATAACTTTTTCTTCTTTCATCCATTGGTTTTTGAGTCACTGTTCATCTTTTAACTAGTTGAAGTCTGGAATCTGCTCACTAAAGCACAGAATCAGCAGGAAAGGTTTTTACTTTGGCTGTGACCATGAAAGGCACTGGGGAGTTTTTGTTTGAAGACAAAGAAAAAAATAACGGTTCTGGCTCTCAAATATATGGAGACAAACATAATTTAAATTCACTGTGAGAATTATGATGGGAGTGTGCATAAGATACTTACATTATAAGAGCATTAATTCAGATTGGGGAATGGTTTGTGCCGAATTTTGAAAGATGGGTTTCCTATAGAGAAAGGTAGGCAGAGACATGTAGGAAGGAATGGAGCTATGGAAAGAAGCAGTGTCTATAAAACTAAATTGGAAGGTAGATTGCTTTATAAATATAACATAGCATTCCCATGGTAATTAATGCTGCTGCTTTTGCAAGTTATAAATAAAAGGGGCGGTTTAAAATGCCAGATACTAAAGGTGTAATCTTTACCTGTTCCTCTTTCAGATACTCCTTTCAGAGGATAAGATTAGTGGTAGGAGAAAAAATACATCACTAGGTTTCTATTTAGTAGTTTCTTTTGCATGTTGTGTAACTATTTGCTAGCCTTAGCTAGCATTAATATCACCGTATAGTATAATCTTTTTTTAAGTTTGATGTACTAATAGAAAGCAGATGGTTTGTTTTGTATTGTTTCAGTTTGGGATTAACTAAGACATTGTGATTATTTTAAAATTCGTTTTTGGCTACTGGTTCTGTTTTCTCTTTAGATGCTGAAGTACCCTTTCACATTCCGACTAGGAGCCAGCAGAATAGAAACACCTTCTCTCAAGACATGTCTCCTGCAGAACTTTTCCCCTTTGTTCCCAAGGCCTTGGTTTTTCTCATCATTTCCAGTGTATATGAGCAAGACACAATACTATCATACTTCCCCATGCAGCTTTAAGAGGTGGCAGAAGCAAGAAGTCCTTCCAGCCAAGCCACCAGGCACCATAACTTTGCTGCTTGACAGCCCAAAGCCAGTATTATACATAATTCTGGCAGGACTAATCCCCCTTGTTGCTCCACCACTGGTCATGGTGATGACAGAGACTTATATCCCCTTATTAGCTTTTACTCAGATGGCTTATGGAGCCAGTTTCCTATCTTTCTTGGGAGGGATCAAATGGGGTTTTGCTCTGCCAGAAGATAGTACAGCCAAACCAGACTTCCTCAGTTTAGCTAGTAGTACAGCTCCTCTTATGTTTTCATGGTTTGCCTTCCTTGTTTCTGAAAGACTCAGTGAAGCTATAGTCACAGTAATAATAGGTTTGGGGATAGCATTACACATTGAACTTTTTCTCTTGCCACATTATCCCAACTGGTTCAAAGCCCTTAAAATAGTAGTCACTTTAGTGGCCTTGCTTTCATTTGTAATCACTTTACTAGTTAAAGGTATTTATCCAGAGAAAGGATCCAAGAGGCCTGGTCAAGTAGAATAAATATAAAACTACTCTGAGCATGTTGACTACAAGCCCTGTAAGGTTGTGTTTTGTTTTCACCTTTTTCTACTTCTGTTTAGCTTTTGTTCCCCATCAGTGGTTATTTATTCTTCACAGATTTTTTTCATTTCTAGAAATCTTTATTTCCTAGGAATTACTTGACAAGAGTTTGAAAATCCCTAATAAATCATTTTCACTTTAGGTTACAGTTTTCAGTCTATATGGATTATATATAGCATTTTAATGTTTTACTTGTTTTGAAAAATATAAAATGAAAAATATATATAATGATAAAAATGAAAATCCGTTTTGCTAGAGCCTTATGATCATTGAAAAAAGACACACATATTCTCCCATAAGAGGAAAACTTTGTATCCATGAGTGTCTGAAAATAATAGGTGGTTCCAGTGTGGAGTTGTCATTGCAATTGGCCCTGGGAATTGCATTTCCAAGCTGATTTTATCTAGTATAATCTAGGCATATGAGCTGAAAGGATCTGTGGCTCTAAAAATCAGTAGGGAGCAGTATAACAAGGGGGAAACCATATTCAAAGAAAAGCTGGACACATTCTCCAGTTTTTATAGACCCAACCCCATCTTCAACTACTATCAGCTGGTCAAAAAAAAATTTTTTAATAAAGTCACTAGTATACATAAATTAGGAAAAGTCAAACGAGCCATTTTGATGTTCTAACAAGAAGGGTGATCTACTTTTACACGTTAACGCACAGAGAAGTTTTTTTAAAAACCAAAGCAACACTTTAGATTCTAACTTGTAAACTTGGTCTCTTGAGATTTCTTAGTCTCCTAAAAAAGGAAAAACATTTTAAATGGCAGAAGACTATAAATCAGTAGGGGCGCCTCAGTGACTCGGTTAAGTGTCTGAATTTTAGCTCAGGTCATAATCTCACGGGTTGTGAGTTTGAGCCCCACATCAGGCTCTGTGCTGTCAGTGCTGAACCTGCAAGTGATTCCCTCTTCCTCTTTCTCTGCCCCTCCCCTGCTTGCTTGCTCTCTTTCAAAATAAATCAGTAAACTTAAGAATATAAACCTGGTATATGTTATCTTTGGATAATGCATTCAAATATTAGTTGACTTTCATAAATTGTGTGTTGAAGTCTTAGGTCCCAATATCTCCGAATGTGATCTATTTTGGAGACCGGGTCTTTACAGAGGTAATAAGGCTAAAATGCGGGCATAAGAATAGACTGTAATGTAATATTACCAGCATTCTTTTTTTTTTAAGCCAGTATTCCTTACAATAAGGGAAAAATTGGACATAAACATGCATACAGGGAAAATGCCATGTGTACATGAAGGTGGCCATCTACATTCCAAGGAAAGAAGCCTAGAATAGATACCTTTCTTTTAGCCCTCAGAAGGAACTATCAACACCTTGATTTTAGACTTCCAGCTTCCAAAACTATGAGACAATAAAATTTATTGTTTAAATTTCTGTGGTACTTTGTTACAGCAGCCCTAGCAAATAAATATAATACCATAGAGCTAGACCTTGTTCTGATCACTGAGAAGCTTACTGATTAAAATCCACAGCTGAAACCATCACACAATCCTTCTTTATTAATGCAGAGAATAGTTTACCTATAGTCTAACACTAAAGAAAAAAACCTTACACTTCAGAAGCTCTTTCTCAGATTCTACTTAGAGTGTTTTGGTGAGGAAACTTATTTGCTTCTAAATTACATGAGGACTACACAAAATTAAAACTTCTCTGATCTCAAATTCATCATCTTTCAGAATAGGGGCAAGTCACTTTTAAGCTAATTGCCCAATTTCAATAAACACTTCAGGTAAATGCACTTTGCAAGTGAATTACGGTGTATGATTCTTTAAGAAAAGTGATTTTAGGGGCACCTGGGTGGCTCATCAGTTAAGCATGAGACTTCAGCTTAGGTCATGATGCACGATTTATGAGTTTTGAGCCCCGCATCAGGCTCAGAGCCTAGAGCCTGCTTTGCATTCTGTGTCTCCCTCTCTCTCTACCCCTTCCCCACTCACTCTCTCTCTCTCTCTCTCTCAATAAATAAACATTAAAAACATTTTTTTAAAACTGATTTTAAAGTATATCCGACTTTACATTGTACAGGACATCTTGAAGTATGTTAGATTGTCAAATATTTTGAATTTTATTTTTTACATTTATTTATTTTTGAGAGACAGAGACAGAGCGTGAACAGGGGCAGGGCAGAGACAGAGAAAGAGACACAGAATCCGAAGCAGGCTCCAGGCTCTGAGCTAGCTGTCAGCACACAGCCCGATGCAGGGCTCGAACCCACAAACCATGAGATCATGACCTGAGTCGAAGTCAGACACTCAACCGACTGAGCCACCCAGGCGCCCCATTGTCAAATATTTTGAAGGAAGATCACATTAATAGCTGCTCAGAAAACAGATTTAAATGTAAGAACTAAATGTGCAAGTCCCTAAAGGTAAAAACAAAACACTAAAAAACTTATTAGTCAATCCTATTACAGTTTGGTGGTAATCTAAGAACACCACTAATAAACTAAGATAAATAATACAAGGAAAGCAAAAATCAACATACTTTATTAGTACATTATTTTTAAAACAGTGTCATTACCCAGCAAATAAGTATTTTTACAATTATCTATTTACAGAGACTGTCTGGACCTGTTAAGCCCAAACACGGATTGTCTTGACATGTTTCTGCCACCGCAGTACAAAATGCCCCCCCTCACAGTGCCATTTTAGGCGCAAGGCAATAATGAGAACTAAATTATAGTAGTATTTTTTAAGTCTCTTTTGAACCAGAATGCAGATTTTCTTTAACTAGAAATATTAAAGGCACATGAATTAGAGCTTAAATAATTTACAAATGATCTTGATACTTCATTCCTTGATATTTTATAGATCTCAACCAAGCATCTATGGCCCTTCAGACTTTCAGGATACTCCCAAGAAAGGGACACAGAGCTTTGTGTCTGCACTACATAAGCTTTTCTTAATATATGCACATGGTTAAGTTATGAAAGAAAGTACCCTTGTGGGCCAATCCAAATATTTTGGATATGAGTGCTACCTGAATCTTTAATGCTTACCAAAGATTTTCTAAATTAGCTGCTGATGCCTGTTAACAATACACTGAAGAACTTTAGTAAAAAAAGGGGAAATCAGGGATATACAAATCAAATCCTGGAATCAATAGGTAAACCTAAATATGCAAGACCTTTAATGTATATGGTTCCAAACGACTAGTAGAAATAAATAAAATGATCATGTACACACAGAATATTCCTTTCAGAACTGGATCGAGAACAATTCTTTAGAATGTTTCTCAAGGAAAAAATGAAAAGTTTTGAGAAGGAGCTTTGGATCAGAGTCCCTTCAACCTAAAAATGTTTGTAAAAAGCTTCATAGGTACCTACAATTCTACTTTCTCCAAGCCAGGCAGTAGGCTTTGTACTGAGTTCATACTTAGGCTTGCCCAAGTACAAGTAAGCTTTACAAAGCCTGACAGTGTAATAAAATTCCATCTTCCCAAAGCCAAACTGATAACTATTTAGAAAACAAGGCAAGAAATTTAACACCTCCCACTAGGCTCTGTTACACATTATATCATCCAATTTCTCTAACAGCCTCTCACTGAGAACCTCCTAGTAATTCCTCACTTGCATTTTCAGCATTAAGACAAAAAACAGAAGTGAACAAAAGCTTTTTTAATCCTGTTAACAGTAGGCAAAAATGTATATAAACGTTTATACAGATAGCTAGATATTTCCCACATGTCCCTCCCAGTGTATCTGCTGCTAATAAGAAGTCTGGGGCTGGTGAAAACTCCTGGCATCAAATCAAAGTAGGGAGTTGTTTCATTGGATTTTCTCTGTAGGTTCAACTATGGCCATGGAAAATTGTGATGTAAGCTGAATCATAAATGTACAGACATCTTTAAACTGTCTCACTAATATTCTTACATCACACAAGGGTCATATTACAGCTTGGCTTGCCCTGGAGAAGCAGCTAAAGGGGCTATCAGTCAAGAAGCTTCTAGTGAATCATTTTTACAATTAGGACTCTTCCCTTAGGGGAGAATTCTAGAACATAAACAGCATTTCTACTGGTAAGCTTGAAAAATTTGTGTGAGTTCTTTATTAATTTAGGATATATTCCATATCTTTTCTCACTCGAATTCTTAGAAAAATCATTCTTTAGTCATCTACCTACCAAATACATGGAAAGCTCAACAGAATCACTAAATACATGTGTGATCTGCAAAGAGTCAGATCCTATATTTTCAAAAGTTTCTTGTGCTCCCTTATGCTTTAAATTTCATAGTACAGCAACACCTCCTTCACAACGACTGGTGATCATGTTACCGATTTCTGTCCATGTATCTGAATGAGGGTTATAAACTTCAACAGAGTCCAAGGTACCTGGGGCCAAGAAATCATGGCTAGAAGATCGACCTCCAGAAACATACAGAAGCCCATTAACTGCCACAACACACATGCCTGCTCTAGGCACTTTCATCGAGGCAACTTCAACCCACTTTTCCTGGTTAAGAGAAAAAAAAAAAGGCAGAATCATAAAATGATAATAGAGAAAACTATTGAGAAATCAGATACTCTAGTTCTTTTTACATGTTTAAATTTCAAACTCACAATCCAGACATATATATGTATATATATATAAAACATTTGCAAATGAACTTTTGAGTAGGTATAGACAAAGTAACGAATTTAGAGGAAAACAACTGAAAAACATGTCTGTGATTAATTATAAACGATCATCAGGAGAAAATCTAGATATTCTATACAGACAGGCATTCTGTAAAACTAGTTCTATTGAATGTAAGTAGGTAATACACACACACACAACACAAACCCACAAAGCTCCAAGGAGAAAAAAGCTTCTCTATCAGAAGGACTTTTAACATGCTAATGACCTTTATTAATCTCCAAAAGAATGACATTGCTATCAACACTTGCCCAGTCATTAAGCATGGAATCCTTTTTTTCAAAGACCATCTAGTGCAGTTAATACTTTGCAAAATATATTTTCAGAAAGAGTATACATTGGGGGTCAGAAACTATAGCCTATTTTTGTGAGAATGATCTTCCAGATTAAAAGGTTATTTTAAAAATAAGAATATTTCAAATGGTGTTGGGAAAAGTGGACAATATGCCAAAGAATAAAACTGGACCACTTTCTTACACCATACACAAAAATAAGCTCGAAATGGATCAAGGACCTAACTGTGAGATCTGAAACCATAAAAATCCTAGAAGAGAGCACACACAGCAATTTCTCTGACATCAGCTGTAGCAACACCTTTCCGGCTAGGTCTCCTGCAGCAGACAAAATAAATAAAAGTAAATATAAACTGTTGGGACTACATCAAAATAAAAAGCTGTTTTCTGCTGCACAGCAAAGAAAACAATCAACAAAACAAAAAGACAACCTACTGAATGGAAGAAGATATTTGCAAATGACATATCTGATAAAGAGTTAATATCCAAAATATATAAAGTACTGTCACAACTCAATCATCAACTATGATCATCATCATCATCATCTAATTAAAAAATGGACAGAAGACATCCAGATGGCCAACAGACACATGAGAAGATACTCAACATCACTCATCATCAGGGAAATGCAAATCAAAACTACAATGAGATACACCTCACCACTACACCTCACCACTGTCAGAATGGCTAAAATCAAAATACAAGATGGGGCACCTGGCTGGTTCAGTTGGTTGAGCATATGAATCTTGATCTTAGGGTCATGAGTTTGAGCCCCACATTGGGTGTAGAGATTACTTAAAAAAATAAAAATAAAAATACAACACAGGAAACAAAATGTTAGTAAAGATGTGGAAAAAAAGAAACCCTCATGCACTGCTGGTGGGAATGCAAACTGGTACACCCACTGGAGAAAATAGTATGGAGGTTCCTCAGAAAGTTAAAAAGTACTACCTACAATCCAGTAATGGCACTACTGGGTATTTACCCAAAAAGTACAAAAACACTAATTCAAAGGGACACATGCACCCCTATGTTTACTGCAGCATTATTTACATTAGCCAAATTACAGAAGCAGCCTCAGTGTCCATCAATAGAGGAATGGATAAAGAATAGTATATAAATAAAATGGAATATTACTCACTCATAAAACATGAAATCTCCCCTATCATAAAAAAAATGAAGTCTCCTCTATAAAAATGGCTCTTCACAAGAATAAAGGAACCATGGAGCTCATCCCACAATGCTGATGTTTCATTTTTGTAAGTGTATTAGAACTATAGTTTACTTTTTATCCTGAGTAACCTCAAAATAAACTCTACAGGACCAGACACATGTTTTACATTATCTTTAAGATTTGGATCTCTGATGTAGGTCTTTAGTAGATAGTAAATAAGAGTAACATTTCAGATTTATGCATGAAAAACCAAGGTAACTCACTACTAATAAACACTTTGGCACAAAAATCTATTCATTTCTAGCCATATAGGAAAAAAAAAAGCAACAGAAAGTACCCTCAGAAAGTTCATTTTCTAGATTGCCAAATAAGATCACACAGAAGGTCAAAGGAATTTGAACTATCACCAGAGTCTGAAATTTGTTGGAAATAAGAATCAAAATCATGGTTTACAATAAGGCAATTCTATTCTTGCCAATTCTATTCAACATTGTACTAGAGGTTTTAGCCACAACAATTAGGAAAGACAATGAAATAAAAGGCATTGAGAGTAGAAAGGAAAAAGTAAAATGATCTCTATTTATAGAAGACATGATCTTGTATAGAGAAAAATCTTAAGAAATCCACAAAAAAGGGGAACTTGTGTGGCTCAGTCATTTAAGTGTCCAACTTCAGCTCAGGTCATGATCTCACAGCCTGTGAGTTCGAGCCCCAAGTCAGGCTCTGTGCTGACAGCTCAGATCCTGGAGCTTGCTTCTGATTCTGTGTCTCCCTCTCTCTCTGTGCCTCCCCCACTCACATTCTGTCTCTCTCTCTCTTAAAAATAAATAATAAAACATTTAAGGGGGCACCTGGGTGGCTCAGTCGGTAAAGCGTCCAACTTCAGGTCAGGTCATGATCCTGTGGTCCGTGAGTGTGAGTCCCACATCAGGCTCTTTGCTGACAGCTCAGAGCCTGGAGCCTTCTTCGGATTCTGTGTCTCTCTCTCACGCTCTGCCCCTCCCCCACTCATGCTCTGTCTCCATCTCTCAAAAATGAATAAATGTTAAAAAAAATAGATTTAAAAAAATAAAACATTAAAAAAAACTTTTTAATAAAAAAATCCACAAAAAAACTATCAGAGTACAAGTGCTGCAAGGTTTCAGGATATAAGATCAACAGACAAAAATCAAATTTCTATACACTAGCAATGAAAAATCTGAACATGAAATTAAGAAACAAGTTATAAGTATCAAAAGGAATAAAATATTTAAGAATAAATTTACAAAACAGAGTTCAAGGAACTGAAAATTATAAAACATTGTTTAAAGAAGTTCAAGATGACTAAATAAACACAAAAACATTCCATGTTGAAGATGAAAAGTCCTAATATTGCTAAGATAGCAACATTCCCCATATTGATCTTTAATTCAATGTAATCCCCATCAAAACCCAGCTAGCTTCTTGGTAAAACTGACAAGCTGATGGGCACCTGGCTGGCTCAGCTGGAAGAACATGTGACTCTTGATCTTGGGGTTGTGAGTTTGAGCCCCCCATTGGGTATAGAGATTATTTAAAAATAAAATCTTAAAAAAAAAAAAAAAACCTGACAAGCTGATTCTAAAATTCATATGGAATTCAAGGGACCCAAAATAGCTAAACCCATTTTTTATTTTTTACTTACTTATTAAGTTTATTTATTTATTTTGAGAGAGAGAGCGTGCATGGGTAGGCGAGGGACACAGAGAGAGAGAGAGAGAGAGAGAGAGAGAGAGAGAGAGAATCTCAAAGAATCCCAAGCAGGTTCTATACTGTCAGCATGGAGCCCGATGTGGGGCTTGAACCCACAAACTGTGAGATCATGACTTGAGCCAAAGCTGGATGCTTAACCGACTGAACCACCCAGGTGCCCATAAACCCCTTTTTAAAAAGAAGTACAAAGTTGAAGAACTCACACTGTCCAATTTCAAAACTTGCTACAAAGCTACAGTAATGAAGACAGTGTGGTAGTGGCATCAGAATAGACATATAGATAAGTGAATAGAACTAAGAGTCCAGAAATAAAACCCTCACTTTCATGATAAACTGATTTTCAGTAGAGGTGTCAAGACAATCCAATGGGAAAGAATAGTCTTTTCAACAAATATTGCTGGGATGATGGGTTAGCCACATACAAAAGAATGAAGATGGACCCCTACTTCACCCCATATACAAAAATTAACTCAAAATGAATCAAAGACTTACATATAAGGGCTAAAACTATAAAACTCTTAGAAAAAAGTTTTCATGACATTGGTTTGGGCAATGGTTTCTTAGTTATGACACCAAAAGCATAAGTGACCACAGAAAAAATATCAAAATTTAAAATGTTTATGCTTTTTTTTAATTAGGCCTCACACCCAGCACAGAGCCCAACGTGGAGCTTTAACTCACAACCCTGAGATCAAGAGTCAGGCGCTTAACCAACTGAGCCACCCAGGTGCCCCAAAAATGTTTGTGCTTCCAAGGATACCATAAAGTGAAGAAAATCACTTCTTGGAATGGGGAGAAATTTTTGCAAGTGACATCTCTGATAAAGGACTAGAATATATAAAGAACTCTTACAACTCAATAATAAAGAGACAATCCATTTTAAAAAACATTTTTAATGTTTATTTATTTGAGAGAGAGAGAAAGAGAGAAAGAAAGAGAGAATGAGAATAAGCAGGGGAGGGGCAGAGAGAGAGGGAGACACAAAATCTGAAGCAAGCTTCAGGCTCTGAGCTGTCAACACAGACAGCTGGGCTCAAACCCACAAACTGTGAGATCATGACCTGAGCTGAAGTCAGAATCACTATATCATCCAGCAATTCCACTCCTAGGTATGTATATACCCAAGAGAAATGAAAACATATGTCCACACAAAAATGTGTACACAAATGTTCATAGCATTGTTTATAAGACCTAAAAAGTTGGTGTGAATATTATTTCAATAAAGCTGTTAACAAAATTCTTTTTACTTAAGAGAAAAGAAAGAAAATTTAAATATCTTTAGGCTTTAAAGGTTTTAATAACCATAAGTGGTTTAGGAACCATAAAATTCAAGTAAAATTAATCCACATTTCCCAAAATATGTTCCCTGAAACACTTTATTCCAGAGATGCTCCACAAACATCCACAAACAAAAGCAAGGGTTTGTGTGGGCAATAAAATTTGAGAGATTTAGCATAAGGATGCATAAAGTATATTATTGTACTAAATTGTGTAAAGAAACTTATTCAACTCTGTTTAACCCAACTTTCCCTAAATATAACTGATTAGGGGAACATGTTACCTAATTTCTACTAACAGTGTAAAAAAATTAGAGACACCTGGGTGGCTCAGTGAGTTGCGCGTCTGACTCTTGATTTTGGCTCAGGTCATGATCTCACCATTTGTGAGATCAAGCCTGCATCAGGCTCTGCACTGACAGTGCGGAACCTGCTTAGGATTCTCTCCCTCTCTCTCTCTCTCTCTCTCTACCCTTCCCCCACTCACGCTCTCTGTCTCTCAAGATAAACATTAAAAAATGCAAAAAATTAGTACTCCATGGAAATTAATTTGGAAAAAGTTGCTCTAACCTATAATCCCACAGCATTAACACACCTTATTACTGCATTATTCCAGCACCTAACAAACTGTGATGTAATTGTTTGTCTATTTATTTCTCTATATTCCCCACTAGAACTTAGGCTCCTTAAAAACTGGGGCCTTGCATGTTTAGTTTGCCCTGTTTCCCCATGCAAGTGTCTGATCCATACTCACATACTAAGAAGTCTGTATGTGTGAATGAATAAATGGACTAATGAACAAATGCATGATATAATAGTGATTCAATGAAGATAAAAATCTTTCCCTATCTTTCTCTAATCTTCCCTTCCTAGCATAATTGAGTCAGCCCAGTATCTGAGAGCAGAAAAGGACATTGGTGAGTTCCTATGCACAGTGACAAGAAGGGTTATGTACAGAAGTGGCAGTTAGAAAAGAGAGTTGGACATAGTGGGGAGATTTGTTTCATTTAATAAGTAAATTGAATGAACAAATAAGTAAATATGCAGTTGACCCATTAACAGCAAGGAGGTTAGGGGTACCTACCCCCATGCAGTTGAAAATCCATATAGAACTTTTGACTCCCCACAAACTTAACTACTGCTAACTTACTATTAGTAAATGTTATTAAGAAAATCATAAGAGAAGATACATTTACAGTACCATATTGTATGCATTGTAAAACTCGATGTATAAGTGGAACTACACAGTTCACAACTATGTTGTTCAAGGGTCAACTATAGGGAAAATAATAGGACCCAAGTTTTTAACTAACAGAGAAGGTATTTACAAACATAGAAATGGGTAAGGCCTGAAAGAATCTGAGATACTTACTAGAACTGGAGTAATCATTATGAAGTCATGGCATGTAACAGAAATATTTACAAATTAAAATGTGTGTGAATACAGGTATATAAATATATCTATTTCCTACCTCTGTTTACTGAGAGCACCTAGAAGCAGCAATACCCCAGCAGTAATGAGCAGTCTGAGTGCCTAGACCTTGGTTTCTAAATACTATCCTTCCCTAAGACAAATTGGAACCTTCTTAGAGAAATGGCTGATTCCAAGGCTAGAGAAGAAAAAGTACAAAATGAGCTTGAAATATTTTATTATCTAGAAAGTAAAGAAATGCTCAATGAATGATGGGAACATATCAAAAGGACACAGGAAGGATTTCCACTTATAGCCATGGTAGACTAATTGTTACCAAAGTTGTCCTCCTGCCATAAAGACCTAGAAAACTGGACAAAACCTATGAAACAAAAGTTCTCAGACAACAGAAAATGAAAAATTGTGATCCTTCAGAAAAAGAAACAATAAGGTGTCCAGGCTTTCTGTCTGATGGAGCTTTCTGAACAGTAGTACAGGAAAGGGGATTCCCAAGCACAAAATGACAGTAATCTGATTTAGGAGATAGAGATCATAGTTTAGAGAGGTTGAAGCAGTGAAGATTTGCAAGCAAGACTGCCAGAGGTCCCCTTCTGTCCTAAGTACTACTAATCTGTACAAATACATAAAGTGAGAATCTATGAGAACAGGCAAAGAACTAATAGGAGGATGTGATGTAACAAGAAATATGTATTTGGTCTCTGGACCCAGTTCCTGACACAGAACTCCTAAATCCTTTGGAATTTCCTGGGTGATAGAAGTGTCTTTTGTTCTAATGAGGCAGCTCTTGGTAGACTCCTTAATAGCTTCAGAATAAGAGCTGGTTATCAGAAAGACCAAGCCAGAATTAGAAGCTCAGGACTTATAGCTCCACCCACTATCACCTGGGTAGGGGAGAGGAGCTGGAGGTTGAATTAGTAATCAATTATGCCTAAATGATGAAGCCTCCATAGAAATTCCTATACTATGGTGTTCGGAGAGCTTTCAGGTTGGTAAAGACATCCATGTACCACAAGGGTGTCATATCCCAAATTCTACAGACTCCTACACTCAAGACCCTTCTGGACCTTGCCATATATACCTCTTTATCTGGCTATTCATTTATATCCTTTATAATAAACCAGTAATAGTACATAAAGTGTTTCCCTGAGTTCTGTAAGTCATTAGAGCAAATTATTGAACCTGAGGAAAGGGTAATGGGAACCCCTGATTTGTACTCAAATCAAACAAATGTAAAGTCAGTGGTTAACCTGAGGTCTCACTACTTGAAATTGGTATATAAAGTGAAGGGCAGTCTTGCGAGCCCTTAACCTATGGGGTTGTTAGGGTCAGAAATGAATTGACTTAAGGGTACCAGTTAGTGTCCATAGAGAACTGGAAAACAGTTTGGTATGGAAAACCTACATATTTGGTGTCAAAAGGATTATGACAACAAAAACTGTTTTCCTTTATAGGAGTTGTAAGCTGAACAATTCCCAGAGCTCACACAAGGCTAGATGACATTCTAGTTTTGATTAGACAAAATAAAGAAACCTTGCGGAATAGCTGGGACATCAGCAGAGACTCAAGAAGAGTCATTCTTTAGTAGGAGACCTACAAGAAAGACTACTCTAGACCTTCCCTACAAAGCTTAAAAACATTTTTCAAAAGAATCAATCTGATTTGAAAATGATATATTTATCAACAGTTAGAAGAAAATAAAATCTAAACACTAAGCAATGTAACATTCACAGTGTCTACCATCCAATCAAGAGTTACTAAAAATGTGGAAGAGCAGGAAGAATATGACTCAAACCAGAAAGAAAAAATTTCAATAGACAGGTCCAAAAGTGAGGATAATAATGGAATCGGCAGACAAGGACTTTAAAACAGATGTTATAAATATGTTCACAGATCTAAAGAAAAATATGGACATGATGAGAGAAATGGAAGACATTAAAAAAATAGCTAAAATATCTTTTAGAGCTAAAAAATATAATATTTGAAGTGAAAAATTCCTTAAATGGAATTAGACACTGCATATTAGAAGTGAGTCAATGTAGATTAATAAACTTGAAAACCCAGCAAGAGAAACTATCTAAACTGAAACACAGAGAACAAAGTTTCAATTATACAGGGTGAATAAGTTCTAGAAATCTAACATATAGCATGGTGACTATGTTGTATATTTGAAATTTGGTAAGAAAGCAGACCTTAAGTACTCTCACCACCACAAAAGAAGGAAAAGAGAACCTGAAACTAATATAACACTGTATGTTAACCACACTGGAATTAAAAAAAAAATTAGAATGACTAATACAGACTTCAGTAAAATGGGGGGAAAAAAAAGAAACTGTGATGTGATGAATATGCTAATCAGCTTGATTTGGTAATCATTTCATAATGTATATCAAAACATCAAATTATAGGGGCGCCTGGGTGGCTCAGTCAGTTAAGCGTCCGACTTCAGCTCAAGTCATGATCTCGCAGTTCGTGGGTTCAAGCCCCACGTCGGGCTCTGTGCTGACAGCTCAGAGCCTGGAGCCTGCTTCGGATTCTATGCATCTCTCTCTCTCTGCCCCTCCCCTGCTCACATTGTCTCTCTGTCTCTGGAAAATAAATAAATATTAAAAAAGTTTTTTTAAACCCATCAAATTATACACCTTAAATCTATACACTTTTTATCAAGTATGTCTCAGTAAAGCTGTATCAATAACAACAACAAAAAAAAAACTGAAGCAGAGAGGAAAAAAATGGGGAAAAAATGAACAGAATCTCATGTTCTGAGATTCTCATCAAAATGACCTATGGGACCTGGGCGTGTTATTGGAGTCTCAGAAAATGTAAGACTATCTAAGGAAATATGGCTGAAAACATTTAATTTGATGAAAGCTATAATCCCACAAATTCAAGGAGTTCAGTGAATTCCAAGCAGGCTAAACACGAAACTCCAACAAGACACACCATAATTAAATTACTGGAAACCTATGATAAAAAGAAAATTGCAAAAGCCTCCAAAGAAAAAAAGACATGTCCAAGGGAACAAAGATAAGAATGACTACTGACTTCCCATCAGAAACAGTACAAGAAGAAAGTTAAACAACACCTTTTAGTGAATGGGGAAAAAAACCCATAAAATTCTGTGCTCAGTAAAATATCTTTTGGGGCACCTGGGTGGCTCAGTCAGTTAAGCATCCGACTTCAGCTCAGGTCATGATCTCACGGCTTGTGAATTTGAGCCCTGCATTGGGGTCTGTGCTGACAGCTTGGAACCTGGAGCCTGCTTCAGATTCTATGTCTCCCTCTCTCTCTGTCCCTCGGTGGCTCCTGCTCTGTCTCCCTCTTTCTCAAAAATAAATAAACATTAAGAAAAATTCATCCTATGAACACTAAGAGAATCAACGCCAGCAGACCAACACTAAAAGAAATATTAAAGAGAAGTTTTTTATGCTAAGAGAAAATGTTATGAGATAAACAGTTCTATACAAAAGAATAAAACTAGGAATGATAACTATATGCATAATCATAAAAGACTTTCACATTAAAATTTTATTTTAGATATAACTGATTGAGCAAATATAACAAAAGGTACTGTGGGGTTTACCACATATATAGAAGTAAAATGTATAATAAAAGCACAAAGAATGGAAAATGGGAAAATGAAAGTAGATTTTTGTAAGTTTCTGACATTCAAAGTGAAGTGGTTTGTGGCGTCAAACACAATCGAATTAAAAAAATCTTCTTTAGGGGCTCCTGGGTGGCTCAGTCAGTTAAGTGTCTAACTTCAGCTCAGGTCATGATCTCATGGTTCACGAGTTCCAGACTCATGTTAGGCTCTGTGCTGACAGCTCAGAGCCTTGAGCCTGCTTCAGATTCTGTGTCTCCCTCTCTCTACCCCTCCCCAGCTCGCACTCTGTCTCTCTCTCTCTCTCAAAAATAAATAAACATTTAAAAAAATGAAGTTGTTTAAATAAAATTAAAAAAAAAAGAAAAAGAAAGTGAATTGGTATATTATTTGAAGGTAGCCTTGATACTATACATGCATAGTATACATATATATAATACATAATATAAACCCTACAATAACCACTAAGAAAAAGGTGAAGAGTTATAGTTAATTGGACAATAAAAGAGATCAAATGGAATATTAAAACAATTGACATAAAGACAGAAAAGAGGGGGGGAAATGAAAGAAAGAATTGTACAAACAGAAAAAAAGCAAAACAGGAGTCTAGAAACCAATCATATCTGTAATTACATTACATATAAATAGTAAAAACTCTAAAGACTACATTTGAAAGTCAAGAAATTGTCAAACTGGATTAAAAAGAGACTACAACTGGGTCACCTGGGTGACTCAGTCAGTTAAGCATCCGACTCTTGGTTTTGGTTCAGGTCATGATCTCACAGTTTAGGAGTTTAAGCCCTGCAGTGGGCTCTGTGCTAACAGTAAGGAGCCTGCTTGGGATTATCTCTCTCTTTCTCTCTGCCCCTCCCATGCTTGCTCTCTAAGTAAATAAACTTAAAAAAAAAAGAAAGAAAAAAAGAGACTACAACTGTATGTTACCTTACAAGAGATGTAACTTTTGGCTACATCAATGATTATATTAATAATCAGACCAAGTAGACTTTAGAACAAAATATATTACCAAAGACAAATATTTCATGACTATGAAAAGATAAATTCATCAAGAAGACATAATAATCTCAACCTGTACATACTTAATAACAGAGATTCAAAATATGTGCAGGGAAGGGAAAATTCCTCCTTTACCCTTAAGGTCTTCCAGCTGGACTAAGAATTAAATTCATATGAGACAGATTAACAAGAGGAAAAAAAGTTTTATTATTTGCACACAAAGGCCCAATAATGTAACTGAGACCTAAAGAAGTGACAAAGGCAGGTGGTTTTTATACGTTTCAGACAAAGACAATAAATTTGTGGGGATTGACAGGACAAAGTAAAATTAACTCTTGGAGCTTCAATTAGTATAAGGAATTTTAAAGAATTTGGGTTCTGACAGTAAATTAGGTTTTTTTTAAATGTTTATTTATTTTTGAGAGAGAGAGAAAGGGAGAGAACAAGTTGGGGCGGAGCAGAGAGATGGAGGATAGGAGATCCGAAGTAGGTGCTGCACTGACAGCCCGAAGTGGGGCTCGAACTCATGAACCATGAGATCATGACCTGAGCCGAAGTCAGATACGCAACTGACTGAGCTACCCAGGAGCCCCCGATAGTAAATTAGTAAAAAAAATAAATAAATAACAAGAGTTGTTTATACAGCCTTCTTGGCTCTATATTTCCCATCTCTGATGATATCTCTATACTTCCTGGTACAAGGAGGGTACCTTTCAAATGAGAGATTTATTTCCTGCTTTCAGGGGTAAGCGGATGGTCTGAATGTCCTTCTTGCACAAGCTATCTCTTAAGTAACTTTTATTTAAAATAATTAATATGCAAAAGTGGTAAATTTTAGGGCAGCCTGCCCTTGGATCTTACATTTCTGAGGTAAAACCTGACAGAAATGAAAGGAGAAACAGACATATCCATAATTACACTTGGAGATTTCAATACTTCTTTCTTAATAATTGACAAAACAATTGGACAAGTTGAAAAGACTAGGGAAGACTTGAACAACACTAACCAATTTGACCTAATTGATATTTATATAACACTACACTTAACAGTAGAATACAAATTCCTTTCAGGTGGACACAAAACATTTACCAAGACAGAAATCATACAAAGTATGCTCTGTGATCACAATGGAATTAAATTAAAAATCAGTAACACAAAGATCTGGAAAACTGTCACATATTTGGAAATTAAATTACATACTTCTAACAACTCACTGGTCAAAAAAGAAATTGCCAAGGAAATTAGAAGATATTTCAAGTAAATGCTAATTAAAACACAACATATCAAAATGTGTGGGAGGCACTTAAAGCAGTGCTTGAAAATAATTTCTAGTTTTAAACATTTACAATATAAAGAAAGAAAGTTCTAAAATCAATCATTTAAGCTTCTACTTGAAGAATCTAGAAAAAAGTACAAATTAAACAAACAAAACAAGAAAAAAATAGAAACAAATCAATGAAATAGAAGATGGGCAATCAATAGAAAAAAAATCTATGATACCAAAGTTGGTTCTTTGAAAAGGAAAAAAAAAAAAACTACAGATGATCAAAATCATGAATGAAAAAATGCACGTCACTACAAATCTTATAGACACTGAAATACAGGATATTAAATATTGAGATCATCCACCATACCTCTTCAAAGGAATATTTTTCTACAGTATGAAGAGCATCTTGTGTCTCATTCCACCCTCCAACAGAATAGATACAATCATTGAGTGCAGCCACTCCAAGATATGCTCTCCTGGTTCCCATTGGAGGAAGTGGAGACCAACGCTTAGAAAGTGGATCATACACTTCAAAAGAACGAAGCTCTATTCCTTCATTGCTGATGCCCCCAATTACATAAATTAAACCTGGAAACAGAATAGAAAATGTTATAGAAAATAGAATATAAATAATTATAAAAAGTAATAGGTGTGATTTATGTCTGCTATGCTGATGCTATATTTAATACAGAGTTCACAATAGCCTTCTAAGAGAGAAAATTGACTTCTGTCTAGTATATCATAGCTCACAAGTAAGCATGTTACAAAGATTTAGGTATACAGGGGCATTTAATTTTCAAAGAACTTACAATGCTATAACAAAACAATCTGTCAGACAAGGTTTTTCTCATCTTATTGTCTGCCTGATGATCTCAAGTTCCAGAACTACTGCTACCATAAGGTAAAAAAGGGAGAGGGACTTTTTCTCCCTAAAAAAAATTGCCAGGCACTTAAACTGGGAATGACTTGGCCTTGTTTGTGACAGCCTACCTGTTGCTCAAATGGACACAGAGAATTGAATTCAAATTAGAAATAGTTACATGGCTAGATTAAGGTATTAGGATCAATCACTACAGTACAACAGAAAGTAATTCACAGTGAGTTCCTTATTAAATTTGATTTGAAACTAATGGTTCTGGCAATCTACAATGATTTTCGAATGCCTAGCATTGTTTCCCATTTTCTAAAGCAGGAGCTATACATTATAAAGAATGGCATTTTAAGAAATCTGGGCTATATGTCAGTGAATGTGGGTTCTAGCTCCAACTTTGTCAGTAATCAACTATGAAAAAGACAACACACAACCTTCCTGATCTTTAGCTTGCTCCTCTATAAAGGAGTTGAAATAATCTCCAAGATGCCTCTCTAACTGTAATTTTAGAAGGTACAACACTGTGGTTTATAAGAAATATATATTTGGACACTCAGATGGCCAAATATATATTTCTCATCTATATTTGGTCTTCATCCACAGTTCTGAACCTGTGCAATTTCCAAAGTGTTAAGAGTGAGGAGTGTCTTTTGTTATGTTAATGAGGCAACTTTTGCAAAGTACTTAAGGATGGGGGCTGGTTGTTAAAGGAGCCAAACTTGTGACTTGAGTGTTGGAACCCCTTGACAAAGGGGACAGGAGAGGTTCTAGAGGTTGAATCAGTCACCAATGGCCAATAATCTAATCACTCATGCCTATGTAATGAAGCCTCCATAAAAATCCAAAAGGACAGGATTTGGAGAGCTTCTGGGTTGGTGAACATATGGAGATGTGAGGACAGTGGCGCACCTGGAGAGGGCATGAAGGCTCCACACCCCTTCCCGATAACTTGCCCTATGCATCTCTTCCATCTAGCTATTCTTGAGTTATATCCTTTTAGTAGTAACATTTCCTCTGAGTCCTGTGAGCTGCTCTAGCAAATTAATTGAACCCAAAAAGAAGTTGGAACCTCCAATCTATAGCCAGTCCATCAGAAGCACAGGTAAGAGCCTGGGAAGGATGATTGTCTTATAGGACTGAGCCTTCAATCTGTGGAATTTGATATCTCCAGGTATGGGTACACAGTGTTAGAACTGAGTTGAATTCTCCAACACCCAGCTGGTGTTCTGAAAACCAGTTGTTAGTAGGAGGGAACCCCCCCTTCCCCCACACTGGAAACTTAGTCCCAGAACACCTGATTTATATGGAAAGGTGAAAGTAATAAAAACAAAACAATTAGAGAACACTGTAATATTATACAATATAGTCCCGTACCATGTAATTTGAACATTTAAATGCTAGTGAAAGTCTGAGAAGGTCTCACAAAGCAGAAAGAACTTTAGCAGGGAACAGCTGGTTGAGTTATCATAACAATGAGCAGACTGCTCATTACTCTACAAATACATATAAATCTGCTCTTCAACTCTGGACAAAGAATCAGGTTCTACTTGACAGTGCTTACCAACTACTTCTCAGGTTATAGCATACAATTAAAATAATATTTGTACACCATTTTAATATGCAGTACAACATTTTTCAAATCTGTCATAGCATTATATTCTGTGTGGATTGAATCACAATGTGCCCTGTAAGAAAACACTGAAAAAGCCAAAAGAGACAGTCAAGATCATTTTTATACCTCTTCCTACTTAGAAATACTTACTAAGGAGTGTGTGGGAGAGAAAATGACAAAGACATGAAGGTTCCAATTCTTATTGTGCTAATCAGGTATTTGTGCCTATCTGTAATTTTTAATTCTAGTTTTGTTTATTTTGGAAAAAATGATTATTTTGGCAATACAGAAATAAGGACATAAGAGGTTAAAACATATAAAGCATTAAAAGCAAAACTTGAATACTGTTAATGTTAACCATCCAATATTAACAGACATAAAATATACTCTCGTGAAAATGAAGCCTCAAGTTTCTTTTTTTCAAAAATATTTTTTCAGGGGCACTTGAGTGGCTCAGTCAGTTGAGCGTCCGGCTTCAGCTCAGGTCATGATCTCACGGTTTGTGGGTTCGAGCCCT
Organism: Cryptoprocta ferox; assembly: GCA_028646485.1. Lineage (NCBI taxonomy): Eukaryota > Metazoa > Chordata > Mammalia > Carnivora > Eupleridae > Cryptoprocta > Cryptoprocta ferox. Next base: position 67,073,178 of record CM053570.1, on the reverse strand, counting down.
GCGTCAGGCTCTGTGCTGACAGCTAGCTCAGAGCCTGGAGCCTGCTTCAAATTCTGTGTCTCCCTCTCTCTCTGACCCTCCCCTGCTCGCGCTGTCTCTCTCTGTCTCTTAAAAATAAATTAAAAAATAAAAATAAAAAAAATTTTTTTCAGGAAAAAGTTTTTAGAAAGCAATTACCTTGCATTTCACAACACCCAAAGTAGTAGCGTGACATAGCCATGTTGCCAACTACTTCCCATGTATTTTCATCAGGATCAAATCGTTCAATGGTGTTCCCTATCTCAGCTCCAACCCATCCACCTGTAACCAAACAGAAAATCGGGATAAAGGAGTATTATCTATGAAAAACACCTTAGCAAACAACTTTATATTGTGAATGATTATCATATGGACCAGATTTCTATTGTGAATGATTATCACATTATCAATGATTTGTCCACAATCGTAGGAAAAGTTAAAATCTGACTAAAAAACATGGATCTTAACTCTGTCTAGTTTTCATTAGAGATTTAAAAAACAAAACAAAAATGCCATCATACTGCTTAAGAAATACAGTACTTTACAAAACTACCTTTTAAAACAACTTCTGCATATTCAGAATGGTTACCCAAATCATGAGATTTAAAGTGCTTCACTGGACATCTATCTCATCTATACTTTATCCTCATCTCCTTCTAAGAGCTCTATACTTGACTATACATTCTCCCAAGTAATTCAATTTTGAAAATAAAAATTTATAAAGCTGAAAAGACATATGTTTCTTGTGGGAGGGAAGGAAATTTCTAATGTAATCAGAATCTAAGAATTAAAATAATACTAGATATCCTTAAACTGAACTGAACAGCATATTTACCCAAAGCATAGATAGCCCCATAACACACACACACTCCCAAGCCACAGCGGGGGTGATTCATTGAAGCTACAGTTGTCCACTGTTTAGTAACCGGATCATAGCATTCAGTACAGTCAAAAATCATTGAATCCTTCTCACCTGAGTTCAATAAAAGAAACATATCAGGTTTAGTAATGCTAATAGCCTAGAACCATAATACAATATTCAGTAGTATTCGTGTTATCAGAAATTCAACTATTGTCTGATTTTTATACTATTCAATTAAATTCATTTGCCCAGAAAAAAAATAAAAACAGTAAAATTCATTTGCCCAGGGTTATTATAAATCAACAGCACTTTCATTTATTAAAGCCCACTTAATGTCTTTTTTTTTCTTTTTACATTTATTTATTATTAAGAGACAGAGAAAGACAGAGCACGAATGGGGTAGGGGCAGAGACAGAAGGAGACACAGAATCCGAAGCAAGCTCCAGGCTCTGAGCTGTCAGCACAGAGCCCGATGCGGGGCCTGAACCGGCAAACCGCGAGATCATGACCTGAGCCCAAGTCGGTCGCTCAACCAACTGAGCCACACAGGCGCCCCTAAAGCCCACTTAATGAAACAAAGGCATAATTTTCCTATTATCTATTTCCAATTCTACCTCCGTAATTTTTTTAACATTTTAAAAAATGTTTACGTTTATTTATTTTTGAGAAAGAGATAGAGTATGAGTTGGAGAGAGGCAAAGGGAGAGGGAGACACAGAAGGCGAAGCAGGCTCCAGGCTCCAAGCCAAGAGTAGAGAGCCCGATGAGGGGTTTGAACCCACAAACCGTGAGACCATGACCCAAGCTGAAGTCAGATGTTCAACCAACTGAGCCACCCACCCAGGCACCCCAATCCATGTAATTTTTGAGGATAAAATTTGTATCTGAACACTTCTATATTTTTTCATGCATTAGTTTAGATAGCTGGCTCTGGTACAATTTGAGTTTTAGCACAATCCTTATCTAGCAACAAACAGAAAATAAAATTTCTTTTTCTTTTGTAATTTTTTTTCAATGTTTATTTTTGAAAGACAGAGACAGAGCGTGAACAGGGGAGGGGCAGAGAGAGCGGGAGACAGTGAATCTGAAGCAGGCTCCAGGCTATGAGCTGTCAGCACAGAGCCTGATGCAGGGCTCGAACTCACAAGCCATGAGATCATGACCTCAGCTGAAGTTGGGCGCTTAACCAACTGAGCCCCCAAAATTTTTAAAAAGATATCACTTAAAATAGAATTTTAAAAAATACAATACCTAGAAGTAAATCTAATCAAACATTGTACAAGACCTCTACAAATAAAATTTATAAACTTCATTTAGATAGAATTTTATTATTTTAATGTTTATTATTTTTGAGAGAGAGAGAGACAGAGCTGGGGAGAGACAGAGAGAGAGAGGAAAACAGAGAATCCCAGGCAGCCTCCATGCTGTCAGCACAGAGCCTGATGTGGGGCTCAAACTCACCAACTGTAGAGACCATGACCTGAGCCAAAATCAAGAGTCGGATGCTTAACCAACTGTACCTCCCAGGTGCCCCAAGATAAAATTTTAAATTAAGGAATATCTAAATAAAGAGATATATCACGTTCATGAATTAGAAAAGTCAATGTATAGATGATTAGCCCCAAACGGATTTGTAGATATAATGTGATCCCAATTTGAAACACGCTTTTTTATTGTGTTAAAATACAAGTAACATAAAATTTACCATCTTAACCATTTTTAGTATAGAGTTCAGTGATGTTAAACAGATTCACATTTTTGTGCAGCCATCACCACCATCCATCCCTGTAACTCTTTACATCTTGTAAAACTGAAACACCATCCTGATTTAAACAATAACTCCCTGGGGCACCTGGGTAGCTCAGTCGGTTGAGCATCCAACTTCTGCCCAGGTCATGATCTCATGGTCTGTGGGTTCCAGCCCGCCGTTAGGCTATGTGCTGACAGCTGGAAGTCTGGAGCCTGCTTGGGATTCTGTGTCTCCCTCTCCTTCTGACCCTCCCCCACTCATGCTCTGTCTCCCTCTCTCTCTCTCTCTCTCTCTCTCTCTCTCTCAAAAATAAACAAACATTTAACAAAATAAAGATAACTCCCCATTCTCCACTTCCCTAGCCCCAGGCAACCACCCTTATACTTTCCATCTTTTGTTATTTTGACTACTCTAAGTATTTCATATAAGTTAATTATTTTTAAAAACAGAATTGACAAAAGAAAAAAACAAACAGATTTGACGAACTGATAGTAAAATTTATATGTTAGTACAAAGAGCCTAGTATAGCCAAGCACTCCCAGATGAGAATAATGAGAGAAACTGTCCTGTCAGATAAGCTTATAAGACTTAAAACAGAGCTACAGTAATTAAGATAGGGATACACAGAAAGTCCAAACAGAACAGAAAAGAAATTCCAGAAACAGATACACACATATATGATTACTTGATATGTGAGTTTGCACTGCGCAGCAGTGGGGAAATTTAAGGCTTTTAGGCTGGGATTATTGGTTTTATATATATACATATATACATATGAAAAAAATGAAACTGGTTCCCTACTCATACTGTCTATTAAAAAAACTCAATTCCAGGTGGATTACAGATATTCATGTAAATGATATAATTACATTTTAGAAAACAATAAAGGTATATAACCTTATGACTTTGGAGCAGGGAAGGATTTCTTTACAAGATGCAAGAGAGGTACTTGGGTGGCTCAGTTGGTTAAGTGTCTGTCTTAGGCTCAGGTCATGATCTCACAGTTCATGAGTTCAAGCCCCGCATTGGGCTCTCTGCTGTCAGCACGGAGCCTGCTTCAGATCCTCTGTCTCCCTCTCTCTCTGCCCTACCTCCTCCTCTCAAAAAATAAGCATTTAAGGGCGCCTGGGTGGCCCAGTCAGTTAAGCATCTGGTATCGGCTCGGGTTATGATCTCGCAGTTCGTGGGTTCAAGCGCCCCATCAGGCTCTGTGCTGACAGCTCGGAGCCTGCAGCCTGCTTCAGATTGTGTGTGTGTCTCTCTCTGCCCCTCCCCTGTTCATACTCTGTATCTCCCTCTCTCAGAAATAAACATTCAAGGGCCACCTGGGTGGCTAAGTCGGTTGGGCGTCCGACTTCGGTTCAGGTCATGATCTCATGGTTCGGGGGTTCGGGCCCCGCGTTGGGCTCTGTGCTGACAGCTAGCTCAGAGCCTGGAGGCTGTGTTCTGATTCTGTGTCTCCTTCTCTCTCTGACCCTCCCCTGCTCACACTGTCTCTCTGTCTCTCTCAAAAATAAATAAAACATTAAAAAAAATTTTTTAACATTTAAAATAAATAAACACTTAAAAATAAAAAGATACAAGAAACGTTAGCCATAAAGGGGAAAAAAATAGAGTCGGAGTTGGCTACATTAAAATGAAAAACATCTGTTTATCAAAAGATATCATAAAGAAAAAAAAGCTACCACAAGGAGAGTGAAAGAGAAAGCAGCAGAGTAGCAAAAGGTATCTGCAGCACATATAACTATGAGGGCCTGGAATCCTGAATGCATACAAAACTACTGTGCAGAAAAAAATCAGCACAGTAGACCTGAGACTGCCTATCCTTAGAAAGGCCTGCTTGCAAAATTGACCCTTGACTGGAGTCTGGGAACATGGCTCATAAACAATTCCCTGCACTGACAGAAAAATCTCTCTAAATAATAAGAACAGCATTTTGCAGTGATAAAAATGTTCTGGAATTAGACACTGGTAATGGTTGCACAACTGTGTGAATATGCTAAATATCTGAACCGTATACTTCAAATGGTGGATTTTATGGTATGTGAATTATATCTTAACTTTTAAAAGTAGTATTTAGAATATTAACCCAGATATGTACTTATCTAGAAGGAAATAAACCAAATATTCTGATTATCTCTGGGTGGCATGGTTAGAGTATGTGTGATTTTTATTTTTTCATATGCTTCAATTTCAGCAGAATTTTCTTCCACAAACCTCAAGCGCTTTAACGATAAACATTATTATATTACAGGGGCACATGGCTCGCTCAGTGCGTTAAGCATCCCATTCTTGGATTCGGCTCAGGTCATGATCTCACAATTTCATGAGTTTGAGCCCCATATCAAGTTCTGCACTGAAAGTGCAGAACCTGCTTGGGATTCTCTGTCTCCCTCTCTCTCTGCCCCTTCCTGCTTGCATAGTCTCTGTCTCTCTCAAAATAAATAAGTAAATAAAAACTTTAAAATGTTACACATTACAAAATATTTTAAGATAACAATGTTGATAGTATTTAAAAAGATTTTTTTAATGTTTATTTATTTATTTTTGAGAGAGAGAGAGCGAGCAAGGGAGGGGCAGAGACAGAGGGAGACACAGAATCCAAAGCAGACTCCAGGCTCTGGGTCTCAGCACAGAGCCCGATGCAGAGCTCAAACTCAGGGACTGGGAACCTACTTAAAAAAATAATAAACAAACAAATGAATAAATAAGTAAAAAATAAACTAGTGAGGTCGAAGAATTTTTGAAAGGTACCCATAAGTACTTCTGTGGAATCAGGAAAAGGACACAAATATATGCAAGTGTCACATAGGACACTGTGACCCTAGGTTAAACAGAAGAGTTCATGCAATGGAACTATCCACAATCGCCAAAATGTATATAAAAATAGCTATTAGAGTTCTAATAAAAGATTATATATAATAATGGTCTTTATGCTGAGAGTTATTGCTTAAAACTTTTATTTCTTTGTTGGGATTTTCAGATCCACCATGGCATTTACTGATTTAGTGAACTGTTTTTAAGGGACAATTGTGTTCCCTCCAAAAGAGATGTAAAAATCAAATATTCTCTACATCTCTTTCATTTTATTATTATTTTTAACATTTTTTTAAGTTTATTTATTTATTTTGAGAGAGAGAGAGCGAGCATGTGTGCGCACATGAATGGGGGAAGGGCAGAGAGGGAGAAAGAGAGAATCCTAAGCAGGCTCTGCACCATCAGCACAGAGCCAGACGTGGGGATTGAACTCACAAACTGCGAGATCATGACCTGAGCTGAAGTTGGACACTTAACCAACTGAGCCACCCAGACACCCTGTATCTCTCTTATTTTAAACTGACAGTATCATAGTAAAAAATAATAATAAAATTTTCAATATACAACTTTTTGTGTTTTAGACTAATCTGTATAAATAAAGCATAAAGACTAGCTCTAAGGATTAGAGATGACCTACCTAGGTTTGTTGCTATAAAGACAAATTATCCAGAAGTAAATATTAATCTAAGTATTAGCATTTATTTCTCTTTAGTTTCCCCCTCTGATAATTATTTCCCTCCAACATTTCCCTTTTTTAAAAAAATGTTTATATATTTATTTTGAGAGTGAGAGCAGGAGAGAGGCAGAGAGAGAGAGAGAGAGGGAGAGAGAGAATCACAAGCAGGCTCTGTGCTGTCAGTGCAGAGCCTGACACAGGGCTCAATCCCACAAACTGTGAGATCATTACCAGAGCTGAAATCAAGAGTCAGACACTTAACTGACTGAGCCACCCAGGCACCCTGAAACCCCTTTTATTTAATTTTATTAATCATTTTACAATTCATAATAATAGTTTCAGAAAACACAGTGATTTCAATCAAGAAATATGTCCCAATCTCTAGATGACTTAGATTTAATAAATCCCACTGTCCAGGTAACTTGGTTAATTAAAAATTATTTGTATTAACTATGGACAACAAATTGATGGTTACCAAAGGGTGGGGGGGGATGGGTTAAATGGGTGATGGGTATTAAGGAAGGCACTTGTTGAGATGAGCACTAAGTGTGGTATGTAAGGATTAAATCACTAAATCCTACACCAGAAACTAATATTACACTGTATGTTAACTAACTGGTATTTAAATAAAAACTTGAGGGACACCTGGGTGGCTCAGTTAAGCATCCAACTCTTGGTTTCAGCTCAGGTCAAGATCTCACAGTTCATGGGTTTGAGCCCCACGTTGGGTTCTAGGCTGAAAGTGCAGATCCTGCTTGTGATTCTCTCTCTCTGCCCTCTACTACCCCCACCCACTCTCTCTCAAAAATAAATAAATATTGGGGCGCCTGGGTGGCTTAGTCGGTTAAGCGTCCAACTTCAGGTCAGGTCATGATCTCACATCCATGAGTTCAAGCCCCGCATCGGGCTCTGTGCTGTCAGCTCAGAGCCTGAAGCCTTCTTCAGATTCTGTGTCTCCCTCTCTCTGTGCCCCTACCCTACACATGCTCTGTCTCTCTGTCTCTCAAAAAATGAATAAACGTTAAAAAAAATTTTTTAATATATTTCAAAAATAAATAAAAATTTAAAAGACGAATCTAAAAAAAAGATTTGTAATGCAGTTTCTAATATATGAAATTAAATTTCAAAATTAAAACAATTTTTATAACAAACACTGACCTAAATTTTGGTGCCATATTTTATAAACAACTTTTCATTAAAACGAAACGAAATATTCTGCCTCATATGATAAATCACAGTATCCCTCTGATCTGAAACATTCAATATCTTGTGTTTCCTTTTTCTTTGTTCCATCCATTTATTCATTAAATACTTAATGAATACAACCAAATCTATGTATACCCCATAGTACCTAACAATATACATAAGGCATATATACACCCAACTTATGGCTAGAAACTAATAATGGAAAGAAGACATTTTCATTATTACCTCCAATAGCGTAAACCATCCCTCCCAGAACTGCTACTCCCAGCCCACATCGAGCCTGATGAAGTGAAGACACAGTGGTCCAGTACTGGCTAAAGGTGTCAAAACGTTCTACACAGCTGAGGGCTCTGCTATCACTCCAACGACCCCCCTGTAACCGAGTATATCCACCTGAACGAAGGAAAGGAGATACATAGCAAATCCCTTACTTAAATATGCAAATGACAGACATTCAGTAATTAACTATTTCATAACAAGGAATACTGCTTTAAAGCCTGCAATATATACATTATTATTTTTAAATGCACCAAGTCCTGAAAGATTATGGCTTAAATGCAATGTAGTCAACTATGGTGTTCTACCACCTGGTTTTGGTTTTAATAGAACGTTAGATAAAACATAAAAGGAGCTGGTTATCTGTCTAGTTAGGAATTTTCATTATGACTTCTATTAATTTTTTTTCAATTAAAAATAGTGAGTTGAGGGGTGCCTGGGTGTCTTAGTCAGTTAAGCAACCGACTCTTGATCTTCGCTCAGGTCATGATCCTATGGTTCATGAATTCGAGCCCCACATTGGGCTCAGCACACTGACAGTGCAGAGCCTGCTTGGGATTCTCTCTCCCTCCTTCTCTGACCTGCTTGCTCTCTCTCTCTCAAAACAAATACACTTTAAAAAAAAGTGAGTTGAAACCGTCACATCCCATCAGTAAAAAAAATTTTAGCATGCACTCAAAAATTACATATTTATATATGATATTATATATCTAATCACATACAAATTATAAATCATATTATGAAGTGAATATAAAATATTATGTCTATAAATTTGGACAATTTGTCTCTATATGTCACGTATTAATAAGGTATAATGCTTTTTTAAAATAAAAAAGAGGTTTGAATATGTTCATCTGATACTGTGAATTATCCTGCACACTCACACTTTAGAGACCAATGGTTCCTACAATCCCTAATCATCTGAAATACCATGAATAGTCAAAAATTTTGAGATTTTCCTTATTTTTCACTAGAATTCACATTTTTAACTTTTAAAGCAGTATTTCTTAAGTCGTTATTTGACAAAAATTGGACAATCTAAGAACCAACAATCTAGATCACAGAATAATAGACGTCAAATAAGTAGCTATTTATTCTTAGATGTATCCACTGTACTAAACATAATTTCTTAATCTGTAGCCTATATGTGAAATTAAATATGCCTATTTGACACACCTGCATATTCTGATGTGTAAAATAACAACAAAATACTAAAACGTTTTAATCCTAAAAAGAGATCATTTGTATCACATTTTAAAGGTTCTCACCTACTGCATACAGGTACTTTCTTGCCTTCTTCCGAGGTCGAACCTTAGATGTCTGCAGAAAACTACAAAATTTGTTCTCTTTGGAAGATTTGCACACCTCACAGTACTCTTTCAAAAGTGTTTGCAATGCAACACGAAGATTGAAATCAGATACTCCTAAAGCAAGTTTAACAAGATAATGTTTCAATTAACTTTAAAATAATATTGAAAAAACATGTTTCCATAAAGATAAAATACAAATACCAAAAAATAAAAACTCATCATCAAGCAATGGTGCTTGTTTTCTACAATATAAATTTTATTTTTCTCATTATTACTAAAGAATATACTTTCCTTAAATCAAAGATTGTTTTTAACAATATTCTTCTTAACATCTAACTTGAAAACACATGCATGAGGATTTCCAAGGATGGCAAAGTGAAACAGAATCACAATTATCCAACAAAATGGAAAAATAAAATAGCCCAATACCTACATTTACAGCTTAAGAACAAAAAGATATAAAATTATGTCATATGCTTTAAAAAATGATAGTCAAAGCAAGAAACAAAAGATTCTAGTGGGATGAGGTCCATCTCCTAAAAAGACTTTGAGAATGATTGGGTAGATTGGGTAGACCCTGCACAAGGATCCTTAGCTGAGGTGAAGTGAGGATAAAAGTCAACCTGTGTCCCACTTGGCAAGCTCTAAGATCTTGCCCCCTGAAAGGGCACTATTTTCTAATTTGCACAAAGGCACCAAATATGCCAGTAAGGGACTATCTCCAAGCCTTGAAGCCCAGAAGCAATATTGAGGAAACAAGGTCAACTAAAGAAATCTTGAGAATTCTCACTAATACCTAATAATTTGGAAAAGTAGAATGAGTAGGTATGAAGCAGAACTGAGAAGTCAAAGAAAAAAAGAACATTCTGAAATCCTTTGGGGGGCGCCTGGGTAGCTCAGTTGGTTAAGCCTCTGACTTCAGCTCAGGTCATCATCTTTACAGCACTGGGCTCTGTGCTGACAGCTGAGAGCCTGAAGCCTGCTTCGGATTCTGTGTCTCCCTCTCTCTTTGCCCCTGCCCCATTCATGCTGTCTGTCTCTCTCAAAAATAAATAATAAAACATTAAAAAAGAAAAGAAAAGAAATCTGCTGGGGCGCCTTGAGTGGCTCCGTCTGATGAGCATCTGACTTCGGCTCACGGTTCATGATCTCACAGTTCCTAAGTTCAAGCCCCGTATCTGGCTCTCTGCTATCAGCACGGAGACCTCTCTGGATCTTTGGATGCTATGCCCCGCCCTCCCTCCTCCCACCCCCGCACATCTGTGGCTCACAGTCTCTTTCTCAAAAATAAATAATAAAATGTTAAAAAAAAAAATGAAATCCTTTAAAGGACCATCAGTAAATGCAGAATCACCAGAGCTTGCCATCTAACAGAGCACAGTACTAGCCAAAGTCCACATCAGTAAGACATATCCTTAGCTGGGTTAAGTAAGCCCTGCGACAAGATCAATAATTGGATTTTAGAGAGAGTTCAGAGGCCAGGTCCCTAAGCAAATATCTAAGCCTTAGCAGATTTCTGTTCTTCCACCACCTTCATACTTCAGGCTAGAAAGAACTGGCCAAAATACAACACAATCTTCAAATTTTAGATGTAAGAAACAAAGTTATTACACTAAGGCAAAAAAGGTGTCAAGGAGAATTAGCTCTTACATTATCAGAGTTAAACTGGTTTGAACTGAGTTGCCCATGTTATGCATGAGCAATATATCAAGAAATAACAATTCAACTATTGAAATATATCCCAGGAGGGGCACCCAGGTGGCTCAGTCCATTAAGCATCCAACTTCAACTCAAGGCATGATCTCAAGGTTTGTGAGTTGGAGCCCCACATCAGGCTCTGTGGTGACAGCTCAGAGCCTGGAGCCTGCTTTGGATTCTGTGTCTCCCTCTTTCTCTGCCTCTTCCCCCCCCCCGCTCACTCTGTCTCTTTCTCTTTCACTCTCTCTCAAAAAGAAATAAATGTTATATTAAAAAATAAATAAAAATTGAGTAACTAAATAAAATATATCACAGGAAAAAGAAAAGAAGGAGATTGAAGAATTCAATCTGGAAAAAAACATTAGCCATAAACAGAAACAGATCTGCCATAAATGCTTCATAGGATAGAATTACTTAAGAATATAGATCCTATTGGGGTGTCTGGGTGGCTCAGTTGTTTAAGCATCTGACTCTTCATTTTGGCTCAGGTTATAATCCCACAGTTCTTGGGATCAAGCCCTGCCTCAGGCTCTGCACCGACAGTGTGGAGCCTGCTTGGGATTCTCTCTCTCACCCTCTCCCTGTCCCTCCCCCCACATGAATACTGTCTCTCTCTCTCAAAATAAATAAATAAACATTATAAAATATATATACACGTATATATGTGTGTGTGTATATATATATAGATAGATAGATCCTATTAAAAAAAAGAGCTTGGGTCATCTGGGTGGCTCAGTTGGTTGAGTGGCAGACATCATCTCAGGTCATGATCTCACCATTTGTGAATTCAAGCTCCATATCAGGTTATGCGCTAACAGCTCAGAACCTGCTTCGGATTCTGTGTCTCCCTCTCTGCTCCTCCCCCACTCATGCTCTGTCTCTCTGTCTCTCAAAATTGAATAAATGTTAAAAAAAATAAAATAAAAAACTTCTTTAAAAAAGTTTTTAAAATATTTTTATTTATTTTTGAGAGAGAGCAAGACAGAGTGCGAGCAGGGGAGGGACAAAGAGAGAGGGAGACACAGAATCCGAAGCAGGTCCCAGGCGCTGGGCTGTCAACACAGAGCCTGACATGGGGCTCAAACTCACAAACCACGAGATCATGACCTGAGCCGAAGTCAGACGCTTAACCGACTAAGCCACCCAGGTGCCCCAAAAGAACTTCACTTTTTTTGTTTTGTGTTGTTTAAGTAGAGAGAGCAAGAGCGAGAGAGAGAGAATCCAACCAGGCTCTGCACTCTCAGTGTGGACCTGATGCAGGGCTTGAACCCATGAACTGGGGGATCATGACCTGAGCTGAAATGAAGATCAGATGCTTAACTGACTGAGCCACCCAGGCGCCCCTCTCTCTCTTTTTTAACTATTTATTTATCTTGAGAGCGAGAGAACAGGGGAAAGCTTTTGTCCTCGTCCTAAACGATTCCACAAAAATGTGTTTGGGTAATTTCTCTCTCCTTATTTTAGCATTTAAATACAGTTTTCATTATTTGTGGACTCCTTATTTGGGAATACATGTACTCACTGAAATGCATTTGTAACCAAAATTAAAACTCATGGTGCTTTCCTAGTCATTTACAAACATGCCACAGAGTGGCAAAAAGTATGAATCACCTGACATGCGTGTTTCCAGGTGAGACCTGAACAAGGTGATGCTTTGCCTCTTGTTTCAGCTCTCATACTATAAAGAAGTGTCCTTTTCACAATTTATTTAGTGCCATGCTTCACATTTTTGTGTTTTCATTGATTGCATTGTTAAAAATGACCCCAAGCCTACTGTTGAAGTGCTGTCTAGTGCTCCTAATTGCAGGAAGCCTGTGATGTGCTTTTTGGATGTATTAGATAGGTTTCATTCAGCCATGAGTGCTATTGGCCATGAGTTCAACATTAATGAATCAAGTATATAAATTAAATAAGGTTCTTCTGATAGAAACACATAAAATAAGGCAAAAATATTGTGACCAGGGTAAGAACTTACCCAGTATTTCCTCTAGGAACAATATTTCAGTATTTGCCAATTCAATGTTTGCAGCAACTTTACAGAGCATAATGATGGTGAATAATGAGAACTGATTAATGTATGTGCCTTAATAAAAGGTAACATTCAGAAAAACCTATAAAATTCTGTTTACACTGTTAACAGAGCGCAAAAAAAAACTAAAAATCTGCATTAAATATATATATTTTTAAGTTTATTTATTTATTTTGAAAGAGCACAAATGGCAGAGAGGCAGAGAGAGGGGGAGAGAGAGAGAATCCCAAGCAGGCTCCTCTGCACTGTCAGGGGGTAGCCCAATGCAGGGCTCAAACTCATGAACCGTGAGATCATGTCCTGAGCTAAAATTAAGAGTCACAGGCCTCACCGACTGAGCCACCCAGGCACCCCCATATTGAATACAATTTTTTCACAGAATTATACCTTTATTGCTAATGCTGTATTTAATTCATAAGAAACTCATTTGTAACTCAGTCACATCCTAAAGTTTCAGTGTATAACAAGAGTAAGAGCTTCAAATCTTGAAACCAGGTCTAAGGTACTTTTTAAAAATAAATTTAGGGTGCCTGGGTGGCTCAGATCATGGTTTTTGAGTTTGAGCCCCACATTAGACTCTCCACTCTCAGTGCTGAGTCCCCTTCGGATCCTCTGTCTCCTTCTCTACCTCTCCCCCACTCGCAGTCTCTCAAAAATAAACAAACATTTAAAAATAAATAAATAAATAAATAAATTTAAGCATGGGGTGCCCGGCTGGCTCAGTCAGTGGGGCAAGTAACTCTTAATCTTAGGGTTGTGGGCTCAAGCGCCACATTGGGTATAGAGAGTACTTAAAAATAAAATCTTAATTAATGAATTAATTTAAATACATATTATCATTTTTCTAATACAATTAAAGCTATTTTATACTATGATGAAAAGTATTTTCAAAGTTTCATACCTAAAGACAATTCAATTCTAATATCATTAGAAGCTATGATATTGTATCAATATAAAATTCATTTTTATTATTTTTTTAAATGTTTCTTTACTTAGAGAGAGAGAGAGAGAGAGAGAGCACAAGCAGAGAGAGGGAGAGAGAACCCCAGCAAGGTTACACAGGGAGCCCAATTCGGGGCTCGATCCCACAAATCATAAGATCATGACCTGAACCAAAATCAAGAGTTGGATGATTAACCAACTGAGTCACCCAGGAGCGAATATAAAATTATTTTTATAATGAGAAGACTTACAAGATTTATTGTTTGGGTTTTGTTTTTAGCATATGCATTTTCCTCAAATGTCAGGTTTTGCTGTATTTATCTTACACTGAAATATAATCAGTATTACCAAAAACAGCAGTGGTATTTTAGCTCTGTTACTAATTTTATCTACACCTCTAATCTCCCTTAGTATTTAATCTCAAGAAAGGTATGTAAGGATTTGATTAAAATAATGGCTAGAAATACTGAAATACCACTATCCACAAAACACCAAAGTTGTATCTTGCATATAGTAATCATTCAATTAATGTCTGCTGTTGAACTGAAAAATGAAAACATTATCACATTTCAACAGAAAAAGCCACTGGATAATGACTCATTTGACAAGCAACAAAAAAAATTACCTTCAATATACTTTAAAAGCCTCTGAGGAGGTAATAAAGGGAATCGAATTGGTTCTAGCACTTCCACCACATGTTTTCTTCTTTTTCCCAGATCCTTCAGAATCCATTGCATTGCAGCTAAGAAGACCTGATATTCATCCTCAATACTAAGCTCTTCACTTCGCAAAATTTTGATCAGTTGATCTTTTGTAAGTGCCAGGAACTCTTCCCCACTATGAACCTCCAAGAAATGAACATGAATGTAGTTTTCTGTGAATTCCAAAAGATTATGGCAGGCAATTTGCTCAGAGAACTGAAAGATCCCAATGCAGTTCAGTGGATCAATTTGTCCTTTCAGAAATTCACAGCAAAGATTAACAACTTCAGTCAACTGTAGCATGTCTGCTGCAACAATCAACTCCTGTACATTATTCACCCCTATGTTCACTATACCTAGGGAAACAGGGACACAAATTAACCAAAAAAATAAAAACAAACATTTGACATGTTCAAAAAGCATTATTTATTTAATATATTAAATCCACTGACAGTTTAGTCAGTGTTTGCAGAGTTGATAGACGCTAGTAAAAGAACAAAGAGATGCCTAGGTGGCTCAGTCAGTTAAGCATCTGACCTCAGCTCAAGTCATGATCTCACAGCAGCTCACAGCCTGGAGCCTGCTTCGGATTCTGTGTCTCCCTCTCTCTTTGCCCCTCCCCTGCTCACTCTCTCTCTCAAAAATAAATAAACCTTAAAAAAAATTTTTAAGTAATTTTTAAGAAAGCAACAAAGGATTTGTAGAAAGAGCAGAAAACTAAATGATGATAATTAACATTTATGGAACACTTACAACGGATAGACATGTTAATTGCTTTAGACATTCATTTAACTGTCACCACAACCCCATATAGTAGATATTATTTTTTCTTTTCCTATGAAGAAAAAGAATCAAAAAGTTTAAATGATTTGTCACCAAGTCACATGATCAAGTGATTGAGGGTAGGGATTGACATCAAAATCCATGCTTTTAACATAAGGCTGTATGCACCTAACATTTACTAAGGCACTGGGGTGAGTAACACAAGGTCTCCATCTTCAATTATGATGTGCCATACAAAGATTAATTTTTAATACTAGGTATAATCAGGAGTCTATAACATATGAGAAGTTTTAAATACTTAACATTTAAGCAACTATGTATACCACTCTCTTTCTAGATGGCTTCACTTTCATATATTTACATATGTGACTTTGAGAGGATACCAAATAGTCAATTATATTTAGAAGGGGGAAAAATAACACTGTAATTCTCCTACCTGATAAGGATAAACTGTCCATTCAATCTTATACTTTCCCTTCATCCCCTTTATGATATTCACTCCATTAAACTATTTGTTTAAAGTTTGTATTTCCAATAAAATTTATAAAGTCTGTTGGGGGAAGGCTTGTCCCTTCCATGTTCTCAATGCCTTGCACACACTAGGTGCTCAAAAAATTTGTTTTAAATAAATGAATGGCCAAAGAGATTGTGGTAAGAGAAGAATATGGCTTGTTGAATGCAAACAGGGATTTCTGAAAGTATTAAGAAATGGAATCCACCATGGGAGTAAATGGTAGTGGCTGCAGAAAAAATGGAGGTAAGACTCAGTTGAATGAAGTGAGAATTCACTACGAATTTGGATAAGATAAGATCATGGGATGTGATCTATGAAGACTGAATGACTGTTACTGGATAAAGCCAAGAGTTACTTGAGAGCAAGACAAAGAATGCCCTATAACTTAATAAGGCTTTATAGCTTACAAAAAGTGCTTTTACATTTATTAAAATGTATCTCCATTAACCTTCACATGAATTATGAAATGCTATCCCCACTTAATAACTAAGGAAAATGAGGTTCTCACAAGCTCATTTCAAATTTGTAAGTACCTAATTACACTATCTATAAAGCTCTGTGAAGGCAGCGGCTGTGCCTATCTGGTGTACTGTCATATCCCAAGTGCTTAGCTCACAAAAAGTATTCATGTGGGGCACCTGGCTGGCTCAGTCAGTAGAGCATGCAACTCTCTTGATCTCGGGGGTTGTGAGTTGAAGCCCCACCTTAGGCATAGAGCTTATTCTTAAAAAACTATTCATAAATATGTTGAAAGAATGAACAGTTGACTAAAGAAATGAAAATGCCTTGTATCACATAGCTAATTAGTGACAGAACTAGATCACAAACCCAGGTTATTTGATTTTAAGAAAAGTATATAAAAATCTAATGTGAGAAATATCTGTTAAGATCTATTAAACTGGGAATGGTTAATAAAGAATGTACAGATAAATCCAAAGGAGAGATCAACAGAGTAACAGGTTTTGCTGTGCCCACATCCCCCTAAAAGGAAATGCTATTACAATGAAAGAACATGTTTTTTAAGAACAAATTGTATCAAAGACTGCAAAGTTCCCTGTCCAATAAATACTCAATATTCATTTTCTTTTCATCCTTTACTAACAGAACCTACATTTTGTTGTGGGCGGTAATTGTGCCCTGCTGAAAATTACATTTCTTAGTCTCCCTTACAGATTAGGAATGAATTTTTTGCTGTTTGGCCAATGGGATATAGGCAGCAGTTACTGGGCAGGGCTCCCAGAAAAACTTACAAAGAGCATACACTTAGCTACCAGGCCCTTTTGCCTTTTCCCCTTCCTCCTTTCATTGGCTGGAGTTCAGTGATTATGAGATTAGAAGCTACAAGCTATAGATGGTGGAGCGAAATGTTGGGAAAATAATAGGACACCAGTGACATGAAACCACCCTACTATCTTTGGAATGCCTACTATGAATTCACTTTTGTGGAAAAATAAATTTCTATCTTGTTAAGCCACTTTATATCTTCTACTAGTAGCCAAATGTTATTCTTAACTGTTATACCAATTTTAGCCTTAAATTTCAGTTTTCTAGAATGTTGTTTCTCTCAAATGTGCTCAGTACTATTTATTTCTCTGGGTTTTACTACTTTTTATTTATTTGATGGAAGTGCTAATCATCAACAATATGATGATAGTACCAGGAACATTGTCTTTCAATAAGCATCTCTTGTTGCTATCCTTAAACAGAGGCAGAATAGGTACTTTGTAGCATTGTTTCTGTTTTTATGTAGTTCATTAATTCCATCAGATTAATCTGTGTTAATTTACATTTTACAAATAAAAGAAGCAGGGACATTTATGAAACAGTTTTCAGCTCACACAAATCAGTCAGAAAAGATAAAAACTTCCTCAACGCTAATTTGTACACTAGTCGATAGACAGGGCTGCATTGCTTTTGGTAAATAAAAGATAGTCATTTTATAATCTCCAATTTAAGAGTTATTTTCTGATATTTTCCAAAAAGCAATATGAAAGAACACAAAGAAATTACCTTTTGTCATTTTCCAGGTTTAAATACCATGAATTAAATAAATAATACTTGAGGCACCTGGGTAGCTCAGTTGGTTGAGCATCTGACTTCAGCTCAGGTCATGATCTCACTGTTCCTGAGTTCAAGCTCCACGTTAGGCTCTGTGCTGACAGCCTGGAGCCTGGAGCCTGTTTCAGATTCTGTCTCCCTCTTTGCCTCTGTCCCTCCCCCACTCATGCTAACTCTCGCTCACACGCTCTCTCTCTCTCTCAAAAATAAACATTAAAAAAAATTTTAAATAAACAATACTTTTTAAAGAAACAATACTTTATCTGGTCACATAATTATCTCCCATCAAGTAATCCTTTAGGAGAGCACGATGACCAAACACAGTCTCTGTTTTCAAATATGTTTTCTAATTATAAGAGTAATATATATTCACCACAGAAAAAAACCTTAAGGCAGAAAAGTATAAAAATGAAAATGACACATCTTCCCATATACACTGTATTAACACTTTAGTGTATTTCTTTTAAATCTTTGTCCTGTGTATATTTATGTTACCTATCATATAAAACTTATACTTCATAATTTTTGTGTGCATTTTTTAATGTCATTAAAATTAAAAAATTTTTTAAATAAAAGTTTTAATTGAAATATATACATGCTGATTATAAATCAGAAAAAAAAAGAGAGAGAAAAATAAGGATTATCCATATTCCATCATCCAAAGATAAACACTTGTCAACACTGGTCTTTTTACTGTGCACAAATACAAATAATTTTTTTCTTTAAAAAACTAGGGAAGTACTTATACCCAGTTTTTTTTCTATATATTGTAAATACTCTTCCACAATATAATTGAAAAATCTAAAAAATATTCCATGATATATATATGTGCCATAATTTATTTAATCATATAACCTGAGGGACAATTAGATTGTATTCAATTATATGTTATTATAAATAAAGTTACGATAAACATCTTGGTACATAAATATTTGCCTGCAGCACTAATTGATTCCTTATGATTCCTAGAAAAGGAATACTGGGTCAAAAGATAGAACTTTTCAAACACCGATGATAGGATATTGTTAAATTACTTTCCATATAAACTGTATCAACTTATTTATATTCCCATTGCAATACCCGAGTGATTACACCATTCTTCATTCAAAGCTAAAGGCTTACTTGACATACCTGTATATATGAAATCTAGAAGTATCTGAAAGATTCCAGCATCAATTCCTAGAATCTGTACAACATCTTTTGAGGACTCTTTCATTCCTCCAGTGAACAAAGCTGCAAAGTAAGGACTACTGGCAGCCAAAACGAGCCGATGAACTTTAAAAGTTTCCTTCCCAACTTGCAACTGCACATCACAGAAATGCTCTCCATTCCTCATTTTATTGATCTGGGCCAAGATGAGATGGGCATGTTTATCTGATGAAAAAGGATTATCACCAGCCTTGGGACAGTCCTCATTAGCCATGATGATGACAGATTAATTAAAAGAACTGTTGCCCATAATCTGGTCCTACCCTGAAAAACAAAATAGACAACATATTTTTGTGCTTAACATGTCTTCTATTCATACACATATCAAACATTCGCTATGCTCAAGAAGCTTACAATCTATTTAGGGACATAAAACACACATGAAATAAATAAGGACTAAATTATGTGGTACTTTCCTAATAGGGTTTCAAGAAGGGAATAAGTAATGGGGCCTAAAATAATTGGAGGATGCTTTACAGAAGAAATGGGACCTAAAAGGGGTGACTTGGTGGCTCAGTCGTTTAAGCATTTGACTCAGGTCATGATCTCGCAGTCTGTGGGTTCAAGCCCCGCATTGGGCTCCGTGCTGTCCAGCTCAGAGCCTGGACCCTGCTTCAGATTCTGTGTCTCCCTCTCTCTCTGCCCCTCCCCTGCTCATGCTCGGTCTCTCAAAAATAAGTAAATGTTAAAAAAAAAAAAAAAAAGAAAGAAATAGTACCTGAAAGATAAAGATTAACATATGAGGAGAGGGCATAAGCCCTTCTGGGTGAAGTAAAGAAAATAAGGCACAAAGACAAAAGTTTTTGTACACTTTAGTAAGGAGGAACACAATCTAGCCAGAACAAATTTTCAAAAACCAGTTGTGTGAGTGTCTCGGTCACTTGAGCAACTGACTTCAGCTCAGGTCATGATTTCACGGTTCATGGGTTTGAACCCCACATCAGGCTCCTTGCCGTCAGCACCAAGCCCACTTTGGATCCTCTGTCCTCTTCTCCCTGCCCCTTCCCTTGCTCATGCTCTCTCAAAAAATAAAAACATTAAAATGAAAAAAAAAACAACAACAACAATGGTGATCAGGCCAACTGTTAACTTACAATCCTTCAATTTACATACTTCCCTTAGCATACAAAGCCCTTCAAATCTCACCTCTACCTGTCCAGTCCTATTTCCCATACTCCTCTTTGAACTAAATACTTCAACAAAACCTAACAATTTGCAGTTCTCTAAAAGTGTCTCTTTCAAGGCATCCTTCCTCACCTTTTCCTTTTGGATCTTTGCTATAATTCAAGACTCTGTTCAAACATAATTTCCTGCAGAACCATACCTGTTCCTCTCTCCTCTGGATTTGATGCTCACCCTAAGCTTACCTATTTTACAGCCTATATCACACTTTACCTTGTCAGACACTACCACCTTACTCCCTACAGATACATACGTTCTCTGAAAGCTCCATGAAAGACAGTCCCTTAAAGGCAGGAACTATCTTTCATAACAGTAGCACTAGTATCTAACATATATTAGGTTTTCAAATGTTTTTGAAATGAAGGAGTACAATGAGAAATAACAATAGCTTAGGCTGTTTTTATTTGTTTAACTATGATAATTATTCCACACATTCCGCCAATTGTAATTCTCACAATAATTAAAAAGCTAGAAGAAAATATACTGTTATTTGAGGGGTGCCTGGGTGGCTGAGTCAGTTGGACATCCAACTTCAGCTCAGGTCATGATCTCACCGCTCATGCGTTCAAGCCCCGCATCGGGCTCTATGGTGACAGCTCAGAGCCTGGTGCCTGCTTCAGATTGTGTCTCCTTCTCTCCCTGCTCCTCCCCTGCTCACACTCTGTCTCTCTCTCTCTCTCTCTCTCAAAAATAAACATTAAAATAATAACAATAAAAATAAAAGATACTGTTATTTGAAGTGAGAGAGAAGGGGGACACCTGGGTGGCTCAGACAGTTGGGCGTCTGACACCGGTTCAGGTCATGATCTCATGGCATGAGTTCACACCCAGGGTCAGGCTCTGTGCTGACAGTTCGAAGCATGGAGCCTGCTTCAGATTCTGTGTCTCCTCCTCTCTCTGCCTCTCCCCAGCTCGCACTCTGTCTCTGTCTCTCTCTCAAAAATAAATAAACATTAAAAAAAAATTGTTTTTTGAAGTGAGAGAGAAGGAAACTGAAAAGTTTCCCAAGGACACAGTGTTAGTATAACAGTACTCTCAGTATTTGAATCCAAGTCTTTTTACTCTAAATCCTAGCCTTTTCCTACCATATCACATGCATAGGAACTATCAGGCCAGGTTATAGAGAAAAGGCTTTGAAATCCAAGCACAGAAATGTAGACATGAGCCCTTATAGGCTCAAGAGTAAACATCAGAACTGTTATATGAACCTTCCAGGGGATGAACTGAGAGGCAGCAAAGTCCTTGAAAACAGCTTTACAGCTTCAACAATGAGAATCAAAAGGATAAAATCCAACTTACTTTTTGAATAAAGAAACCATGAGATTCAGTAATTTAAGACATTTGTAGATGAAGCACAGGGGAAATCTAAGATGACTAAGGTTTTGTAATTTAGGCATCAAAGGGATTTGGTAATAAGACTGACAGAAAGGTGTGGGCTCATGTTAGAAAAAAAGTTGGTAAGTTTATAGCATTCAGTCAAATTTATCAAAGTAAAACTCACTAAGCCGATTTTCATGATTATCTAGGAATTGAGAAATTTGATTAAGAGGTCCCAAGGTAGCTGCTAAAACTTCACATCAGCATTTACAGAATGCCAACATATTACATTTAGCTGGCATATAAAAGCAAACAGTGCATTTGTCTCTACACAGAAATTTGACCTGCAGATATTATTAAACATGACATGGCTGTTAGGCTTTTTTCTGCTTTAGATTTCTTCCAGTCAGCGTATTTTGGACCCCAGTGGCTTAATTACAAGCTATCTTCAAGGCATCAAGCACTGCCACTGACCTAAAATGCTGCCTCCTGCTACAAAAAAAGAGTTCACTGAATATCCATCCACTCCGGTAGCAGTCAGCAGAAATTGTCACCATGCTTCTTAGTAACTGCTAATACTACCTCCAGTGCCAGTGAGGAACTTCATTCCAAACGGCGGCACATGAGTGACCGTATTTCCAAACGGAAAGAACATTAACTCAGGGAAACTGCATAGGGATGTAAGGGACACACCTCAAGAGACCCAAACTTGAAAGGCAGATTATAAGGTGGAGATGCTCAGAAGTAAAGACGACCTATGTTTGGTGGCCTTGACTTCACTGCCGAGAGCATCGGGAAGCTCCTTCAGCAAAGGGTGTCAGAGCAAGCGTCAAAAAAAAGGAGGCTCTTTGTGCTTAAGCTGGGCACCTGGAGAGTCAGAGCTGCTGCGACACTACAAGCAGATAAGCAGTCGGTACTAACTAAAAGGCGGGGAAGGCATCTCAGACTTATCTGGGGCTAGCGGACTGGCTACGAGCCTGCGGATTCCCCGGTGGGGGCGGGGAAAGGAGGCTGGAGCGGAGCGGATCAGACCAAGCCAAAGGTGAAGGCGAAAACACTTCGACTATCAGAGGCACGCCAGAGCGGCATGAGGAACCGGTTCCAGAGGTCCCCTCCTCAAGGGTCCCAAGAGCTGTGAGAGCCGAAGAGGCCATTCCAACCCCGTCATGGTCGCACCCGGACGCAGTCCTTCTTACCCGCCGCTTCCCCTTCCCGCCGGCGCCCGCGCTGGCTCTGCGCGCGCAGTAGCTACCGGCGCCGCGCCGGCGCGGAGAGGGCGGGGTAAACCTGGCAAGGCCGAGGAGGCGGAGGTGACTGGGAAGTGTGGTCGCTGGAGGGCTGGAGGCGAGGCCCGGCCTATTGGAAGGTGCCTTTCGTGTACAGGCTCTCGCGGATTCTGCGCGTGCGCAGTGTTCTTCCGCTAGCGGGTAGCCACGGCCCCAGGGACTTACAGGGCTCTGGCCCAGGGCTGGTGCTGGATTTCCCGCTGGGGAGCTGCAGTGCTTCAAGCCCAAGCTCCTCCATGTTGGCGCTGGTTCTCTCGACAGTTCGTTCCACCGACGCTCTCCATTCTTGTAGCGTCCCAGACAGCCAGCGAACCTGTGTTAAGGAAGGACTGAGACAACCCTCCCCGCCGCCCCGCGCCGCGCTTTTTTTCTTTATTTACAATTTTATTTATTTTATTTTTATTTTATTTATTTTATTTTTATTTTTTATGTCTTTATTTTATTTTGAGAGACAGACAGAGAGCGAGTGGGGGAGGGGCAGAGAAAGAGGGAGACACAGAATCTGAAGAAGTCTCCAGACTCAAAGCTGTCAGCACAGAGCCCGACGCGGGGCTCGAACCCAGCAGCATGAGATCATGACCTGAGCCGAAGTCGGATACTTAACCTACTGAGCCACCCAGGTGCCCCCTCGCTCTCTCTCTCTCTCTTTTTTTTTTTTTCAAAAATTGAGATGTAATTGACATATAACATCATGTTAGTTTCATGTGTACAATATGATTCGATATTTCTGTCTTCTCTTTATTCTTGACCGTTCACTCAAATCATTTACTAACTTTGCCTGACTGGGCCCGGCATTGTGGATGGATGCCTACCTTGAGAGAAGGGAGAACTCAAAACGTCTAGTTCTTTTCATGGTTGAACCTCACAATATGTCACATTCGTGGCTTTCAAACGTTTTCACCCCAACCCACAGTGAACAAAAACATTCTGTTTCAAACCCAATAATACCACATGCGTGGTATATTATATATATATGATGCATATATCTGAAACAAAAATTTTCACGGATCTATGTACGTAACGCCAGCAATTCACTAAATTTCTATTTCTTTTTGATTTATTACCCAAAAAATGCTAAAAGGGACCCATCATCACAAAAAAGTTGTCAAAGACTTAGAAATGAGCAAAAGACATTACTTGGGTGTCCTTTTAGTGTAAGTCTAACCGATTCTGGAAGGATTCGAATCCATAGGGACCTCTGACTTTCTATTGGCTAAGCTATTTGCAAGAAAACGGATATTTAAAATAATTTTTGTTCACTCTGTAGAAAAGATAACGCAAAGACATTAAGTTATATTGACCTGTGGGATATTAAACCACCCTTGCCTCTCAGCAAATTCATATCAACATTTCTGTATCTTAGCAAATTATTACAGCGTTCCTGTAACATTTTACTGGCTCCCTAGTTAATTAATATAAATAACATTTTTGGCATGTGTTTATTTTATATTTCTATGACAGTCATAATTTTACCTTTTGGAAAATTATACTTTCAGATCTACTAAAATTAATTTCCTAATTTACTGTTGGGTTGCACCCAGCAATCTGAAAACCAGTGTATATACCTAGGAGTAGAATTGCTGGAACATATGGCATGTACCTCTTCAATAACATTAGAAAATACCTCTTTTCCAAACTCAACCAATTTACATTCCCACCAGCAGTGAATGAGTTCCCTTCCTCCACTTCCTTGTTAACCCTTAGATGTTTAAATTTTATGTAACCTGGTGAGTGTAAAATGGTGTTTTGTTTTTGTTATAATTTACATTACCTGATCATTTATAAGATTAGGCAATAAAAAGATGTTTGTAAGACGCTACAGACTTGGGTGCCTGGGTGGCTCAGTGGGTTAAGCATCTGACTTTGGCTCAGGTCATGATTTCATGGTTCCTGAGTTCAAGCCCTACATTGGGCTCTGTGCTGACAGCTCAGAGCCTGGGGCCTGTCTTGGTTTCTATGTCTCCCCCTCTCTCTAGCCCTCCCCAGCTCGCACTCTGTCTCTCTCTCTCAAAAATAAACATTAAGAAAAAAAAAGATGCTACAGACTGAATTGTGTCCTCCAAAATTCATGTTGAAATCCTAACTCCCACTCTGATGGTATTTGGAGATGGGGCCAGGGGAATGGGGACATCATGATGGGATTAGTGGTCTTACAAAAAGAAATACCAGCAAACTTGTTTCCCTCCTCCTTCTCTTTCTTCCTCTTTCTCACTCCCTCTCTCACCACTGCTCTCTCTCCCCTTGAATCCACTAACCCACAATGCATATGAAGAAGAGATCAAGTAAGCACATGAAGGTGGTGGCTGCCTAAACTAAAAGAGAAGCCTCAGAATGAAACCTACCTTGTTGGCACCTTGATCTTAGACTTCAAAGCCTCCAGAACTGTGAGAAATAAATTTCTGTTCTTTAAGTAACCAAGTCTATGATATTTTATTATGGCAGTCACAGCAGACTAATATGTAAGCCAACTAAGTTTCTTTTTCCATAAAATGGCTATTCATGTCTTCTGTCCATTTTTCTGTTGAAGTATGTTTTTTATTTTTAGGAGGTCTTTGATTATAGGCACACTCATTTTATTATACTTCGCTTTATTGCGCTTCACAGGTATTGCATTTTTTACAAATGCAAAGTCTGTGGCAACCCTCATCAGGCAATTTTATTGGCACCATTTTTCCAACAGCATTTGCTCACTTTGTGTCTCTGTGTCACATTTTGGCAATTCTTGCAATATTTCAAACTTTTCCAGTATTATTATTACGTTTGTTATGGAGATCTATGATCAGAGATTATGACTCATTAAAAGTTCAGATGATGTTTAACATTTTTTAGGTGACAGTAAACACGATTTTTATATGCACTGGGAAGACAAAAAATTCATTTGACTCTGCCATATTCACTTTCTTGTGGTGGTCTGGCACTGAACCCACAATATCCCCAAGGTATAGCTGTATATGTGTTGCCAATATTTTCTTCCTATTTGTGGTTTGTCTATATATATCATTTCTTGTCTCTTTTGATGAATAAAAGCTCATAATTTTACCAATTTATCAGCCTATTTATTTATGTTTTGCACTTCCAATGTGTTGCTGAAGAAATTCTTCCCCTCTCCAGTGTCATAAAGATGTTATTTTGGATTTTCTTCTAAAGTGTTATAATAATTTTACTTTTTTTTTTTTAACGTTTATTTATTTTTGAGAGACAGAGAGACAGAGCGTGAGCAGGGGAAGGGCAGAGAGAGAAGGAGACACAGAATTCAAAGCAGGCTCCAGGCTCTGCGCTGTCAGCACAGATCCCGATGTAGGGCCCGAACTCACGAACTGCGGGGCCCAAACTGACTAACCACGAGATCATGACCTGAGCCGAATTCGGCTGCTAAACCAACTGAGCTACGTAGGCACCCCAAGAGGGAGACACAGAATCTGAAGCAGGCCACAGGCTCCGAGCTGTCAGCACAGAGCCCGACGCGGGGCTTGAACCCACAGACTGAGATCATGACCTGAGCCAAAGTCAGATGTTTAACTGACTGAACCACCCAGGCGCCCCAATAATTTTACTTTTCACAGTTAAGTCATTAGGCATCAATTTTTTTAAGATTAAGATAGGGGTTCAATTCCTTTGTTGGTTTTTAATTTACATAACCAATTATCACATTATTTATTGAATAGTTTGTATTTCGCCACTGATCTGCAATCCTCAGTCTCCCCTGTATTACCTTTCCTTTTGGCCTGGGATCAAAACTCTATTCAATTCCTGGGTCTACTCATCCATGCCCTACTGTTTTAATTACTATAGTTTTGTAATAACTCTGATAGGACAAGTTTCCACACCAGTTCTTCTTCAACAGTGTCTTGGCTGTTCCTGGGACTCTTGGTTCTTCCAAATGGATTTTAGAACAAGCCTGTCAAGTTTTACACACACATATATACAAGGTGAGGGTTCTATTAGAATTTCAATAAATCTATAGGACAATTTGGAGGGAATTAACATCTTTATAATATTGAATAGTCTTATTCATTAGCAAAATTAGATTTTAGAAGTTTCAAAAGTTTTATAACTTTATCCATAAGGGTCTTATACATCTTTATTTATTTACTTTTATCTTTGTGTTATTATAAATTATGTCTTTTAAAGAATTACATTTTATGTTTGTTGGGTACAGAAACTAAATTTACTTCCGTACACTTTTTTTTTTTTTTTTACAGAGAGAGAGAGAGAGAGAGAGAGAGAGAGAGAGCATGAGCTGGAGAGAGGGGCAGAGAGAGAGAATCTTAAGCAGGCTCCACACTCAGCATGGAGCCTGACATAGGACTCGATCTCATGACTATGAGATCACAATCTGAGCTGAAGTCAAGAGTCAGATGTTTAACCAACTGAGCTACCCAGGTGCCCCTCTGACACTAATTTTATAGACAACAAGCTTAACTCCCTTATTAATTTTTTAAAAAATTATAGATTTGGTGCCTGGCTGGCTCAGTCAGTAGAGCATGTGACTCTTGATCTTGGGGTCATGAGTTCAAGCCCCATATTGGGCATAGAGCTTGCATTAAAAAAATTGTAGATTTTTTTCTGTGTAAATAATCATATCATTTGCACATTTTATAGTTCTGTTTCTTTTTTTCCAAACATTATACCTTATATTTCTCTTATCTTATTTGGCTACCTAAAATTTTCAGTGTGAGGTTGATTGCAGAAACAGTATTGTATAGGAATTAGCTAAATGCCTAAGTCTAATCTTAGTAAAGTAAGTAAAGTAAAGTAAAATCTTGTCCTGCCATTCCTGTGACCTTGAGCAAGTTGTTTAACTTTTCTTGTAAGTCAGATTTTTCAAGTTAAAGAAAGTATGTCTAATTATTGCATGTTAGTTGTTATAAGGATTAAATTTGCTAACATATGTAAAGGACCTAGACAGTATCTGTTAACTATTAGCACTTTTAAATTATTAATAAAACAATAATAATAATAATATCAAGAATCCTTCAACAGTTCTTGATTTTAAATAATATTTTACCATTAAATACAATGTTTACTGTACTTTTTTTTGTAGACGTCCTTTTATCAGGTTGTGGAAGTTTCCTCCTAATCATCTATAACTACTACTAGTATTAGGACTCCTACAATTAATAATGATGATGATAACACTTAACGCATTAATGGTTTTCCTAATGTTAGGTAGATATTCATTTCTGGTATGAACTACACTTGATCCTCATTTGTGTATTATTAATTTGACATTGTTGGATTTGCTTTGCTAACACTTTGCTTAGAATATGTGCATCCGTATTCATGAATGAGTCTGATCTTTACTTTCCCTTCATTATACTATTCTTTACTTTTAAATTTATTTATTTATTTTGAGAGAGAGAGAGAGAGCGTGAGCAGGGGAGGGGCAGAGAAAGGGAGACAGAGGATCCAAAGTTGGCTCCGTGCTTACAGCAGAGACCCTGACATGGACTCCCTTCAGTCTTTTTTTTCTTTTAAAATCTAAGTTTAAGACTGTAAATTTTTCTCTAAGTAGTGTTTATAATGTAAATATGAATAGTACCCCCTGGAATTTAGGCAACAAAGTAGCCCTGTTGGTTATACTTGGTGGTAGACACAGAGCTGAATAGGGAAACATAATTAAATTGCCTGGCAGTAAGGGTTAAAAAAACTCAAAAGCTAGAATCAGAAAGCCTGAGTTGAAAATTCAGACTGTCTTTTTCTAGCTGCGTGACTTTCAGCTAGTTATTTGTGCTTCAGTTATAATCGCATTTCATCAATAAAATGAAATGAGTATCTACCTTATGGTGGCTTATAAGTATTAAATGCATTAATGCATATGAAGTATTTATACCATTTTCAGGAATAAACATTAGCTATTATTTTTCTTATTTATCTTGTTTTCATTGTTTGAAACAAGTAACCATAAATTTATAGTGGCATTCATTTACCCAGTTGAACGATTTTCCTTCAACAATGCTTTGCAGCCTGCCTGGGTACAGAAAGGCAACCATTTGGATCCAGGATTAAGGTTTTGCCACAAAGATACAGTGAAAAGAAAATGGGTCAAGGACCTTGAGGATTTTATGACAGTGATTGAATGAACTGAAAGTCATTCTTTTTTTTTTTTTTTTAGATTTATTTATTTTTGAGAGAGAGAAAGCGCAAGCTGGGAAGGGTCAGAGAGAGAGGTAGACAGATCTGAAGCAGGCTCTGCACTGACAGCAGGAAGTACAATGTGGAGTTTGAACTCACGAACTGTGAGATCATGACCTGAGTCAAAACCAAGAGTCAGATGCTCAACCAACTGAGCCACCCAGGTGGCCCTGAAAGTCATTCTTAAAAGCCCCAGAAAATTTGTTCAGTAGAGCAGGCCAATATACTCAAGGCCCCAGATAAGTCTGTGGCTGAGGTCAACTGTTTGTTGAGACTCTGCTGCTAACTTTTTTTTCTGTTTTTACTAAGAGGAACTGAAGAAGAAAGGGAAAGGAGACATGAGAAGTGAACTTCATTTATTCATTGATTCAACCAATACTTTTTTTTTATTCAGCTAATACTTAATGAGTGCCAACAATGGGCCAAACACTTTAGATTGTGGTGATATAGCAATGAACAAAAAAATGTCCTATTCTTGTAGGATTACATTCTGATTGAGGAGGCAGAAAATCAACAAATAAGTGAATAAATATATGTTGTATCAGGGGATGATAAATGTTATAAAGAGGATAAAGAAGGATAGGGGATAGAGTGACATATTGGGGAAGGGGTGCTATTCTAGACAATATGGTCAGGGAAGAAGATGACATCTAAGAAGATGACATCTGACTAGAGGCCTGAATGGAGAGAGAGAACCATGTAAAGAATTCTAGACAGAAAAGTAGGGGCACCTGGGTGGTTCAGTCAGTTAAGGGTCCAACTCTTGGTTTCAGCTCAGGTCATGATCTCAATTTCATGAGCTAGAGCCCCGCATTGGGCTCTGCATTAATAGCATGGAGACTTTTTGGGATTCTCTCTCTCCCTTGCTCTCTGCCCCTCCCCCACTCGCACATCTCTGTCTCTCTCAAAATAAATAAATAAACTTAAAAAAAAAAAAAAGTAAATGCAAGGGCACCTGGCTGGCTCAGTCAGTAGACCATATGGCCCTTAATCTTGGGGTTATGAATTTAAGCCCACTTTGGAGGTAGAGTTTACTTAATAAAAATAAATAAATAAAAAGAAAAGTACATGAAAAGTTCCTATGATGAAAGTATGCTTAGGATATTTAAAAAACAGCAAGGAATGGGGGCACCTGGGTAGCTCAGTCAGTTAGGGGACCAACTCTTGGTTTCCGCTCAGGTCATATTGCAGAAACAGTATTGTATAGGAATTAGCTAAATGCCTAAGTCTAATCTTGATCTCATAGTTTGTGAGTTCAAGCCCCTCTCTGTGCTGACAGTGCAGAGCCTGCTTGAGATTTTCTCTCTCTTCCTCTCTCTCTGCTTCTCTCTCTCTCTCTCTCTCTCTCAAAATAAATAAATAAACTTAAAAAAAAAAGAAAAAAGAAACAGCAGGGAATCCATTGTTACTGGAGAAATATTAGCAAGGGAGAAGAAGAGTCTTAGGATATGAAGGCAGACAGGTAGCTAAGAGAAGTATCACTTTGTGTCTTGTATACAGGAAGAGCTTTGGCTTTTTTTTTTTCTGGGTGAAATAGCTATGCTGTCATTTTTTTTATTTGTTGTGATTTGTTTTGTTTTCTGAATGACAAATGTCTCTCACACATTTCTGCATATAAAAATCTAGTCAACTGAGTATTTACCCAAAGAATTCAAAAACACTAACTTGTTCACTTTTTTTTTCTTTCATTTTTTTGAAGTAGGCTCCACGCCCAGTGCAGAGCCCAATGCAGGGCTTGAACTCATGACCCTGAAATCAGGACCTGAGCTGAGGTCAAGTCAGACACTTACTCAATTGAGCCATTCAGGCACCCCTTGAAAACACTAATTTGAAAAGATATATGTACCCCTATGTTTATTGCAACATTATTTACAATAGCCAAATTATGGAAGCAACTCAAGTTGCATACAATTAATCATATAATTATTACTATTATAATTAATTATATAATCATTAAATATATAATATTACATAATTGTGCTTATTAATTAATTAATTGAAATATATATAATGTAGTATTATTCAGACATAGAAAAAGAATGAAGTCTTGCCATTTGTAACAGCATGGCTGGATCTAGAAGGTATACCATATGACTACACTCATATTTGGAATTTAAGAAACAAAGCAAATAAAGAAAAAAAAAGAGACAAACCAGAAAACAGACTCTTAACTATAGAGAACAAACAGTGGGTTACCAGAGGGGAGGTGGGTCAAGAAGAATTAAATAGGTGATGATTAAAGAGTGCTTATGTTGGGATGAGCACAGAGTGTTATATGGAAGTGTTGAATCACTATATTGTATGCTTGAAACTAAGATAATACTGTATGTTAGCTAATTAAAAACACCCAGTCAAATTGAGTTCAGTCTTTTGAGTCATTAAAAACTAGGTGTGTTCCAGAGATCTGATTGTTGAGCAGACAGTGGAGGGACTTTAGGGCCAGTTTGTCTGTCTAGTTTAGGCACTTTTCTCCCATGCCCTGATCTCTCACCTTTTCCTTGTATGTTGGTTGTAAACATAAATGATACAAGTGAAATATGAATGTAAGCATACATAAACAAGTCCTCATGTCATTTGTATCTCTAGATAACCCTGAGACCTGGACATCTCAATTTGGGGAGCAACTGAACAAGCAAATTGTAAGACTGGGTAGATATAGTCATTGTGTGGTGTGGAATTTCAGCAGTTCTAAGTGGTGGCCTATTCCAGGACATGGTCTTGGCAATGGATGGTTGAAGTAGAGTGGAAAAGAACAGTCATGATTCACCTGATATTGATAAATTTTTAAAACTAACATTTTTTAAGTCAGGTTTATTGAGGTATAATTTTACATACAGTAAAATTTGTCCTTTTTGCGTATACAGTTCTGAGTTCTTTTTTTAAGTTTATTTATTTTGAGAGAGACAGAGAGTGAGTGGGGGAAGGGCAAAGAAAGAGGGGGACAGAGAATCTGAAGCAGGCTCTTCAAGGACAGCAGAGAGCCCAATGGATGGCTCAGAATTTTAAAACTGCAAGATCATGACCTGAGCTGAAGTCGAGCATTCAACCGTCTGAGACACCTAGTTACCCCTACAGTTCTGAGTTTTGACAAATGTATTGTGTTAGTCCAGGTTATCCATAAAGCAGATGCCAATATGAGATTAAACATGCAAAGGTTTTTGGGGAGGGGCAGGGAGTCAGGAAAGGCTGAGAGAACTATCTGATTACAGTGCAAGCCTGATCCAGAGTGCATAAAAAAAGGAGAAAAAGTTCCATTCCTTGAATGCTAGGAAATCTAAAGAAAGACCAGCAGGCAAGGCCTTTGGGAGTCTTTGAGCTAAAGCTGACCTTCTGAGAAACTTCACAATGGAGCTGCCTTAATATTCTTGCATACCCAGTCATTGTCTAGGAATAGACCATTGAAATATAGCATTGGTTCAAGTAGGATGATGGATTTCTGGACCCAGGAGGTAATGCTCTTGGTCAGTTATGCTTCCTGTAGTTGAAAGTCTGCAAGGCACATTCAGGTGGCATTGGAAGTATAAAGTCATGTAACTACCACAGTCAAGAGATAAATTATTTCCATTGCACCATAAAGTAACATAACCTTGAGGACTTTTTTTCTAACCACAATATTTTCATTATCTTCAAAGACCTTCTGCAATTTGCTTGGTAAACTATTGGGATCAATTATCATAGTCAATCTTAACAGCTTAATATATGGCTTCTATTAATAACTGAATTCATGAGATGCCTGGGTGGCTCAGTTGGTTAGGCATCTGACTTCAGCTCAGGTCACCATCTCACAGTTTGTGAGTTCAAGCCCTGCATCAGGCTCTGTGCTGACAACTTGGACCCTGGAGCCTGCTTGGGATTCTGTGTCTCCCTCTCTCTCTGCCCCTCCCCCCCTCAAAAAATAAACATTAAAAATTTTTTAAAAATAGTGAATTCATCATGACAAAGAGAGAACTTTTCACTCCCAGTGGGCAGTTCAAAGATCAGAATCCCTGGGGCACCTGGCTGGCTCAGTTGGTAGAGCATGCCACTCTTGATCTCAGGGTAGCAAGTTTAAGTCCCATGTTGGGCCTGGAGCTTACTTAAAAATAAATAACAAACAAATAAATAACAAAATAAATAAAATTAAAAAATAAAAGGGAAGGGCAAGTGAGAGCCATTACCAGCCAATACCAGTTGCAGCTGGGGGATAGTTGTACCAGCCTAGTAAAGAAGATCTGGGCTGGACAACAACATCTTCTATGCCCAATATTACATTCAGTTGTCACAAAGTTCTATCAATTCTATTATCTTTTTTTAATGTTTTGTTTATTTTTGAGAGAGAAACAGAGAGAAAGAGTGCAAGCAGGGGAGGAGCAGAGAGAGAGGGAGACACAGAATCTAAAGCAGGCTCCAGGTTCTGAGCTGTCAGCACAGAGCCTGACGTGAGTCTGGAACTCGTGAACCACAAGATCATGACCTAAGCTGAAGTCCCACGCTTAACCAAGGGCATCTACAAACACCCCACAACTAACATCACACTTGATAGTGAAAGACTGAATAATTTTCCCCTAAGATCAGGAACAAGATGAGGATATCTGGTCTCACCACTTTTATTCAGTATTTTACTTGATGTTTAGCCAGGGCAATTACAAAAGAAAAAGAAATAAAAAGCATTCAGATTGGATGAAAGTTTTAATTTTTTTAAAGTTCATCTATTTAATTTTGAAAGGGAGAGAGCACACTCTATTGAGCAGGGGAAGGGCAGAGAAAGAGGAGGAGAGAATCCCAAGCAGGCTCTGAGTTGTCAGCACAGAGCCCCATGTGGGGCTTGAACCCACATACCACAAGATCATGATCTGAGCCAAAACCAAGAGTTGGATGCTTAACCAACTGAGCCACCCAGATGCCCCAAGAAATAAAAGTTTTAATGTGCAGTGATTTGATCTTGTGTAGAAAATCCTATGGAATACATACACACACAGAGAATTAATAATTGAATTCAACAAGGTTGAAGATATATCAACATACAAAAATCAATTATATTTTCATACACTACAAATGAACAATCTTAAAATAAAATTAAGAAAATAATTCCAGGGGCACGTGGGTGTCTCAGTCAGCTGAGTGTCCAATTCTTGACTTTGGCTCAGGTCATGATCTTGAAGTCCATGGGTTCAGGCCCTGCATTGGGCTCTGCACTGATTGTGTGAAGCCTGCTCGGGTTTCTGTCTCCCTCTCTCTTTGCCCCTCTCCCACTTGCTCTTTATCTCTCTTTCAAAAAATAAATAAAAATACAAAAATAAAAAATAAAAAAAGAAGACAGTTCCATTTACAATAGCATCAAAAATAATAAAATACTTAGGAATAAATTTAACAAGAGAAGTATAAGAATTGTAACTAAAAAGCTATAAAACATGGTTGAAGGAAATTGAAAGAGAGCTAAATAAATGGAAAGATATTCTGTGTTCGTGAATCAAAAACTTAATATTTTTAATATGACAACACTTCCTAAACTTAGATTCAGTGCAATCCCTATCAAAAACTCAGCTGGTTTCTTTGCAGAAATTGAGAAGCTGAGCCTAAATTCATATGGAATCCAAGGGGCCCAGAATGGCCAAACCAATTCTTAAAAAGAAGTACAAAGTTGGAAGACTCTAGCTTTCCAATTTCAGAACTTAATACAAAGAAAGTTACAATAATCAAGACAGCATGATTCTAGCATAAGTTTAGACATATAGATAAAAGACTAGGATTGGGAATCCAGAAATAAACCTTCACATCTATTGTCAATTGATTTTCAACAGAGATGCTTAAATGATTCAAAGGGGAAAGAAGAGTCTTTTCAACAACTGGTGCTGGAGCAACTAAATATCTACATGCAAAAGAATGCAGGTGGACCTTTCCCTCATATCATATAGAAAAATTATTTCAAAATAGATCAAAGACATAAATATAAGTGCCAAACCATGACATTGTAGAAGAAAATGGAGGCATAAAGTTTTGGGACTTCGGGATAGTTAATGGCTTCTTAGATACATACCAAAAGCACAAGTGACAAAAAGAAAAAATATATAAAGTGTACTTCATCAAAAATAAAACTTTGTGCTTCAAAGGACACCATTAAGAAAATAAAAAGACAAAAAAAAAAAGAAAGAAAGTAAAAGGATGGGGTGCCTAGGTGGCTCAGTCAGTTAAGCATCTGAATTTGGCTCAGGTCATGATCTCACAGCTCATGAGTTCGAGCCCCACAGTGGCTTAAACCACTGAATATACTAAAAACCACTGAGTTGTATACTATCCAAGGACAAATTTTATGACATGTAAATTATACCTTGATAAAGCTCTTTTAAAAAGTTAGATATTATTCCCGTGCTCAGAACTCCTCAGTGGCTTTCCATTTTAGTTAGAGCAGAAGTCAAAGTCTTTAATTGGCCAGAAGATCCTGTAAGATCTGCCTCCCCATTTGACCTTATTTATAGTTTTCCCCTGCATTTACTCTGTTTTAGCTTCTCTGGCTTCCTTATTGTTCTTTTACACTATAGGCACAGTCCTGTTTGGGGGTTTGTATTTGTCTGGATCATTCTTCTCCAAAATATCTTCATGGCTTATCCTTTCAGGTCTTTTTCAGATTTAACCTTCTCAGTGAAGCCATCCTGGTTTCCCTACTTAAAATTATAGTATAATACCTCTCCCAGAACTCTTTTTCCCAGTCCTCATCTATATTTTTCTCCATAGCATTTATTTCCATTTGACATACTATAAGTATTATGTATTTATGTATTTATTGACTGTCTTTCCTCATCCAAGCATAACTCTATGAAAGCAGGTATTTTTCTCTATTTTGTCATTCCTATATTTTCAGTACTTAGAACAATGGTTTGTACATGGGAGATGTTCAATATTTATTAAATGAATGAGTGAATGAATGAATAACGTTTTACTCTTTCTGCCTCGAGTTTATTCCTGCAGCAATTCATCTCCATCTGCAAATCAGAGTGATCTTCCTACATAGGGGATTATATCACACACTTGCTTAAATTCCTTCAGTAGTTTCCTATTATGTTCAAGAAGTATAATGAAATATTTAAGAGTACAAGCCAGAGTCAGAGTGCCTAGGTTCAAGGCAATTTGCCTTTGGGCAAGTTATTTAAACTTACGGCAAAATAGGAATAATTAGAGTGCTTTTCTCTTAGAGTTGTGGTAGTGATTAGATACTCTTATACATGCAAGGTTGCATAGATAGTTGCCAAACCTGTTGTTTCATTAGAGGTTGCAAAATATTGACTTTTAAAATTCTGTCACTTCTTTATCATTCACTTATTAGCAATGATTCTTCTAAATTTTTTAAATGTTTAACAGAGAGAGAGGGAGACACAGAATCCGAAGCAGGCTCCAGTCTCCAAGCTGTCAGCACAGAGCACGACACGGGGCTCGAACACATGAGATCATGATCTGAGCTGAAATCAGGCACTTAACTGACTGAGTCACCCAGGCGCCCCTAGCAATGATTCTTCTATAAAGTTCTATAAAGAACTTTCCCACACCATACTCTTATAGTCTATATAGTAAAGACAGGATAGGACTTTTGTTATATTTTGTTTTAAGATTTTTATTTATTTATTTTGAGAAAGAGAGAAAGTGTGAGCAGGGGAGGATCAGAGAGAGAAGCCAGAGCAAGAATGCCAAACAGAATCCACACTGTCAGCACAGAACTGGATGGGGGCTCAAACTCATGAACTATGGGATCATGACCTGAGCCAAAGTCGGACACTTAACTGACTGAGTGCCCCAAGACAGGATAGAAGTGTGATGCTTACTGTTATTCATCAATTCTCAGAGTAATGATTCAGTGCCCTAGCAACTTCCAAAGGTGACCAAAGAATACATTTTAGCATTCAACTCATTGCAGTCATTATTCTTATTGATATTCAAATTATCCCATCTTTGGTAAGTAGAGATCCCTTTCTAGTTGTCTCCTGTATGATTTTAACACACCACCAGTAGTCTTTGGTAACTTGCTTTCAGACACAAGATATTTCAGACTCATCTTAACATTTTTTTTTAAATATGTATTTTTGAGAGAGAGAGAGAGTGTGAACAGGGGCAGGGCAGGGAGAGAGGGAGACACAAAATCTGAAGCAGGCTCCAGGCTCTGAGCTGTCAGCACAGAGCCTGATGCAGGGCTTTAACTCATGAACCACGAGATCATGACATGAGCTGAAGTCAGACCCTTAATCAACTGAGCTACCCAGGTGCCCCTCACCTTAACATTTCTTGTCCCAGGCCTGGAATTAGCCATTTCTCTAAGGAGTTTTAGATCCTTTTTAATAGCAAATGGTATTTAGAGGCTATAATTTGGACACCAGAGGGAGCTAATTGCTACTGAGTTAGAGCATCCATCATTTTTAAAAGATTGTGAATTGTTAGTACACAATTTTGATAATGCCACTGTTTTTCTTGGAAGCTTGTGTTAAAGACTAGAGAATGGAGACTTTCCAATTTAGCAAAGTATTTCACAATGAAGTAGACTAAATTTATTAATCAGAAATTCACTATTATTTGTGTTTTTCTTTCCTCTTTCTTTTTCTTTCTCTCTCTTTATTTCCATTTCTCCTGAGAAATAATAGTTTGGGCTGGAAATGAGTAGGGAAGAAAAATGGTTGATAAGAGAGCCTACTTTAAGGTTTGAGCAGAACACTTGCTGTAGAATTACCAGAGGCAGAGACAAAACAATTTCTCATATTAACCAAAGAAATACATATCGTTGGAATGCAGAGAAGATAGAAAATTCAGTGGTTCCTTCAGCAGGAGGTAGTGAAAAAAAAGTATATGAAGTACTTACTGCTTCTTTTTGGTGCACAACCCAGAAGTGCTCAATAATTCCACAGTCATTATAAATACTAATTTGGTAAGCAAATCAACAGGGAATCAAAGGACAAGTAAAGTAGGTTTTTTATACACTAGAAGAGAACTGAACTTAAAGTTCACAGTCCATCATTGTCTTTACTTCCCTCTAAACTTAATCTTTTTGAAGATGACAGGGCAGCGTGGAAGTTTTCTGCTCATCTCTGAAATGCAATTAGACAAGCAACAAACCATTTTGCACATCTAGAAAATTGATCTGAGGATTAACACAACAATCTGAATAACTTGAGCCACAGAACTTGGCAGGTATATGGCACAGATTGGTGAACTGGGGGAGAGAGAAGCCATGGACAATAGGGAGCTGTTTTTGTTTGTGGAGAGAGGACAGAAACAGGGAGGAGAGTACAGGAAAAGCACTCCCACCAAAAGCAGGTAGAGGGAAAGAGAAAGAGTGGAAGCACCAACAAGGGTCTGAACAAGAAAGGGAGAAAGGAGAAAGGAGGTGGTTTCTACAGCATTAGAACTCTATAAACAGGGGAGTGCAGAGTCTGAAATTCCACAGCTCGATACCTGGCGGTGCTCTGGTGGGAAGGGCGAATCTCCAGATGCAGACAGTGAAGTCCTCGGGGTCCTCAGGCCACATGGGGAGAGCAGTTCCTCTGCTGGAAGGACATTTGGTAGAGGCTGTGCAGCCTCCCCATGGGAAAAGGTCCCAGCAGACCCTGGAGAACAGCAATATTTGCTAGTGTTGGAACAAGGACACTAGGGTGCAGTGAAGCCTGGGTGCTAGTTGTGTGTTGTGATTTGCCATAGTCCCCTGAACTACTGCTGCTACACAATTGCATGAACATTTTCTGGGGCAGTCTGGCACCTGGACACAGTTCCTGGGTCTCTATAGCAGTGTGGTTTCGTGAACGTTCCCTGGGGGGTAAGCTGACACTGGGCCATTGATCTACAAGACCCTCCCCTAGAGGGTTGGAGGGGGCCCAAGCCACAGGGCCCTCCGAAGTGAGGGGTTTGGAAACACAGCAGATCTGAGATAAAATTCAGGAGAGAGCTGCCACCTGGCAGTCTGATGACCTGGTCACCAACATTATAGAAGTGAGGAGTGGATGGAAGCCAGAGACAAAGAGGGGTGCCTGATGGCTGGTTGGTGAGAGCACAGAGTTCTGATGCTAGAGGCTGGGAAGTTGTGTGATGCCATGTTCACTTCTCCCTCCCCTGCACATCCACAGGCACCAGAGCCACACGGATCCACCCTGATAAGCTAAGCAGCACCACCTAGTGGAGAATGAAGCCATTACACCAAACCCCATCCAACTGTGCCAACCAAGCCCTAGAGAATGACCACAAGTCTCTGCCCCTGCTAGTGTATGGACTATAAAGTGGTTCATAGTTTGACTTCTAGGGGAAACTGGATGTCATTTCATTTGGATTCCATTCTATTCGATGGTCCGTCTATTCATTTTTTTCTTTTTCTTTTCTTATTCTTTTTTTAATAGATTTTTTTAACGTTTTATTTTTATTTTAGAGAGAGACAGAGTGCAAGTGGGGGAGGGTCAGAAAGAAAGTGAGACACAGAATCTGAAGCAGGTTCCAGGCTTCAAGCTGCCAGCACAGAGCCTGATGTGGGGTTTGAACTCAGGAGCTGTGAGATCATCACCTGAGCTAAAGTCAGAAGCCCAACCAACTGAGCTACCCAGGTGCCCCTTCTTTTCTTATTGTTGGATACAGAAAGAGAAAAAAATTTATTTTCCGTTTTTATAATTTAAAAAATTTTACTGTATTTTTAAATATTTTTTAAAAAATTTTTATTCTTTTACTTTTTTCATTTCATTTTATTCTCTTTTGTTGTAGACATTTAAAATTTTTTAAATGACTTTTTTCTTTTTTTCCTTTCTTTTTATTTCTCCCCTCTTTTCTTTTCTTTCTCTTTTTTCTCTATTCTATTAAGCTTCTTTCAACAACCAGACCAAAATACACCTAGGATCAAGCTTCCTTAATTAGATTTTTGTGTTGTTTTTAATTTTTTAATTTTAATTTTTTATTTTATTAATTCTTTCTTTTCCTCCAAAATGACAAAAAGAAGGAATTCACCCCAAAAGAAAGAACAGGAAGAAATGACAGCCAGGGACTTAATTAACACAGTTATAAGCAAGATGTTTGAACTAGAATTTAGAATTATGATAATAAGAATACTAGCTGGGGTTGGAAAAAGCATGGAATCTCTTTCTGAAGAGGTAAAAGAAGTAAAATCTAGTCAGGATGGAATAAAAATGCTATAGCTGAGACGCAATCTTGAATGGATGCCATGGAGGCAGGGATGGATGAAACAGAGCAGTGAATCAGTGATATAGAAAATAAAATTCTGGAGAATATTGGAGCAGAAAATTATGGAGAATAATGGAGCAGAAAAAAAGAGGGAAACTAAGGCAAAAGAGCACGATATAAGAATTACAGAACTCAGTGACTCATTAAAAAGGAATAACATCTGAATCATAGGAGTCCCAGAAGATGAAGAGAGAGAGAGAAAGGGGTAGAAGGTTTATGTGAGCGAATCATAGATGAATACTTTCCTAACCTGGGGAAAGATGCAGACATCAAAATCCAGGAAGCACAAAGAACTCCCATTAGATTCAACAAAAACCGACGATCAACAAGGCGTATCATAGTCAAATTCACAAAATACACAGACAAGGAAAGAATTATGAAATCAGCAAGGGAAAAAAAGTCCTTAACCTGTAAAGGAAGACAGATCAGGTTCGCACCAGACCTATCCTCAGAAACTTGGTGGGCCGGAAAGGAGTGGCAGGATATATTCAATGTACTGAATTGGAAAAATATGCAGCCAAGAATTCTTTATCCAGCAAGCCTGTCATTCAAAATTGGAGAGATAAAGTGTTTCCCAAAAAACAAAAACTAAAGGAGTTTGTGACCACTAAACCAGTCCTGCAAGAAATTTTAAGAGGGACTCTCTAAGGGGAGAAAAGATGAAAATTAAAAAAAAAAAAAAAAGACCAAAAGCAACAAAGACTAGAAAGGACCAGAGAACATCACCAGAAACTCCAACTCTAGAGGCAACAAAACGGCAATAAATTATATCTTTCAGTACTCATTCTAAATATCAATGGACTAAATGCTCCAATCAAAAGACATAGGGTAACAGAATGGATAAGAAAATAAGATCCATCTATATGCTGTTTACAAGAGACCCATTTTAGACTTAAAGTCACCTTGATATTGAAAGTAAGAGGATGGAGAACCATCTATCATGCTAATGGTTGCCAAAAGAAAGCCAGAGTAGCCATACTTATACCAGACAATGTAGATTTTAAAATAAAGACTGTAACAAGAGATGAAGAAGGGCATTATATCATAATTAAGGGTTCTATCCACCAAGAAGATCTAGCAATTGTAAACATTTATGCCCCCAACGTGGAAAACTCAAATATATAAATCAGTTAATCACAAACATAAAGAAACTCATTGGCAATAATACCATAATAGTAGAGGACTTCAACACCCTACTTACAGGAATGGACAGATCATCTAAGCAGAAAATCAACAAGGAAAAAATAGCTTTGAATGACACACTGGACCAGATGGACTTAACAGATCTATTCAGAACATTTCCGTTCTGTTCAATCAAAAAGATTGAGATCATATTGTGCATATATTCAGACCACAACGCTATGAAACTTGAAATCAACCGCAAGATAAAATTTGGAAAGACAACAAATACTTGAAGACTAAAGAACATCCTGCTAAAGAATGAATGGGTCATCCTAATAAAGAATGAAGAAGTTAAAGAGGAAATTAAAAAGTACATGGAAGCCGATGAAAATGATTACACAACAGCCCAAAACCTCTGGGATGCAGCAAAGGCAGTCATAAGACGGAAGTATATAGCAGTCCAGGCCTTCCTATAAAAGGAAGAAAGGTCTCAGATGCACAACCTAACCTTACACCTTAAAGAGGTATAAAAAGAACAGCAAATAAAACTCAAAACCAG
The DNA here is from genome assembly GCA_028646485.1 of Cryptoprocta ferox. NCBI lineage: Eukaryota > Metazoa > Chordata > Mammalia > Carnivora > Eupleridae > Cryptoprocta > Cryptoprocta ferox. The sequence goes on along the minus strand of CM053570.1, from coordinate 67,031,557 downwards.
CAGAAGACAGGAAATAATAAAGATTAGAGCAGAAATCAATACCATCAGAACAACATCAACATCAACAACAAAAACGGTAGAACAGAGCTGGTTCTTTGAAATAATTAACAAAATTGATAATCCCCTAGCCAGTGTAATCAAAAAGATAAAGGAAAGGACCCAAATAAATAAAATCAAGAATGAAAGAAGAGAGATCACAACCAATACAGCAGAAATACAAACAATTATAAGAGAATATTATGAGTAATTATATGCCAATAAATTGGGCAATCTGGAAGAAAAGGACAAATTCCTAAAAACATACAAACTACCCAAACTGAGACAAGAAGAAATAGAAAATTTGAACAGACCCATAACCAATAAAGAAATTGAATTAGTAATCAAAAATCCCCCCCCAAAAAACAAGAGTCCAGGGCCAGATGGCTTTCCAGGAGAATTCTATCAAACATTTAAAGAAGAGTTAATACCTATTCTTTTGAAGCTGTTCCAAAAAATGGAAGGAAAACTTCCAAACTCATTCTATGAGGCCAGTGTTACCTTGATTCCAAAACCAAAGACTCCACTAAAAAGGAGAACTACAGACCAATTTCCCTGATGAACATGGATGCAAAAAGTCTCAACAAGATCCTAGCCAACTGTATCCAACAATACATTTAAAGAATTATTCACAATGACAAGTTGTATTTATACCTGGGAGACAGGGCTGGTTCAATATCTGCAAGTCAATCAATGTGATACTTCATGTGATCCTCCCAATAGATGTAGAAAAAGCATTTGACAAAATACAGCATTCTTTCTTGATAAAAACCCTCAAGAAAGCAGGGATAGAAGGATCATACCTCAAGTTCATAAAAGCCATATACAAAAGACCCACTGCTAATATCATCCTCAATGAGGAAAAACTGAGAACTTTCCCCATAAGGTCAGGAACACGATAGGGATGTCCACTCTTGCCACTGTTATTCAACATTGTATTGAAAGTCCTAGCCTCGGCAATCAAACACAAAGAAATAAAGGCATCCAAATCAGTAAGGAGGAAGTCAAACTTTCACTTTTCACAGACAACATGATACTCTATATGGAAAACCCAAAAGATTCCACCAAAAAAAACCCTGCTAGTACTGATTCATGAATTCAGCAAAGTCTCAGGATATCAAATCAATGCACAGAAATCGGTTGCATTTCTATACACCAATAATGAAGAAGCAGAAAGAGAAATCAATGAATTGATCCCATTAACAATTTCACCAAAAACTGTGAAATACCTAGGAATAAACCTAACCAACGATGTGAAAAACCTATACACTGAAAACTATAGAAAGCTTATGAAAGAAATTAAAGACATAAAAAAATGGAAATATATTCCATGCTCCTGGATTGGAAGAACAAATATTGTTAAAATGTCAATACTACCCAAAGCAATCTACATATTCAATCCAATCCCTATCAAAATAACACCAGCATTCTTCACAGAGCTACAACAAACAATCCTAAAATCTGTATGGAACTGGAAAAGACCCTGAATAGCCAAAGCAATCCTGAAAAAGGAAACCAAAGCTGGAGGCATCACAATTCCAAACTTCAGAATGTATTTATTACAAAGCTGTAATCATCAAGAGTGTATGGTACTGGCACAAAAACAGACACTTGAGGGGTGCCTGGGTGGCTCCATCGGTTAAGCGTCCAGCTTTGGCTCAGGTCATGGTCTCACGGGTCGTGGGTTCGAGCCCCGCGTCAGGCTCTGTGCTGACAGCTAGCTCAGAGCCTGGAGACTGTCTTTGGATTCTGTGTCTCCCTCTCTCTCTGACCCTCCTCTGCTAACACTGTCTCTCTCTCGCTCTCAAAAATTAAAACAAAACAAAACAAAACAAAAAAACCAGACACTTGAATCAATGCAACAGAACAGAGAACCCAGAAACGGACCCACACATGTATGGCCAACTAATCTTTGTCAAAGCAGGAAGGACTATCCAATGGAATAAAGATAGTCTCTTTGGCAAATGGTGCTAGGAAAACTGGACAACGACATGCAGAAGATTGAACCTGGACCACTTTCTTACACCATACGCAAAAATAAACTCAAAATGGATGAAAGACCTAAACATAAGACAGGAAGCCATCAAAATCCTAGAGGAAAAAGCAGGCAAAAACCTCTTTGGCCTTGGCTGCAGCAACTTCTTGCTCAACATATCTCCAAAGGCAAGGGAAACAAAAGAAAAAATGAACTATTGAGACCTCATCAAAATAAAAAGCTTCTGCACAACGAAGGAAACAATCAGCAAAACTAAAAGGCAACCGGATGGAATGGGAGAAGATATTTACAAATGACATACCAGATAAAGGGTTAGTATCCAAAATCTATAAAGAACTTATCAAACTCAACACCCCAAAAACAAATAATCCAGTGAAGAAATGGGCAAAAGACATGAATAGATTTTTTCCAAAGGAGACATCCTAGATGGCTAACAGATACATGAAAAGATGCTCAACATCAGTCATCATCAGGGTAATACAAATCAAAACCACAGTGAGATACCACCTCATACCAGTCAGAATGGCTAAAATTAACAACTCAGGCAACAACAGTTGTTGGCAAGGATGCAGAGAAAGAGGAACCCTTTCTCTGCATCCTTGCAGAGGTGGGAATGCAAACTGGTGCAGCCAATTTAGAGTATAGAGGTATACTCTATACTGGAGAACAGTATAGAAGTTTTTCAAAAAATTAAAAATAGAACTACCCTACAACTCAGCAATTGCACTACTAGGTATTTATCCAAAGGATACAGTTTCAAAGGGGTACATGCACCTCAATGTTTATAGCAGTGCTACGGACAATAGCCAAAGTGTGGAAAAAGCCCAAATGTCCATCAACAGATGAATGGATAAAGAAGATGTGGTATATATATACATGGATTATTACTTGGCAATCGAAAAGAATGAAATCTTGCCATTTGCAACAACATAGATGAAACTAGAGTGTATTATGCCAAGCGAAATTAGTCAGAGAAGGACAAATATCATGACTTCGCTCATGTGTGGAACTTAAGATACAAAACAGAAGAACATAATGGAAGGGAAGCAAAAATAATATAAAAACAGGGAGGGGGACAAAACATAAGAAACTCTTAAATATAGAAAACAAACGGAGGGTTGCTAGGGGGGATTGTGGGTGGGGGGATGGACAAAATGGGCAAGGGGCATTAAGGAAGACACTTGTTGGGATGAGCACTGGGTGTTATGTGCAGGGGGATCAATCACTGGATTCTACTCCTGAAATCATTATTGCACTATGTGCTAACTAACTTGGATGTAAATTTAAAAAAAAAAAGAAAGAAAGAAAAAGAAAACTCGAAAAAAAAACCCTTAATCTTTCTTTTTCTTTGAGAGAGTGAGGGTGCAAGTGAGTGAGGGGCAGAGAGAGAGAGAGAGAGAGAGATAAGGATAGAGAAGGACAGAGAAAGAGAGAGAGAATCGCAAGCTCGAACTCATGAACCAAGAGATCATGATCTGAACTGCAGTCAGATGCTTAACCGACTGAATCACCCAGGCGCCCCCAAACTTAATCTTGATTCTTGGTTAAAGATCACTTTGCATCTACAACATGCATTGGTTTTGACCTCTATTACTCATGATTTTATTTTGGTTAAAAAAAGAGAGATGAATGCTGACTGGACTTCTTGTGATCTGGATCATATTTCCTCTAGAGTTCAGTTTCAGGGCTTCCAGAAATTGGGTTTAGTCAGAAAATAACACCTCAAACAGGATTTTTTTTTCAACTAGGCCTTTTTTCACAAAGTACTTTTCAAAGACAATTGCCCATTTCAAAGGCGATAATTCTCAGCCCTGCCTGCCTATTAGAATCACGTGAAGAGCTTTTAAAACTAATACCATGCCTGATTCAAAAATACAGATTTGAAGGTGTATATGCCCCCCGATGTTTACAGCAGCATTATCAGCAATAGTCACTATGGAAAGAGCCCAAATGTCCATTAACTGATGAATGGATAAAGAAGATGTGGTATATATATGTAATGGAATGTTACTCAGCCATCAAAAAGAATGAAGTCTTGCCATTTGCAACGACAAGGATGGAGCTAGAGTGTATTATCCTAGGTGAAGTAAGTCAGTCAAAGACAAATACAATATGATTTCACTCATATGTGGATTTTAGGAAACAAAACAGATGAACATATGGGAAGAGGGGGAAGAGAGAAGGAAACAAACCATGAGAGACTCTTAATGACAGAGAATCAACTGAGGGTTGTTGGAGGGAGGTTAGTGGAGGATGGGCTAGATTGGTGATGGCATATTAAGGAGATGGGTATTAAGGAGGGCACTTATTATGAAGAACACTGGGTGTTGCATGTAATTGATGAATCACTGAATTCTTCTCCCGAAATCAACATTGCAGTGTATGTTAGCTAACTAGAATTTTAATAAGAATTTTAAAAAGAAAAAAATAATACTATCATGCCTAACCCCCAGAGATGTTGATTAAATTGGTTTGGGAGGAGGCACAGGTTTCTTATGTTCTAAAAAGTCCCTAGGTGATTCTAACAAGCTGATAGGGATGAGAATCACAGTTCTAATAAAGTGAAAAAAACCTGAAGGCTTTTGAATTTAAAAAAAAGTGACTTTTGATAGTAGGGCTAAAAGGTACACATAGAAAACAGTATATTCTGGGGCACCTGGGTGGCTTAGTTGGTTAAGTGTCTGGCTTTTGATTTTGGCTCAGGTCATGATTTGACAGTTTGTGAGTTCAAGCCCTGTGAAAGGCTCTGTGCATCATGACAGCTAGGAGCCTGCTTGGGATTCTGTCTCCCTCTCTCTTTCTGCCCCTCTCCCACTTGCCCATGCACATGCACACACACTCTCTTTCTCCCTAAATAAATAAACATTAAAAATATAAACAGCATGTTCCAAACCAGTTGATTATTATACCCCATTAGTAAAATATTTTAAGTATCTTCCAAATATATGTGTATTTATTTTTGTGTAAATTATATATAACACAAATTCTGAAATTAAAAACTATATAAATATGACATAAACAGTATTTCTAAGATAGGTTTTATTTTAAAATTTTTTTGTTTGTTTTGTTTTATTTTGGAGTTGTATTTATTTAAGTGATCTCTATTCCCCATGTGGAGCTCGAACTCACAACCCGAAGGTCAAGAGCTGCATGTTCTTTCGACTTAGGTAGCCAGATACCCCTATTTTACTTTTAATGGTATAAAAAGCCTAAGGTGCCTGGTGGCTCAGTTGGTTAAACATCTAACTTTGGCTTAGGTCATGATCTGGTGGTTTATGAGTTCAAGCCCTGCATCAGGCTCTGCACTGATAGCTCAGATCCTGGAACCTGCCTTGGATTCTGTGTCTCCCTCTTTCTCTGCATCTCCCCTGCTTGTGCTCTGTCTCTCTCTCTCAAAAACAAATAGACATTAATTTTTTTTCAAAAAATGGTATAAAAAACCTTTTAACTCCATCCTGTTGAGAGCAATGAGACAGAATAGGCTTCATTCTTCTTAAATACCCTGTGAAACAATAATTTGAGGATCCAGTTCTAAGTTTAATTCATTTCCATTCTTGATTTTAATGGATATTATAGTTTAAAAAGATAACTCAGAAAAGGATCCATGAGTCCTTTCAGTCCTGATCTTTCACTAAGAGATGTGAATAAATAATTATATTAGCTGTCTATTGCTATGTAACAATAATATCATGGACTTAGTGGCTTAAAATAACACACATTTATTATCTCACTATCTCAGGAATCTGGGCATGGCTTCATTGCATCCTCAGCTTCAGGGTCTTACAAAATTATAATCAGCTTGTTTACCGGGGCAGCTGTCTCATCTGAGGCTCGACTGGATAAGGATTCACTTATGTGCTTGTCGACAGCATTCACTTCCTGGTGAGCTGCCAGATTGAGGGCCTCTTTCTTGTTGGCTGTCAACAGGAGGCCACCCTCAGCTCTTTGCAAGGTGTCCCTCTCCATATCGCAGCCCACAACATGGCAGTTTGTTTCCTACAATCTAGCAAAGGAAAGATAGTCCCCTAGCAAGACAGTTACAATCTTATGTGATGTAATCACCATATTCTATTGGCTAGAAGCAAATTACAGGTCCCATTCACATTCAAAAGGAAGGTACTATATAAGGCAGTGAACATCAGGAGGCAGGGATCGTGGGGACCACCCTAGTGTCTGTCTACCACATGAACTAAATACCCAAATAGATGAGTGAAGGAGGAAATAGGAAAAGCAATTTTTCATGGTAACAGACCAACCAATAAATGTAGAAGAGCAATAGTCAGAAAATTACTATTTTCAACCATCATAGCAATAAATGGTATAATAAGAATAGTCAATGGATACTAAAAACTATTGAAAAAAAAGAAGTCAGAGAACAGGATACCTACATAGTCTCAAAGTATCTCCTCATGGACTTTCACTTCCAATCATAATTTACCCTCCAGCATAAAACATGTAACACTTTGGACAAAATATTTGAAACATTTTTCAGATATTGGAAAACAGGCAGAAGAAGAGAGTGATCATTGAGAGAAGGGAATCAAAAGTCGTGAGCGCTATAATTTGCCCTATCTCACTGCATGGAGAGAATTTCCTGCTACAGTTCAAGGAGGGAGAACTCAGAGTCCAGCATATCTACTGAGTTGAGGAAACAAAGTTGTTTCTTTTTATTTTTTTTATTTAAAAAATTGTTTGTGTATTTATTTTGAGAGAGAGAGAGAGAGACAGAGAGACAGAGAGAAACAGAGACAGAGTACGGGCAGGGGAGGGGCAGAGAAAGAGGGAGACACAGAATCTGAAACAGGCTCCAGGATCTGAGCTGTCAGCACAGAACCCGATGTGGAGCTCGAACCCACGAACCGCAAGGTCATGACCTGAGCCAAAGTTGGATGCCTAACTGACTGAGCCACCCAGGTGCCCCACAAAGTTGTTTTTTTAGTAGTAATTTACCTTGTTCTTCTAACCCTTATGTTTTCTGTAATTGACAGTTGTAGCTAAAAGTTTGCTTAAATTCAATTAAACATTTATGTAATAATGTTTAGTAGGTTTTACGGTGTATTTTATACTGTATCACATCATGATGCCCATAATGTTGGGTTGTTTCATTAATAGTGATGCTAGATTTGTTCATTTGATAAAGTTAGTGACCAACCCGCCCTCTCCCCCCCCCCCCCAGATCCCCAAATTGTAAAGATAGGGTTTTCTCATTGCAATTAGCAACAAAATAACCTGAGGGTGATGCTTTGGCATAGTGCAAATACTTTGTCCCCCAAAGCCCTTCACTCATGATTTCAGCATCCACTGGTTTTTCTTGCCATAAGCAAGTATTTTATGAGGAGTAGAGAAATGGCAATTTTTAATTCAATTATTCCTTTTACATTCACTAGCTGACATTTTCCCATAAAGAAAACCTTTCCCTTCTCTACTGGAATTATCCACAGTTCCTCCTTAAAAGGTAGGGTAAATGCTTAATTTCTTTTTGTTGGCCATTTTCAGAATAGTGTGTATAAAAGTTTATTTTTAATTAATCCTCTTTCTCTGACTCTCTCTGAGCATCACTGTGGACTTGTTAATTTTTGTTTGTTCAATATTTTAAAAATGGTTATTTATTTATTTTTGAGAGAGAGGAAGAGAGAGGAGAAAGGGAATCCCAAGCAGGTTCCATGCTGTCGGTGCAGAGCCTGATTTGGCACTCAATCTCATGAACTGTAAGATTGATTACTATTGAAGTTTGTCTTCCTTTGGATTCTCCTGAAAGCAGACCCTGAGACAAGGATTTGAGTGCAAGTATTTTCTTTGGAAGACGATCCCAAGAAGCATAAAACAGGAAGTGGGGAAATGAATCAGGAAAAGGAAAAAAAGCCAATAAAGGGTGTATTAATGAACATACTGCTGTTGTGAGCAAGTGGGGCTCAATCCTGCTGGGAATCCTCTAAGGAACAGCCTAAAACGTGTTCCAGAACCCTCCCACTCAGGGACAGAAATGCTAGGATTATTTATCCACTAACCTCCATCCCTTATTGTTTAAGGAATTGTTGAGATTGTTAAATCCCAGCACTGTGTCAGAGGTTTGAGTTCATAAGCATGACTTGAACTGTTGACTGCAGCTTCATGTGAACTCCGTGCTGAGAAGTGAACTCCTCCCACATAGAAGAGGGCATCCATAGAATCTGCTACAAGTTATAGCTTCAGGTGCTTTCAAAGGACAAAGCTTGGAGACAAATTTTTTTAAAAACTGAAATCATACTAATTTCCAATTAAAAATGTACTTTATAGGATTTTTGGCTTGATTTTTAAATTTGTATCTCCCTTCTCTTTTACTTGTTTTTGGTTTTTAATACCAATAGTATTTATTTGTTTTATCCTACAATACACATCACTAAATTCAAAATTGCATTACCAATATCACTACCAACATTAAAATTATTGAATAACATTGAAGATTTCTTTCAAGATTATTTTTAAATGTTTATTTATTTTTGAGACAGAGAGAGACAGAGTGTGAGCAGGGGAGGGGCAGAGAGAGAGGGAGACACAGAATCCAAAGCAGGCTCCAGGCTCTGAGCTGTCAGCACAGAGCCCGACGCAGGGCTTGAACCCACGAACTGCGAGATTATGATCTGAGCCAAAGTTGGACACTTAACTGACTGAGCCACCCAGGCGCCCCTCTTTCAAGGTTTTTATCCTTAGGATATACTTTCTGACTGTATCCAGAATGTATAAGAGCTCTTACAACTCAATAATAAAGAGATAAATAATCCAATTAAAAAAAGGATATTTATGAATAGACATTTCCCCATGGAAGGTATACAAATGGTCAATAACACATGAAACATCATTAAGGGGGGTTGCCTGGGTGGCTCAGTCGGTTAAATGTCCAACTTCAGCTCAGGTCATGATCTTGTGGCTCATGGTTTTGAGCCCTGCATCGGGCTCAGTGCTGACATCTCAGAGCCTGGAGCCTGCTTCAGATTCTGTGTCCCTCTCCCTCTCTGCCCTTCCCTGGCTTGAACTCCATACACACACACACTTTCTCTTTCTCTCCCTCTCTCTCTCTCTCTCAAAAATAAATAAACATTTAAAAAATTAAAGGGCACCTGGGTGGCTCAGTTGGTTAAGCATCTGACTTTGGCTCAGGTCATGATCTTGTGTTTGTGGGTTCGAGCCCCAAGTCGGGCTCTGTGCTGACAGCTCAGAGCCTGAAGTCTGCTTCAAATTCTGTGTCTCCCTCTCTCTTTGCCCCTCTCCCACTCACACTCTATCTCTTTCTCAAAAATAAATAAATATTAAAAATAATAATCATAAAAAAAGAAAAAAAAGAGAAAAGTCTTCGAGGAAATGAAAATCAAAAGCACAATGGGGGGTAGCACCTGGCTGGCTCAGTCAGTAGAGCATGCAACTCTTGATCTCAGGGTTGTGAATTCGAGCCCCATGTTGGGTATAGAGATAATTTAAATAAATAAACAACAACAAAAACAACAAAAACAAAAGCACAGTGAGATGTCACTTCACACCCACAGCATGACTAAAACAAAAGACAGACAATAGCAAGTGTTGGTGAAGATGAAGAGAAATTGGAACCTTCATTCATCAATAATGGGATCATAAAATGGTACAGCCACTTTGGAAAACTGTTTGGCAGTTCATCAAAATGCCTGGGGGTGCCTGGCTGGGTCAGCCAGTAAAGAACATGACTCTGGATCTTGGGGTCATGAGTTCAAGCCCCATGTTGGGCCTAGAACTTACTTAAAACTATAAAGAGTAAATTTTTAAAAAAGTTAGAAACAGAGTTATCATATGATCAAACAATTCTACTCCAGCAGAATTGAAACCATGTGTCTGCACTAAACTTGTATATGATGTTCATAGCAGCATTATTCATAATAGCCACAGAGAGAAAACAATACAAATGTCCATCAACTGATGTATTAATAAACAAAACGTGGTATCTCTATATGATAGAACATTATTTGACTAGAAGGAATGAAGTACTGATATATGCCACAACATGGATGACCTTGAAAAAATTATTCTCAGTGAAAGAAACCAGTCACAAAAGACCACGTATTATATGAAGTGTCCAGAATAGGCAAATCTGTCATAAGAACATCTCATCAGTCAAGTCCAGGCTCAACTCCTCCACCATCCTCTTTGCTTCTCCTCAATTCTTCTTCCTCACTTCAACGTATCCTAAGCTATCTTCACCCATAGGAAGCTTGCTCTTACATCACGTTACCTTGAAACCTAAAGTTTTGATTCTCAGAAGCCAAGAAACAACTTTTTAGTCTGCTATGTCATTTCCTCCCAGAAGTAGTAAGTGAGGCAATAAACTCACTGAACGGTAGAAGAACAAAAGGTACAGGAAATGTAGAAACATAATCTCAATTAATTTATTCTCCCTCAAATTAGGATTTTTCTTTTTTAGTAATCCAACTACCTCCTAGAAGAACACTGCTGTTTTCATACCCAAGAATTAAGGGCATCCAGGTCTCTTGCTGGGGCTGAGGTACTTGTACCCTGATGGAAGAGTCCTGGAGGTGTTTCTGCCTTCCTTCTTTCTCTCTGAGCTGAACAGGCCCAGGTCCATACACTGGGGAAGGTTTCTAATACATTTGGACACCTGAGATATTCTGTTCCCAGGTTCCCTTTATCACAGCTCATTCAAGTTCCCCTGGATGAATTGGCAGGAGGAGCATCATATGACTGAGCTGAGGATCATATCTGCTTAAGGACGATCAGGTTCTTGGGTTTTTTAGGGCCCAACGAAGTGGACTTTATTTTCCCAGGAGCGCTCATATGTCTCTGGGAGGGGAGCACTGAGGGGATGAGTTTAGGAAAGGAAACAGAAGAGACAGAATTTTCTGGTTTTGGAGACAGACAAACCTGAATTCTAGTCATAACTGTGTCACTAATCAGTTATATAACCATGGGAAAATCACTTGACTTCCAAACTTATATCACTTTATCTCTGCAGTGGATATGACACTGTCCCCAGAGGCCCAAATGAGGCTCAAATGAGATCATAAGTTAAAGGGCTTCGTAAACTGCTTGTCCCCATATAAACATATGCCATTGTTATTGTGAAGATGATTGCTTCCTGTATGGCCAAAGTGGCTAGTGAATTTCCTGTACATGGAACATGCATCTGCTCAGATTCAGACTGCTATACTGGGTCCCAGGGAAGCCATGCTGAGTTTCCATCTTCATCCAAGCAATTTATTTTGTAACTTGGCCCTGTTCATCTTGGGCTGGCATTGAACAGGGACTATCCAGGAAATTCTGCCTGGCTAATCTGGGCCTCCTGAGATAAGGGGTTGGAAAATCATTATCTAGATCCTGTATATCATAGAAAAGGGCTTCTCAGTTTTTGGCTCTTGGCTCTAGTTTATATACATATAAAGTTGTGTATAGTTGACACACAACGTTATATTAAAAAGTTTCAGGTGTACAACATAGTGATTCAACAACTCTATACATTATACTATGCTCACCACAACTGTAGATTCCATCTGTCACCATATAAGACTATTATACCATCATTGACCATATGTGGTACCTCTCAATTCCATGAATTATTCATTCCGTAACTGGAAGCCTATACCTCCCACTCTCCTTCACCCATTTTGCCCAATCCCCCACCCCCTTTCTTCTGGTAACCACCAGTTTGTTCTCTGTATTTATGGGCTTGTGTCTGCTTTTTTTGTTTGTTTCTTGGTTTCAGTTTTTTGTTTTTGTTTTAGAGAGAGAGTGAGAGTGGGGGATGGGGCAGAGGGAGAGAGAGAAAGAGAATGAGAGAGAGAGAGAGAGAGAGAGAGAGAGAGAAAATCCTAAGCAGGCTCCATGCTGAGCACAGAGCCCAATGCGGGGCTTGATCCCACGACTCTAGAATCATGACCTGAGACAAAATTAAGAGTCAGATGTTTAACTGACTGAACCACCCAGGCACCTCTTTTGGCTTCAGTTTTTGAGCTATCCACTTCTGCTTCACTTCTCTCTGCTTTCTCTGTTTCTTGTCCCTGCTTCCCCGGCTCATGTTCACAAATATGCTTTTTAGGCTCTGGCCCAGGCTGTGCGTTGCTGGACAATCAATCATCTATTTAGCCCACCACCCAGGCTCTGTGCAGCTGGCCCCAAGAGCAAGGGCTGACTGAATAATTTGGCCTTTAATTTCTCCCATATCCAAAATCACAGGGCAGCTTGGAAGGAGAGACCTCTGGGTTTGATGCAAGTTTCAGAGGAGAACAGGGCAGTATCAGTCCCACCCCTCAACCCCACAAACTGACACAGATACCCACAGACATGCACACATGAACATATATGCACATTGTTCATGGACATACACAGAAACATGCACATTGATGTGAACACACACATACATACATAAATACACACTGACACAAATACCTTACAGGTCAGAAGGTCTAGATGGGGTAGGGAAAGTGATTGGCTCTAATTCCCTTTTACTCAAAGTCTGAGACAGGCATGTAGGAACTTTACTCAAAGGACTTGGCATTCTGAGAGATGTACCTTCTGTCTTTGATGAACACTTTCATTGACTGAGATAAAAAACGTAACCAAAGTTGTCTTTTATTGAATGTACCTCTGTGTTCACTACTGCCCTAGCCTCTTCATATATGCTATATGCCATCTCATGGAGCATCACCATAGCTCTATGTGACCTATAGAGAACCTAGGCCTCTATGGGTTCAAAAGAAAACATCTTAATATTAATTTCCAATCACAATGGTACTTAGCTTTCATTTTTGCAAAAGCCTTCCTAGATATTCCAAGTAGTACTCAGAGGTATCTGAGGAATTGAGGGAAATTTGCTTGTATTCTCCTGGTCCAGCAACCTCTTCAAGGAGCCTGCTTATTGCCTGATGCCTTGGGCAGAATTCTCCAGCAGGCATAGATCATCTTCCACCTCTGGCCTTGGCACTACAGTTGATAGTAGAAAAAGCAAAGGAAGGGAATTATCAGCTTCCTAATTTTGTTATTAAGCCCCAAAGCTTCCCCAAGTTTGCCCCAAATCTCAAAGATCTGATGCACACCTGGCTCCAGCCCTTTTGTAGCAGATGCTATTGGTGTCCTGTCCTTACCCTTTGCGCCTTATCACTTAAGTGCTCACTAATAAAATTCCACTTGTCTGCATCTGCATCTCTTTGTCTGAAGGTCACTGAGCCCCTGTATTGGGCAGGCTGCAAGTGCACTGGCAGGGGTGGTAGCGAAGGGATTTAATACTCCCTGGAGCAGTCTTCAACCAATGATTGATGGGAGTTGGTGTACATATACCCCAGTTCCTCACCCCTGATATTCAGTAACTCTGAGTCTTGTATTCTATACAATTTCCTACAGTTTCTCCACGGGATTAAGCTCTAGTCACTATAGTGATAGCTCGTTTGATAATTTGTTCTTTATTGACCTTTCCATCCCTATCTAACTCCTCACTTTCCTACTAATGTTTCCTATACCATCTAATAATCTACATGTTGTTGAATTTTTGTTTCAGGGTCTGTTTCAAGGGGAATTCAAATTAAGACACCCACTCCCCAAGGAGACATCAGTCACTTTGGCAAATATAGGGACCAAGTTCCTGTCATTCCCTCCATTCATCTCTCATCTCTCCCCAGGGAAACTTTCCATGTGTTAACTCATATATGAAGAGCACACACTGGCCCACTAATTCCACCACAATTCAGACTCTGAATTCAGTTTGGGCTAAACTAGGACATCATGCTATAACTGCAAGTAGAGGGAACTGAAGGTCAGAGAAGGAAAGTGATGTTTCCTTCTGGCTGTATCTGTGCTGAGGTTTGGCACATCTGGTCTTGGTGTAGAGCTAAGAGGCTATTTATAGCTGTTTCCGGGTGGGAGCTTTGCACGTGGAAATGTAGATCACAGTGCTGCCCTTAATGCCAGCAGCATGGCGACAGGACACCAAGACTTTTGAAAAGGCTTTACTAAAGGCTTGAAAGTGACACAGGAAGTAAACAGAGAGTAGCATGATATTAGACCATCTGTCTCGCTAATGATAGTCTGTTCCCTTCACCCAGAAACATTCATTTCCATTATAACTCCGAGTTACCTCCATGTAGCATACTGGACATAATCTGTCCTTTTTTGACCTGCCTGGAATCTGGACTGCAGATTTTTCATCATCTGGACACTGGAGTGATTATGACTTTCCAGACTTGTTGTCTCTATCAAAATATCTATTGACTCAAAACAGCACATAATCCCAAATTATTTACAAGCAATAGAGACTTTCTTATGCAAGATGAGGCTTCAATCAGCTTTTCTTTTCTCGATCCAGCCTCTTTGCCAACTATGCATACAATGGCCACTGGGTATCTAAGAGGCAGCTCTGGCTACTCTTTTTGCTTTGCCTGCAGGATTGTCTTGGTTTTCCCTCATTATCACTGACAAAATGCCTGGATTTTCTAAACAAAGTTGTAATTGACTCAGCATTCCTACCCATTCTACCTTTCCCCAAGGGTTTGGGGAAGATTTTGTCTTATATCATAAGAAGATTACAGAATAGTCTTTTCTATCCTTATAAGGTTTTGACAGGTTGAAATTTCACCCTAGAAAAGATAGCTGTATGGTTGATCAACCAGTTCCATTTGTACTCCTGTCACACATAGAGCATGGGCAGGTCTGAGGATCCACACTGAGTTCTGGGGAGATACCAGAGAGTACTATGGTCTCCATTTAAAAGCACCTGAGACCTCTTAGCTCTCATCAGCTATTATTATTCAGAAAGTATTGTGGCTGAGGAGTGGCTTACGCTAGCCTGGGAAATTGTGTTTATAACTTTCTCTGACAAAAGAACAGAACATAGATGAGGAAGCCCAAGGGGACTTACTTGGCATTACTAAGAAGCCATAGTTCTCAGAGATATCCTTGAACAGTTGACCTTGCCATTGGGCTAACCTTGCTATTGCTATTGGGCTAACCTTGCTATTGCTGTTGTTGCTAAGTTACAGAGAAAGAAAATTGCCAATGCATGGTGAGGTTAGAACCATCCAACCTTGGGCCAAAGTGCAAGTTGAACACGTGTGTACGTGTGTAAAGTCAGCTATACTCCACTTCCAGGGGAAAAAAAATGCAGCCATATTTTTCCCAAGTCCCCAGTTGTTTAGACAGATCTATTAATTTATTTGTTTGATTGAAAAAAATTGTCCTGTGGCTGTGTGTGTATGTGTGACTGAATCAGAAGGAGATAGGTCAAGATACCTGGAAACCACACATAGTAAGTCACACCTGCCTTGTTCAATGTTCTGCAGAGCTGAGAATCAGGATGGGTCTGAAAGGACTCAGCAGAAGGCTTGATGTGGTCAGGTTGACATCTGCAGATTCAATCCCCTACAGATCTTCTATTCTTAAAGTTTTTTAAGGTGCCCAACATAGTCCTAGTATGTAGCAGGTGTTTAATGAATTTTTTCGAAGGAATGGATGAATGAATTTCAATAGCAAGTCTCTTTTAAAAAGTGAATGAAAAAAATAGCTAGAGGAGGAGTGCATTTCAGGGTCAAGCCACCATTAACGAAGGAGGACTGGGAATGAAGTTGGTCAGATAAATGAGGTGTGACTGTGTTTTGGTCTGAAAACAACATCAGTTAGCTTGGAGACTATTAAGGATTCTATCCAAACCTGAAATTTCCTGTCTGAAAACCTCATAATAGGAGCAGATCCATCCAGATGTGCTAACTATCCAGTTTTCTTGATTATTTCAGACCAGGCCCAGTATCCAAGGTTTGGCTAAAAAAGCAAGTTTTTTCTCAGTCAGAAAGCTCAAAAGGTCCCTTATGATTTTTTATCCATCATCTTGGGGTACAAGAAAGCAGTCCTTAGAGTATAATGGTTAGAGCATTAGAGGAGAGGTTCCCAAGGCAGACAATGACTCCAACAATTTTTGGCTTTGGTAGTTAATGCTCTTGGCTGTCCAGCAAACTTTTATATTCACCTTCTCTGGCAAAAAAATCTTGCTTCTTTTTTAAAAGGAAACATATCATAGGTTAGAGCCTCACATAGGGTTCTGTGCTGACAGCTCAGAGTCTGGAGCCTGCTCCAGATTCTGTGTCTCCTCCTCTCTCTCTGCCCCTCCCCCACTCATTCTCTCTCTCTCTCTCTCTCTCTCTCTCTCTCTCTCTCTTTCTTTCTCAAAAATAAATAAACATTAAAAAATATTTTAAAAAATAGGAAACATAACAGCCATGGCCTGTCACAGGATTCCATCTCCCTGGCTCAGTGATTGGTCCACAGGGGACATGTGACCTAGAAGAGTTATTCAGAGTCCTCTCTTGGCAGGTTCTTCTTATCTGAGGTAATGTAAATCTGGGGCTGTTGGCTACCATCTTTCCTACAACGCAGAAAGCTGTAGGAGAGGAACCAAGTGAGCAAAAGAGTACTGAATAATACAATTGTTTAGCACTTAGTAAGTACTTAGAAAATGTTAGCTTCCCTTCACCATAAACCTTGTAAATTCAGTCTTCAGTCAAAAATCTTTCAGTTCTAGGGGCACCTGACTCTTGATTTCAGCTCAGGTCATGATCTTATTTTTTTGTGTGTGTGAGATTGAGCCCCATGCTGACAGTTTGGGATTCTCTCTCTCTCTCTCCCTTTCTGCCTCTCTCCTTCTCTCTCTCTCTCTCTCTCTCAAATAAACTAAAAAAAAAATTTTTTTAAAGGTGTTGATACTTTAGGGAGGAAAAAGACACTAGCACAGACAATGACAATGCAATATGACAAATGCAACGACAGAATTAATGTACTAGAGGCTGTGGGTGGGATGGTGCAACTTCATGGACAGATGCAGGGAAGGGGAATGAAACTTTGGTCTTCATAGTTGCACGTTCCATCCACAAGGTCAGCACAGCTAAGATCTCCAGGTAGCTGTTTCTGGTGCCACATGTAAGTGTCCAGTTTCTATGCTGCAGTACAGACTGCTACAGTGTTGACCCCTGCCAGTGGGGGACTTCTGAACTTTCTCTTACAAGTACTGGCTTCCCAGAAGACAGAGCTGTCTAGACAGCCCAGGACTCCTATCCAAACTCAGCTCTGGCTCCTAAGGAGGAGGGGAGGACCAGGAGGACTGGTGGTGGGGCAGAAAGTGGAACCAGGCAGGAGACTGCAGTGACTGGAGAGCAGGTGTGGGCAGCCCAGAAGAAATGCAGATATTTGCATAACACCTCCAGAGGCCTCATTCATTCATCTCTCCTATCAGAAAGCCTGACTTCTCAACCCTGTAGGGGAGATCTTCACATTTTTTACCAAGGAAGAAACCACACATGGCTCTGCCCTGTCCAGAAGAAGCACCAGTGCATAAATATCTGAGAAAATGTTCAGCCTCACTAGTGATAAAAAAAAAAAAAACCCACAAATTAAAACAACGAGATACCACTCATTAGCTTCCATTTCCTTAAAGTTAACAGGTATAGGCAAACAGGAACTCCCAGTTACTGCAGGTGAGAGGGCAGGTTGATGCTCTTTCTGTAAAGCAATTGGCTTTAAAATGCTTACATCATCTAATCTGATGATTTCATTTACCTATTTATTCTAAGAAGAAAAGTTGACATATGGAGGCCATAGTAGGCATCTTTTGAGGTATATTCTCAGGTCACAATGATTCACCTTTCTCTGAAAACAGAGGATCCTATTCATGTCCTCAGCTTCCTTACTCTGGCTTCTGAAGTGGGGCCTTGATCCATTGGTGACTGTTGACTAGACCAAGGTAAGCTCCTGGCTGAACTAGGTTAATTATATTTCTCACCTAGGAATTCCAATTTAATTTGAGCTGATATCTTGAATGGAAGGATTGTAAAAAATCAGGAATTGTGTCAAGGCTATAATCTGACAGATAGACTGCAGAGCAGAGAACACCAGTCTGTAGAGAGAGGAGAAAGAGGCAGAGATGTGAAGAGAAGCAGAGATAAGAGACAGAGATAAAACTTTCTTCAGAGCATTCTGTTGCACATTGTAACTACTTTATGCATTCCTGCCTCTTCATTCTACAGAACACAGTATCCTTGTAACAGCTTATAATTTTTCTTTTAAGACAACTTAGGTGAGGGGCGCCTGTGTGGCTCAGTTGGTTAATCGTCTGACTTTGGCTCAGGTCATAATCTCACAGTTTGTGAGTTCAAGTCCCGCATCCGGCTCTCTGCTGTCAGCACAAGACTGCTTCAGATCCTCTGTCCCCTTCTCTCTCTGCCCCTACCCTATTTGTGCATGTGCAGACTCTCTCTCTCTCTCAAAAATAAATAAACATTATCAAATAAAAGACAACTTAGGTGAGTTTCAAGTACTTGCAGCCAAACATTATAATAGCTTTACAATTAAGAGAATGATTGAGTAAATAATTGTACATTTTTTGTATGTAGATTATCTGCCATATTTTTTTAAGTAGGTTTCACCCATGGCACAGAGCCCAATGCGGAGCTTGAATTTATGACTCCAAGATCAAGACCTGAGCTCAGATCAAAAGTCAGATGCCTAACTGCCTGAGCCTCCCAGGTGCTCCCAAAATATTGTAGAAGCCTATTTAATGACATGTAAAGTGCTTATTGTGAAAAGATAAGTAAAAGTACTAGGATATACAATTTTCTATGCACAGAAAAAAGTTTACAAGCACACAAAACTTTTAGCAGTGGTTACCCTAGAGTAAACTTATATTTTGTAAGATTTTTAGTTTTTAAGTAATCTCCACATCCAACATGAGGTTCAAACTCACAACCCCGAGATCAAGAGTCACTTGCTCTACTGACTGAGCCAAAAAAAAAAACCTTTTATTTTTACTTTTATTTAAACTTTTATTTTTACAACTTGATTTTATTTGATTTTATACTTGGAACATCACTAATATTATTAAGGTTATGCTAGAAGCATTTTCTATCTATATACTTTTTAATTGCTATCATTTTAATGATTGCATAATGTTGCATTATAAGAGGATATCATAATTTATTAAATCAGTCCTTACTATTTATTAAGTTTTTAATAATTGTCACTATTTTACTTATTTAAAAAAATTTTAATGTTTATTTTTAAGAGAGAGAAACAGAGCATGCATGGGGGAGGGGCAGAGAGAGAGAGGGATAAACAGAATCCAAAGCAGGCTCCAGGCTCTGAGCTGTCAGCACAAAGCCTGAAGTGGGGCTTGAACTCATGAACCAGGAGATCATGACCTGAACTGAAGTTGGAGGCTTCCAACCAACTGAGCCACCCAGGACCCCCTAATTTTCACTATTTTATACAATACTGTGAAAAACATCTTTCAGTTTTAGGTTTTTTTTTATTTTAAGATTTTATTTTTAATTAATCTCTATACCCAACACGGGGGTTTGAACTTGCAAACTTGAAATCAAGAGTTGCAGGCTCTACTGACTGAGCCAGCCAGACACCCCTGAAAGACATGCATAAAGGTTTTTTTCCTCCATATTTAGGATTATTTGCCTAGTATCTTTTCTCAGACGTAGAATCATTAGGGTGGAACATTTCTATGGTTTGTGAATAATTTTGACTACAATGGTTACTCTAATGGCTGTCACCTACTTCCTTACCATCTGAAACACAGGTGAGTACAAAGGCCTAGCATTGCCTCAGCAGCCAGCCTATTTGCTAATCTAATGTGTTAAAAAAAAATAGTACATCTCCTTGTCTTAATTTGCATTTCTTTGCTCACTAATAAATTAGAACATTTTTCATGTTTGTTAATTCTTTTAATTTTGTTCTTTTGCAAATTATCTGTTCCTTGCCCTCTGCTCCTTCATTCTTTGGAAATTTTGTGATTCTCACATTGACCTGTATTAAATCTGTGTGGAACTAAGGTCAAAATCTGGTGTTTAAAACCACGTAAATTTTTTATTAAGATTTTATTTTTAAATAATCTCTGCATTGAATGTTGGATTCAAACCCACAACCCCAAGATCAAGACTCATAAACTCTACCAACTGAGCTAGCCAGGCACCCCTAAAACCATGTAAATTGTGTGTAGAGAATATTCAACATTGTTCAGGCCAAACTGTTTATAAGTCAATTTGATTCAATAATCAGTTCTTTTTTTTTTTTGAGAAGAAATGAGAAACTTTGAAGTCATTCTCAACTTCTCCCTTCTTTTCAACATTCCCCTTTCTTTTATTTTTACTTTTACTTTTATTTTTTATATTTATTTTTGAGAGAGAGAGAGAGAGAGCGCACACGTGGGGAAGGGAATAGGGGGTGGGGACAGAGGATCCAAAGTGGGCTACGTGCTGCCAGTAGACAGCCCAATGTGGGGCTCAAGAACCATGACCTGAGCCGAAGTCAGGCGCTTAACCAACTGAGCCACCCAGGCACCCCTATTCTTTATTTAAATTTTAGTTAGTAACATACAGTGCAATATTCATTTCAGGAGTAGAATTCAGTGATTCATCACATACATACAACACTTAGTGCTCATCATAACAAGTGCCCTCTTTAATACCTGTCACGAACCTCACCCATCCCCAACCCACCTCCCTCCATCAACCCTCAGTTTGTTTTCTGTTGTTAAGAGTCTCTTGCGGGCACCTGAGTGGCTCAGTCAGTTGAATGTTTGACTTTGGCTGAGGTCATGATCTCACAGGTTGTCAATTCGAGCCCTGCATTGGGCTCTCTGTTGTCAGCGCAGGGCCCGTTTCAGATCCTCTGTCTCCTCCTCTCTCTGCCCCTCACCTGTTTGCGATATCTCAAAAATAAATACACATTTAAAAAAAAGTCTCTTGTGGTTTGTTTCCCTCTCTCCTCTCTCTCCTCTCCCTTCTCATATGTGAGTCTGTTTTGTTTCTTAAATCCTACATGTAAGTGATATCATATAGTATTCGTCTTTCTGATTGACTTATTCACTTAGCATAATACATTCTGACTCTATTCACATCCTTGCAAATGACAAGATTTTTTTTTTTTTTTTTTGATGGCTGAGCAATATTCTATTGTATATATATCACATCTTCTTTATCCGTTCATCAGTTGATGGACATTTGAGCTCTCTCCATAGTTTGGCTATTGTTGATAATGCTGCTACAAACATTGGGGTGCATGTACCCCTTAAATCTATATTTTTGTATCCTTTGGATAAATACCTAGTAGTGCAATAGCTGAATCAGAGGGTAGTTCTATTTTTAGTTTTTTGAGGAGCCTCCATGTTGTTTTCCAGAGTGGTTGCACCAGTTTGCATTCCCACCTACAGTGCAAGAGGGTTCCCCTTTCTCCACATCCTCACCAACACCTGTTGTATTTTTGTGTTGTTAATTTTAGCCATTCTGATAAGTGTGAGGTGGTATCTCATCATGGTTTTGATTTGTATTTCCCTGATGATGAGTGATGTTGAACATTTTTCATGTGTCTGTTAGCAATCTGGATGTCTTCTTTGGGAAAGTGTCTGTTCATGTCCTTTGCCCATTTCTTCACTGGGTTATTTGTTTTGAGTGTTGAGTTTGATAAGTTCTTTATGATTTTGGATACTAACCCTTTATCTGATACATTATTTAGAAATATGTTTTTCCATTCTGCAGGTTGTCTTTTAGTTTTGTTGATGGTTTTTTTTTTCCTGTGCTGAAGTTTTTTAACTTTTTTTAATGAAAAAAAATTAAAATTTATTATTAATTTATTTTTGAGAGAGAGAGAAAGGGAAAGAGAGACAGAGTGGGGGAGGAGGAGCAGAGAGAGAGGGAGACACAGGATCTGAAGCAGGCTCCAAGCTTTGTGCTGTTAGCACAGAGTCTGATGCAGGGCTCGAACTCTTGAGCTGTGAGATCATGACCTGACCCAAAATTGGACGCTTACCAACTGTGTCACCCAGACGGGCACCCTGACGCTTTTTATCTTGATGAAATCCCAATAGTTAATTTTTACTTTTGTTTCCCTTGCCTCCAATGATGTCTCTAGTAAGAAGCTGCTCAGGCTGAGGTCACAGAGGTTGCTGCCTGTGTTCTCCTTTAGGATTTTGACAGTGTCCTGTCTCACATTCAGGTCTTTCATCCATTTTGAATTTCTTTTTGTGTGCGGTGTAAGAAAGTGGTCCAGTCTCATTCTTCTGCATGTTGCTGTCTAGTTTTCCCAACACCATTTGTTGAAGAGCAACATTCCAAACAATTCTTCCAAGACAATCAGTCACTTGTGGCTTATCCTCTTTTTTAAAAAAAAGGTTTTTTTTAATGTTTATTTTTTGAGAGAGAGACAGAGAGAGAGAGAGAGAGTGCAAGCTGGGGAGGGGCAGACAGAGAGGGAGATACAGAATCCGAAGCAAGCTACAGGCTCCAAGCTGTCACCACAGAGCCCAATGCAGGGCTCAAACCCACCAACTGTGAGGTCATGACCTGAGCCGAAGTCAGACGCTCAACCGACTGAGCCACCCAGGTGCCCCGTGGATTATCCTCTTAATTATTCTTTGAATCTTCCTTTTTAAAAAAAATTTTTTTAATGTGTGTTATTTTGAGAGAGAGAGAGAGAGAGAGAGAGAGAGAGAGAGAGTCAAGAGTGTGAACGGGGGAGGGGCAGAGAGAGAGGGAGACACAGATTCCGAAGCGGGCTCCAGGCTATGAGCTCTCAGCACAGAGCCCGACACAGGGCTCGAACTCATGAGCCATGAGACCATGACCTGAGCCAAAGTTGGATGCTTAACTGACTGAACTACTCAGATGCCCCATATTCTTTGAATCTTTCTTATATCTAATTCAGGTATTACCTCCCTAATTCAGTCTTTGTAGTAAGCATTCATTGTTTTGTCTGTTAGCCTTCCTTTTTCTTGTGAAAACTGCTCTCTTCTAATTCTATCCATATCGTTCTTGCTGGAGATTGTGTGTCTATATATGACCCTGTGCACTTGTTAAGTGTTGATTGGTCTAGGGATAGTCATCTGGCCCAAGTTGGGCAGATGAGTTTCTTCTTATCTTTTTATATTTAAGACCAAGAGAGAGAGGTTGATCTCTTTTCAGTGACTCAATATTTAATATTAAACATAGAAGCTGTTGTTGGTCATGTTTTCTGCTATATGAATTGGGGAGTAGATAAAGCCAGATTAGACAAGAAAAGAATATTAATTCAATATGCAGAGAACAATAATGAGATAAAGAAGGAAGATCTACAGTACTCCAGCTTCTTCCAGAAACAGTTTATTGAACTCCAGTTCAGTTTGTACTATCTGTGAGTTACTTTAGGATCCCTCCAATACATTCTCTTTATCAGTTAGGGATGTATCCAGTTGTAAGTAATTAATATGGCTTAACTATATAGGAATTTATTTTCCTCTTATGAAAAGATGCTTGGAGATAGGCATCTGGGTAAAAGCAGCTGTTTCAGGTTACAGAAATTCATAAAAGACTAAGCTTCTCTCTCTTCCTCTTCCACCATCCTTAGTATGAGCAAAATAGAAGCTATACCTCCCAAGTAGAGTCTGCTATCTTACCTAGAAGAGAAGGAAAGGATCAAGAACAGAAGACTGAAGAAGTAAGCATAGTATCCACATACCCCTGGAAGTATAACTCTGAAACTTTCTTTTATCCTCTCCTTGGCCAGAGTTGGGTTATATGGCCATCCCTAAGTACAGGTTACCCCCACTTGCACTCTAGAAAGGTAAGAATTTTTAGCTGTTACAAATACTGCTGTCCCATACCAAATTGGGATTCCTTCATGTGGAAGACAGAGGAATGGATTTTGGATAATTTAGTAGTGTGATTCCATGTTCACTTTTACTTACCTGATGAGTTAGGTTTTGATCACTTGAAACCAGATACTTTTTGACTAATACAGCCTTTATCATCTCCTTCCTGGATTACTGTATTGAGGTCCCTTCAAGTCTCCCTGCCATTGATTTCCACTTTGCTTGAAATGATGATACCAATGCAACCAGTCTTCCCAAAGCACATCTCTGAGCCTAGCTATTTCATTGCCTATTACAGAGGTCAGCATATTTTTCTATAAAAGATCAGACAATAGGTAGTTTAGGGTTTGTAGACTAAGAGGAAAAATTGAGGATATTATATAGGTGCTCATATATAGCAGAGAAAAGACATTTACACAAACATTTATTGAATAAATTGAGGAGCTCCTGGGTGGCTCAGTTGGTTGAAAATCTGACTCTTGATTTTGGCTCAGGTCATGATCCTGGGGTTGCAGGATGGAACCCCATGTTGGGCTCTGTGCTGAGTGTGGAGCCTGCTTAGGATTCTCTCTCTACCTCTGCCCCTCCCCTATTTGCACTCTCTCTCTCTCTCTAAAAGGAAAGAAAGAAAGAAAGAAAGAAAGAAAGAAAGAAAGAAAAGAAAGAAAGAAAGAAAGAGTTGGAAATATACTAATAACCAAGTTTGTTGTTTTTTTTTTTTTGTGTATTTTTCTTTTTCTTTTTGTTTTTGTTTGTAATATAGTTCTACTCATGAGGAGAAAGGAATTCTTTTTTAGGGGAGCTAAGATCTCATTTAATTGGGGTTCAAAATTAGTATTTTCTATCATCAAATAGATTGCAAATGTTGATCTGTAACCTGGTTCTAACAAAAATAGGAAGCAAGCGCAGATTTTGCCTATGGCTTATAATTTGCTTAACCATGGCCCAGTGCCTGAAGCTTCTATATTCTGAAACTTGGTACTCAAAGATTTTCCAAGATTTGGCTATTTACTACTTTTCCATCTATATTGCTCACCACTTTTTTCTTAGTGTTTATTTATTTTTGAGAGAGAGACAGAGTGTGAGCAGGGGAGGGGCAGAAAGAGAGGGAGACACAGAATCTGAAGCAGGTTCCAGGCTCTGAGCTGTTAGCACAGAACCTGATCTGGGGCTCGAACTCATGAACTGTGAGATCATGACCTGAGTGAAAGTCGGACGCTTAACCGACTGAGCCATCTAGGTGCCCCTATTGCTCATTACTTCTATTCACATACTTCACTAGTCAAACTAAAATACTTATCATTCACTATAAGCCACCTACATTACCCCAAGTCCACTCCTTTGTTCATGCTTTTCCATCCACGATCTCTCAATATCAAAATAGTTTAAGGTTCTGTCAAATGATATTTCCTTTTTTTTTTTTTACAGGTTTCATCTGAATACATATTTATTAGATAAATATTAAAGATTGTCACATCATCTAACTACATACAGCTTTGTAAGACTAGAAATTAGGTTACTGGGGGTGTCTGGGTGGCTCACTCGGTTAAGCAGTCGGCTCTTGATTTCGGCTCAGGTCATGATCTCACAGTTCATGAGTTTGAGCCCTGTGTCGTGCTGTGCACTGGCAGTGCACAGCCTACTTAAGAATCTCTCTCTTCTTCTCTCTCTCTGCCCCTCCCCCACTTGCACGAGCTCTTTTTCTCTCATTCTCTCTCTCAAAATAAATAAACATGAAAACATTTTTTAAAAAATTAGGTTTCTGACCAGTTTAAAGTTTGAAATAATCACATTGTACATAGATGTAAAGAGACAATGACGATTTCTGTCGGAGTTACTTCAGGCTGCACCGTGGGTGTGTTTAAGTGTGTAGGGGTGAATTATCTGCAATCACGATATCAAAAATTATACAAAGTATGAATTTGGTTATAATTTTCTTCTGAAATCCCAGTTTCTTGTCATTATTTCCATAGCACCCTAAAAACACACAGGTGACTATTGCACTGACGGTAAATAGTACAGGTAGATAAAATAAAAACACAAAAGAACAAACATTTCTTCCACACAGGGTCAGAATATATTATCTGAGACAAATGTGGAGAGAGACCTCACAAACGCTAACAAACAGGATCTAGTTTTTCTACATTAAGATGGAGTTCTAAGCCTTTTGTTTTGTCCTGTTCTATAAAATGAAAACAATACATATCCCAAGGGAAATGAATGCATCTGTTAATGCGTCTCTCTTTCTCAGTTACATATGTACACATGTCCCTTGAGTCTGCTGCTGACATCATCCTGTCTAGATGGTCAGGTAGAAGGAGCAGATGTGTAGTTCTCTGGGGGGGGTTAAAGCTTCCATTAGGGAGAAAGTATTAGAAATTTCTTTAAAAATAAAATGGCTACAGGGAACATGATACACGTGTAAAGCTTTGAAACAAGAAGATGGGGTGAGTGCCTGTACTCGGGCCTTCCCACCTGCCGGCTGGAGCCCTGTCCATCTTGTGGAGTGGCAGCATAAACGTGTCTATGGCCTGGGTGGATCCTTGTTATAGAGAAGTGGCTTGTCGAGGCCTCGTTTTTGTTGAGGTTACTTATGGCTCCAAGTAGTCATCCAAAAGGATGGAGCATCTCTCCAGAATTCAGAACTGTCCTTGCTTGGGGAGGCTGTTATCACCTGAATCTGTCACCAACCATGGCTTGCTCCAGCCCTGGACACCTTTCTGCCTCCCTCATTACCTGGCCCAGCTCCAAAATCATTCTGGCATAGTACATCCTCAGAGCACGGGCTTCAGATATCATGGTTTGAGAAAACCTTTTGCCCAGCTTGCTGCTGGAGGCTCGCTTGAGAGGGGCCCCAGGAAACCTGCCTTAGGTGCCGAGCCCTGGCTTCCCCACAGATGGTTGTAGGAGGTGCCCAGAGCCTGGGCTGTGGGGAACAGATCGACCCTCTGTACTAGAAAGCTGTGGGTAGGCTGGTGAGCAGAGTGGGGACACCTGATAAGAATGAGAATGGATGCCAGGTCTTTCTGGGAAACAGTAACATAGCCACAAACACGAAATAATTCTTCTTCTTCTTCTTCTTCTTCTTCTTCTTCTTCTTCTGTTTATTTATTTTTGAGAGAGAGAGAGACACACACAGAACCTGAAGGGGCTCCAGGCTCTGAGCTGTTAGCACAGAATCCGATATGGGGCTTGAACTCATAAGCCATGAGATCATGACTTGAGCTGAAGTCAGATGCTTAACTGATGAGCCACCCAGGTGCTCCTACAAGCAGGAACTTCTAAGGAAGGCATTTGTAAGTTTGTCTGGGGCAGAACATTTCCAGGTGGCCTAACACAGAGTATGGACACCTGCCAGGGCTGTCTGCCACTGGGCAAGGATGCCCACATGCGATCTGGCATCGTCTTGTCCCCACCATCCAACGGGGGATGGCTCTAAACAGAGGGCAGCCTGATCTAACTCATGCTACAACCATCCATGTACTTTGTCCCTTCATCTGTACAAATAGCCCTTGTTGCTTTTTTGTTTTTGTTTGTTGTTTTTCTAAAAAAAGGACTCAGTCTTGTTGAGTCAAGGTATTTTAAAAACACAAGCAAAGGCTATAACCAGGTCATGAAAATGTTGAATATTATCAAAGATAATACTAAAATATTCATAAAGATATTTACAAAAGCAATTTTTTAAATAATTGATTTGAATACTGAACACCACGCTTTTTGAAAACACCTCAACAAAAGAAAAGGGGGCAGGAACAATGACAGCTTTCCTACAGAAAACCTTGTGCCAGCTGTCTGATACAGTGACTAGAAATCAATATCTGAGGCCACCATTCCGGTCAAATCCAGAGGAATGCTGGGGACCACTCGCCACAGGGGTAGACAGAGATTGAGAACACGGACAGTGGACGGGAAGCAGGGGACCCCAGGCAGCAGCAAGGAGGGGCGCAATGAATTCATAGATGTGACCCAAGTGACTGTCCTGCAGCATCACAGGCCATGCAGCTTAGCGGGACACAGAGGATCCCAAAACAAAATGGGTGCCCCCCAAGCCACCCGGGAGACTCAGAGAGCAGTAAGCTTGATGGAGCGAAGCAGTGGAGGGAAAACCAGAGGCTGCTTCTGTTTCAGCGAGCAGGAGTGTGGGCAGCTTTGCAGGGCAGAGGGACACAGAGGGAAGGAGAGGTCGGCAGCCAAGTGCAGTACAGAAATACCACATGATGCTGGCAAGGCACATCCTGGCATTTGTGGTGACAGACTGGGGTGCAGCTGGGGCAGCCTTGAGCACAGGGACAGATGGGACAGCCAGGCCAGAGAGATACTTGCTGCCAAGGCCACACAGATGCCTGAGTCTCCCCTGCCTCTCCACCAGCCCAACCGGCTATCAGCGTGGTCAAAGCAGCACTGGGACAGAAAGAAGCAGGTGTTCCATTAATAGTCTGGGAGAGGTGAGTGGAGGCAGGAAGAAAGAAACAGGGTGCATGGAGAGAAATGATATACTTGCCATCCAAGTCTACTGTCCTTTTCTCAGATGACTTTGTAGCTTAATTAAATTGTCATTTCTTTAAGTTTATTTATTTTGAGAGAGAAAGAGAGAGTGTGTGCAAGCAGGGGAGGGGCAGAGAGAGGGAGAGAGAGAAGAGAGAGAATCCCAAACAGGCTCTGTGCTGTCAGCTCAGATCCTGACATGGGGCTCAAACCCTTGAACTGTGAGATCATGACCTGAGCTAAAATCAAGAGTTGGACTCATAACCAACTGAGCCACCCAGGTGACCCTAAATTGTCATTTAAAAACAGGTAGTGACTTGGAGCAAAGTTATAAGTTGCTGTTCCTATCTGACTCTGGCTGGCAGCATCCCTCTACACGCTAAGGGCGCAGTAATTTTGGCTAGGTAATGTCTCTCTCTGTCCCCCACCAGGCCAGCCCTGTCTGAGTCTAGAAGTCGTGGGGCCAGGTGCACTGTCCTGGCTCTGAGGAGGCCTTGACCCCCTGTCCCACCAGAGGAATGGCACATCCTCTCTCAAACACAGAATCTTGTCATTTTTTTCTCTGCTTTCTATGAGTGTGTTTACAGGGTATCTTGGCTTAGAGGTCAGAGGTCACACCTAGGAACTTGGCCCCTGAGGGAGTTCTCTTTGTCAGAGGTTTGTGCTTTTCTGTGGTGGGTAATGGTGGTGGTGGGTGTGCTGTTTTAACTGCCGCCAACCATCACTGCTCTTCCAAGGCTCAAGGCCTGCCTGGGGCTTGGAGTGCCTTTCCTTAGGCTCAGTCACTTGAAGGAGGCTCCAGGCCAGGAAGCAGGGAGGTAGGGTTAGAGTTTAGAAACTGGAAGAACCTTGGGGGCACTGGAGGATCGTTTGGAATCAGCCCACACAGAGGGACCAGGAAGACTTTGTCAGCGTGTGACTTCTCACCGGGCCGGTTCTTCACTGTGAGAGTCATCTTCAAGCATGCTCTGGGCACAGGCACCAGACTCACACAGCCTTCCCAGTGCACCCTCCCACCCCTCTGCTCCGAGAAGGCTGCAGCAGGGGTGGTCTGGGGGCATGGAATCCCAGTGGTAAAGTGTGTGGGGGACAGATGGGGAAGGAGGCAGAGTGGGGAGGGATGGCCCCAATGTAGGGGTGGGCTTCAGCTGTTCTCAGAGAAAGGAGACCATAGTTCCTATTGCTTCATATGTCAGGGGGATCTAGATAGAAGAGAAGCTTATCAAGATTTGTGAGTTCTGGGGGCACCTGGGTGGCTCAGTCGGCTGAGTGTCCAACTTCAGCTTAGGTCATGATCTTGTTATTTGGGGGTTCAAACCCTGTATCTGGCTCTGTGCTGACAGCTCAGAGCCTGGAGCCTGGAGTCTGCTTCTGATTCTGTGTCTCCCTCTCTCTCCTCCCCTCCCCTGCTCATGCTCTGTCTCACAAACAAACAAACAAACAAACAAACAAATATTTGTGAGTTCTAGAAGGAGATCCAGGATGGCTCCTGCATGTCCTTATGTTGGATGTTCCATGAGCTCCAGCCTGACCCTCCAAAGCTGAGGAGGGGTTAAAGGTAAGTTCACTATATGGATGGTTGCTGGGAGCAGCCTGTGGTGGTTGCAAGGGAAATTGGGAAGGAGGAGGAGGAGCCTCACTATGATGTAATGAAGGACCTTACAGGGTGTGGGACGTGCAAACCTTGTTGTATGGAGGGATGGGGCTGGTCAGAACTGTCAACTTGCAGCATAGCTTCCTGCACAGGGTGACTGAGGGGTTTCTTGAGGGTGGCCACGTTGTTGGACATGCCTGGAGAGTGGGAGAGCTGTGGTGGGGCCCATACATGAAGTCTGGCCATAGACATCTGGCCAGGGTTTCCATGGGGAAGTCAAAGTTGCCATGGCCCCGGTAGTTCTTGCTTTGGTTGCTGTAATCATTGGGAATTAGTGCCCTCCCTCCGGCCCCCCCACCCCAGATGGAGGCAGGAGAGGGTAGGGAGGTCTGCTGGGCCCAGGGCTGCGATCATTTCCATGATATTGGGCATGATGATCTGGCTGGGACTCATCTTTAATGTGTAGGTCTGACTTGATGGGGATTGGCCTCTGGCTGAGTGAAGTCAGTGGGTGGACTGGTGTGCTGCAGGATGCCCATGTCTGCAGGGGCATTAGGACCCATGAAGTAACTGGCCCCAAAGCCCCTAATACCGGGGTATTTGGGCCAGCTATACATGCTCTGCTGGATGTAGGGCTGAGCAGTCCTGGCTTTGGCCAAGAACAGCTGCTGCTGCTGCCCAGCAAATCGGGGGAGTTAAGGCTGAGGTTGTTGGTGGTCCTGCTTGATGCTATGGAATTGCTGCCTGGATTCATGGGGTTGTTGGTATTGGCCACAGGGTTCCCAAGGAGCTGGCTTTGGGATGTTTTGGTTACTCCCCAAACTATGGTGACCACAGCGAGGGAGCCTGGAGACTGGTTGGTGTTCTGCTGTCAAGGAACAGAGTCATAGGGGAGTGACCCATCACTGTGCAACAGAGTGGGTTTCATGGAGTTGAGGGATGGCTGCATGGGGAGTTTCCTGGGAAAGGGGGATCTCTCTGATGGCTCTTCTGATGTCAGAGCTGCAGCAGGCAGCAGAGCTCCTTGCACCAGGAGGACGGCAGGGTCACATGTGCAGGAAGACCATAGGCCCAGCCACTTTGCTGAGAGGGAGCACAATTGACGACATTTCCTTCTTGAGGTTCTTCCTGAACCTTCAGCAGAAATTGGTCTTTTCTTCCTTTGAATTCTCATAGAACAGGTGTTGCCTATTTCTGATCACTTGTACATGTTTTATTTTTTATACTAGACTCTGAGGTCCTTGAGCATAAGTATTATGTCTAGATTATTTTTGTGTCTCCCTCAGGTATAGCATGAACAGACATTCAATAGATAGTTGTAGAACTTAGGATTGGATACTGAGGGAGAATGATTCATATTAGGGGAAATTACCCTCTGGAATTCCATATATAAAAACTATTTTATTTTGTATTTATATATTTTATATAAATATTTTATTTTTTATTTATATATAAACCTATGTGGTAAAACTTTTATCTAACTCACTGGTCTGGAAACTCTTCAGTTTTGGTGCTCACCTTTCTTGTCCTTTGATGGATGATTGAGTAACATTAATTCTCATGATTTATATATACTATTTAGATTAATTCTGTCTGTTAAGGTTCAGAGAAACAGAGCCCATGCCAGCAGTTAAATAGAAGGAATTTACTATAGGGAGCTACTTAAAAATATATTGGTGAAACAGGGATGGGAAAGCAACTCAGAAGTTAGCAACAGCAGGAAATCTCTACCACCTCTAGGGCTGGAGAGTGAGAGGAATAGGTGGTGTTAATAGACTCCATAACCTGGGACAACTCAGTGGGAACTGAAACCATACAGGCAAGGACTGCCCTGTAGGAGCTGAGGAGGGAGGAAGGGATGCTGGTGAGACCTAGAATCATGGAAAAGTCACAGCCTATGTTGAAGCCTATGTATACGCTTCCTGTTGCAGAGATCCGTCAACATCCTTCCCACTAACCGAAAGTAACCAGGTTAGGGAACTTTAGATATATAACTCACATAAGCCAATTTTCTGCAAGATAGTGCAAAGTAGGAAAGGCTAAGAACTGGATTTGAGACTAGCATAGTTAATAATGGTTGAAGTTTACAAAGATGTTCCCAAGTTCATTAAGACTTTTAAAAATCTAACCTAAAATTTATAAAACTTTAACAACAAAAGTAGAAGTGTCTGGGCTAAATGGACTTTCTTATCCCATTTGCCATTGATTGCTAAAATATAGGCCACATTTTAAATTTGTTTCATCTTTCAACTATGGCTTTTTATTTTTCTGGAGATTCTAATAGCCCTTCTTTTTTTCTTGTTAAGAAACTTATATTTTCTTTACCATACCTTTTAAAATTTTTATTTATTTATTTTTATTTTAGAGAGAGAGTAAGTGCAAGTAGGGGAGAGGGGCTGAGGGAGGGGAGAGAGAGAGAGAGAGAGAGAGAGAGAATCTTAAGCAGGTTCCATGCTCAGCATACATGAGCCCTGACACAGGGCTCAATCCCACAAGTTGGGATCATGACCTGGGATCAAGAGTCGGACGCTCAATAAGATCTTTCATCTTCATAAACATGTATCATTTAAATGGAATTAATTTCATTTTAACTTTTGACTTCTTATTCTAATTTGAACACTTAATTTTAGGCCTACTGTACAATTAATTCCATTTAAATGGAATTAATTTCATTTTAACTTTTGACTTCTTATTCTAATTTGAACACTTAATTTTAGGCCTACTGTACAAGTAAATCTTGATATTTATTTTCATTATACTTTTATATTAGTCAATTGTTTCTTCCCATAACTGTCTCTTTCTTTTTGGATTCCTTCATAATTTTTTTTCTGGAATACACACTTGTATTCAATCATACATATATTTTCAAGTATTTACATGGAAGATCAAGTCTGAATTATTACATATATGAAAGTAAAGATGATAAGTTTGATGCCAGAGTTTATTTTCTGAGGAAAATATATAATTAAAATGGGGGAGAGGGTTAGGTAACAAGACTTCCCTCACCCAAATACCAAAATAAAGAGTCTAGAGCATGAACTCTCCTAGAGAGATTCTTCCATTTATTCTCAGGATGTATTTTGAAGTAACAAGAAAACTAGTGGCTGCCCATGGAGAGAGACAAGATGCTAAATAGCACAGATGTTCTACAGACAGTATTTCAATTACTATCTTAAAAATTTTAAATTTTAATTGCCTGCTGCTTCAATTAATATCTTTATCTCTGCTTCCCTTCTTGATGCTCTTTGCTATAGCTCAATCCAATTTAGAAATTCTTTGTCTCACAGTTGATTTCCACTTCCATTAAAAACATTTTTTTTAATGTTTATATATTTTTGAGAGAGAGAAAGAGAGAGAGAAAGAGAGGGAGACAGGGCACGAGCAGGGGAGGGGCAGAGAGAGAGGGAGACAGAATCTGAAGCAGGCTCCAGGCTCTGAGCTGTCAGCACAGAGCCCAACATGGGACTTGAACTCACAAACTGTGAGATCATGACCTGAGCCGAAGTCAGATGTTCAATCGACTGAGCCACCCAAACACCCTTCCACCTCCATTTTAGATTTTTCTGTGCATGTTATGGGCTGTGGCTTTCTCAGCTCTAGTTTATCCATCAATATGATCCTTTCTGTAAAAAATGTTTTTGTTTTTTGAAAATTATATACTATTAGATACTGTTTTGTCAGGGCATGTTCGGCTGGAGAGTAACCCTAAAATCTTAATGGCTGACAAAAAAAAGGTTTGTTTCTTGCTCATTCTGATGATTCCAGTCTGACTCAAAAGGTTAGCTGTCCTCCATGTGATAACAATTCCATGTTTCCAGTGAGTCTCTGCTGTTACCTATAGGGAAGGGAGAACATGGCAAATTTATACTCTCTCTTTTACATATTGGTTTGAAATTTACATATCTCTATTCCTTTCCTAGCTCATTGGTCAGTTCTGTCACATGATCCCACCTAACTGCAAAGAATGATGGGAAATGTAGGGGATCATATGGATATTTAGTGAGCAATAAATGTGTCTTGCACAGATACATGCAAAATAATGTATGTAACATGTATGTAAATTGGAAGCATAATAAAATAAACCCCAGCGAATTTATCACCCAGTCAGATAAATAGAACATTATCAGGACCATTGATCCTGTTAGCTTTCGGTCTCAGAATTTGTCACAAAGTGGAATTTATTTATTCATGGTTAAAATTCAATGAGATTTTAATTAATTAATTAATTAATTTTAAAAGTTTATTTATTTATTTTGAGAGAGACAGTGAGAGTGTGAACAGGGGAGGGGCAGAGAGAGAGGAAGAATCCCAAGCAGACTCCATGCTGTCAGCACAGAGCCTGATCTGGGGCTTGAAACCACAAAACTGAGAGATCATGACCCAAGCCAAAGTCACAAGTGGGACTGAGCCACCCAGGTGCCCAAATTCAATAACATTTTTAGAAAGAGAAATTCTCAAAACATATGCTGTAGGGCACCCGGGTGGCTCAGTCAGTTGAGCATATAGTTCTTGATTGCTGCTCAGGCCATGATCCCAGGGTTGTGGGATAGAGCCCCACACTGGGCTCTGTAATGGGTGTGGAGCCTGCTTGGGATTCTCTCTCTCTATCCCTCTGCCCCTCTCCCCACTTGTACTCTCTCTCTCCCTCTAAAAAGAAAAATAATAAACCACAAAAAAACATGTGCTGCAGTAAACACAGCCCCTTGACTTACATTTTCAAAAAGCCAGTGCTGGTTGCAGAACAGATTGGAAGGGGCAATAGAAATGGGTAATCTAATTATTTCGGATTTCTTTTGCTGTTTCAGTTGTACAAATGAAAGATGATAATGACCTGGACTAAAGACATAGCAGTAGAGATAAGAAATGAACACGTTTAGATTTTTCTCTATAGAGAAAATCCAAGAGGATTTGGTGATTGACTGCACTGCATGGAGAGGCTAAGGAGGTCAGTGGTATCTAGGATGACTTCCAGATTTTTGACTTAAGCAAACAGATAGATAAAAGTGTCATTTTTCAGGTGGTAGTTAGGTGAAAAAATATAACAAGAAGGAGGGAGAGGACTGATTCCAGGTTTGATGCAAGAAATGTGCAAGATTATCGTGGGATGTCCTTTTTTCTAGAAAGCAAGAAGACTACCAAAGATTCCTAGGGTTTGTCAAAAGAATGAAAAAATACAGGAGCCAACCTAAATGATCTCTACTGGCCAAAAAAAGGGATAATTTGAACACTAAGAATAAATACTAACATGGATTGAAACTAAGAGTCCATAACTAACCACTAAAAACCTCCAATATGCACTGGTCTCCTTTGGAGATAGCAGGGCAGTCATTATTCTGAAAATTGGTGAATAAAGAGAATCAGGCACATATATTGGCTTTTCTATAAAATGAATATTCATTAGGTGAATAGTTGATGGGAAAATCTATAGTGGATAGATCAAGTTCATCAGTCTTATTACCATCATTGCAAATAGGACCACAGTTTATTATGTGTCTCCTCATAGGATACAGTGAGGATTACACAGCACCACTTATGAAGTATTCTTGCCAAGAAAAATAAAACTGAATCTCATCAAGCTTCCAGATGTAACTACCAATTTACAGAGAAACACTAGGGATAGGTGAATATATAAATTACACTACAAGGATCCAGTCAGCTAAATGTAGAATGTGGGAAATTCTATAGGACAAATAACCTGGTTTCTTCAGCAAATAAACGGCATAAAAATGGGGGGGGGGGAGAACTGTTTTATATTAAAGGAGACTTAAGAGATAGATCAATCACATCATGATATAGATATTGCTTGGAAAGAATTTTCAAAACAACTGCAAAAAGACTTTTTTTTTTGACAAAAGAGGGAAAGTGAACACAGATTGGGTATTAGATGATATTAAGAAATTATTATTAATTTTGTTAGGTGTGAAAATGCAATATGGTTATGTTGTAAAAGTCCTTATCTGTACATAAATATATTGAAATTATATACTGTCTAGAATTTCCTTTAAATACTCCAGAGGGGAGGAAAAGGTGTGGAGCATAAATAAACAAGAATGACAAAATGTCGATAGTATACAACCTGGGTGGTAATGGTACTTGGGGTGTATTTTATAACTTTCTGTGAAAACAAAAGAAGTAGGGCATGAGCAAATATATAAAATGCAACTGAGAAACCAAGTAAGATGAAAATTGATATTTGGGTTTAACAGCATGGTAAATATTGATAGTCTTGTCCAGAGAAGTTTTGGTAGAGTGGTGGTAGGGAAGTTTTTTTCTTTTTTTAAAGCTTATTTATTTATTTTGAGAGATAAAGAGTACATGCACAAGCAGGGAAGAGGTAGAGGGAGAGAGAGAGAGAGAGAGAGAGAGAGAGAGAGAGAATCCCATCCCAAGCAGACTTTGCACTGCCAGAGCAGAGTCCGATGTGGGGCTGGAACCCACAAACCATGAGATCATGACCTGAACCAAAATCAAGAGTTGGATGCTAACCAACTGAGCCACTCAGGTGCCCCATGTTTGTAAATTTAATAATAAAAAGACCTTTAAAAATAGGGTGGAGGAGTGGGATTAGATATAGTATATATGGACAAATATTCTTAGAAATTTTGCTGCACAGAGGAGTAAAAAGTATTAGGAGTAGCTGATGGTAGAAGTGAGGACAAGAGAAACTTTAAGTACACTGAAAGAATGATCCAGAACAGAGAGGGAAAATTATGACATAAGAGAGAAAGGGCAGCATTTCTGGAGTGATATTCTTGAGTATGTAAAAGAAAATTGAATTATTGAAAAGAATAATAAATAACAATACTAAAGAAATCTGAACTCAAGTTATAAATTTGAAAGTCAATGGGATATAGACAGTATTTCGTCATAGAGATGTATGAGATTACCTAAGGAAATTGTGTTGAGTAAGAAGAGTAGAAGATTCTATTGTTGCATAGAGGGGTCTACCCAACTTGAAAAATTCTATAATGCAACAGTTGTCAAAGCTGTCTGGTACTGCACTACTAATGGAAGAAAAGAAATCAGAACTTAATAGAAATTCAAGACATAAACTTAAACCCCTATAAAAGTTGAAGTCCACCTTAAGCTTTAAATTCAGTGGGGCCAAGAATCATATTCATCTTAACTTGCTCAACAGAAATAAGGCCTGACATATAGTAGGCATTTTTAAAAATATTTGCTGGATGAATGAATCAAGGAACAAATAAAGGTAACATAGTAAAATATAAACAGTGTGAGCTCTGGAGATATTCTCCAGATTAACATCTATTCAACCATCAAATTAGCTCAGTTGTTATTTCCTCAGAGGGCCCTACTTAGCACAATACCTAAAATAAGAAAAAGTCAAATTTGCATTTCTTTTTTTTTTTAAGTTTATTTATGTTGAGAGTGAAGGTTTGAGCAGGGAAGAAGCAGAGAGAGAGAGGGAGAGAGAAAGAATCCCAAGCAGGCTCCACATTGTCAGTGCAGAGCCCGATGTGGGGCTCAAACACAAAATGCGAGATCATGACCTGAGCCAAAATCAAGAGTCGGATGCTCAACTGACTGAGCCACCCAGGCGCCCCAATAAATTTGCACTTGTAACAAATTTCCAGGTAATGTTGTTGCTGCTCTAGGTCAGTGCTTCTCAACTCTCTAAGACTTAAAATATTTTTTTAATTGCATAGGCTGATATTTTTGTAAAATACAATAAAACAACTTGAAAAACAACCGCTGTGGAAAAGAGTATGGAGTTTCCTCAAAAAAGAAAAAATAGAACTACCATATAATCCAGTAATTCCACTTCTAGGTATTTATCTAAAGAAAATGGAAACATTAATATGAAAAGATAGAGGTACCCCCATGTTCACTATAGTGTTATTTATAGAAACATTAATATAAAAAGATATAGGTACCTCCACGTTCACTATAGTGTTATTTCTATTAGCCAACACATGGAAACAACCTAAGTGTCCACCGACAACAGATGAAAGGATAAAGAAGATGTGGTGTATATATATTATGTAATATTATTCAACTGTACTTTATTTTAATTAATTATTTGAGAGAGAGAGTGAGAGTCTGCAAACTCAAATGGAGGAGGGGCAGAAGGAGAAGGAAAGAGGATCTTAAGCAAGCTCTATGCCCAGCATGAAGCCCAAACCGTGAAATCCAGACCTTAGTCGAAATCAAGAGTTGGGTGTATAATCAACTGAGCCACCTCGGCACCTCCAGTCATACTTTAAAAAGAATGAAATCTTGCCATTTGCAATAACATGGATGGAGCTTGAGGGCATTATGCTAAGTAAAATAAGACAAAGAGAGACAAATACTATGTGATTTTATGGATATGTGTTGTTTTTAGGAAACAAACTAAAAGCCAGCCAAAAAACTGAGCTCATAGATAGAAGAGACTGGTAGTTGCCAGAGGGAGGGGATGGGCAAAATCAGTGAAAGAAATCAAAAGGCATACATTTCCTGGGGCACCTGGGTGGGTCAGTTGGTTAAGCGACTTTAGCTCAGGTCACGATCTTGCAGTTCATGGATTCGAGCCCCGCATCGCGCTCTGTTAGACAGCTCAGAGCCTGGAACCTGCTTCAGATTCTGTGTCTTCTTCTCTCTCTGCCCCTCCCCTGCTCATACTCTCTCTCTCTCTCTCTCTCAAAAATAAATAAGCCTTAAAAAAAGGCATAAATTTCCAGTTATAAAATAAATTGAGGGAATGTAATGTACAGCATGTGACTATAGTTGATAATGTACTACATATTTGAAAATTGCTAAGTGAGTAGATCTTTAAAAAATTCTCATCACGAGGAAACAAATTTTGTAACTATGTATGGAGATGAATGGAGACTGTGATGATCATTTTGAAATTTATACAAATATTAAAACATTACCTTGTACATCTGAAATTAATGTAATGTAGCATGTCAATCATACCTCAGTAAAAAAAAAAAAAGGAAAAAACTAGAAAAAAACAGACAGACATATAAACTTTCTTACAATTAGATTCACAGACATAAAATTACTCTGCCAAATTGTTATGTTTTTTGAGAGATTGCTCTTAGTTTCTTTACTTATCACTTTTTAGACCAATAATAGTTTGCCAACTGGCTTATGTCTGAGGACCACACTTGGAATAACCCTGCTTCTGATTATCTCCAAATTTCTTTCTGCTCTGAGCAGTCAAGAATTTTGTTTTGTTTTGTTTTCTTTTGTTTTAAGATGACAGCCTTTTTATCTTTATTGTATAATTTCTTTTATTTTGATTTTATTTATTTAATTTTTTTAGTCTTTTATCTTTTAATTTTTATTAAAAATATTTTTTTAATCTTTATTTTTGAGAGAGAGAGAGACAGTGCGAGTGGAGGAGGAACAGAGAGAGAGACACACACAGATTCCGATCGTGACCTGAGCCAAAGATGGACACTTAACCGAATGAGCCACCCAGGCACCCCAGAAATCTGCTTTTCTTAACCCTCTCCTATTTCCCAACATCTATTAGTCATATTATTATTTCACATTGCCACAGATTATAACATTAATATTATATTCTGAAATTATAATGCTTACTTATTTTAGTCTCAAGCTGCCATTTGTATATAATGGTGGAACATCTGTGAGTTTAACATGCTTTAGAAGTTGCAGGCTTCCTCACTTTCCTTAACCAACTTTTCACATATACACATATACTATAAACATATTTATATATATTTACATATACACATACATATTGCCACAACTTCAAATTTATATGTAACCCTCAATCAATGAGGGAGGGCAACGGGGCTCAATATCTGCATGGAATCATATTTAGAGAAGTACATAGTTCAGCAGTCAAAAGTAACTTCAAAATGACGCAAGTCCTTTACAGGCATTGCTTGGGAACTGAGAAGAGGATTTGTAGCAATACTCTTTACAGCTTCTCTTCCTCTCTTACCCACTTCCCTCACACACCACAAAACATACTCCCAGCCTCCCACACAGTTTTCTTTTCTTCTCTTTGCTTCTTTACCTCCTGTCTTCTACCCTTCTCCCTTTTCTCCCTTCTTATAGCTTTCTTAAGTAGATCAACTTAGCCCCTTGAACTAAATTCTACTTTTTTTATCCCTTAAATTATTATTTCTCATTCTCCTTATCCTGCATTCCCAAAGTCCAAAAGAGCAATCTGGCACCCATAGAACTCCCAGGGGGAAGACTTGGGGGTGGGAGAGAAGGTTGTGAGCATTTGCTTGTTGGCAATTTTTATTCCTTAAAAAAATTTTTTTTAATGTTTATTTATTTTTGAGAGAAAGAGACAGAGCATGAGCCGGAGAGGGGCAGAGAGAGAGAGAGGGAGACACAGAATCCGAAGCAGGCTCCAGGCTCTGAGCTGTTAGCACAGAGCCCGATGCAGGGCTCCAACTCACAAGCTGTGAGATCATGACTTGAGTCAAAGTCAGACGCCCAACTGACTGAGCCACCAAGGTGCCCCGGTAATTTTCATTCTGTCACATATATAACTGGCTGAGAGTGTTCCCTGAACTTTAGACCTGTTTAACCATCTGATATATTTCATAGATGCTGAAAAATCAACATGTCCCAAAATTGTACTTCTTTATAACATCCAGTAAGTGCATTTGTTCAATGTTTCCCTTCCAAGCAAGATGAAGCCAATAGTTGTTGAGTGTGTGAATAAATGAGTGAACAAAATTGTGAAACATGCTCTTTCTTCAGTATTCTCTAAGACAATGAAAGACATCACCATCTACCTGGTTATTTAACGTAGAATCTTGAAAATCATCCCTGACTCATCCCATTTTCTTATTTCCCCTTTCTGGCTATTCCTCAAGTCCTGTGATTCTACATCTTTAATACTTCTTCAGACTCTCTTAAGTTCCTTCCTCTCTAGCTCTACTACTATAAAACTTTGACAAGTATCTGATCACTTTTATTTATTTTTATAATAGACTCTTATGTGGTTTTTGGTCTCCACTTTTATTCCCCTCCAGTATATCTGTCCAAGGCATGTTACTCATAACTCCAGACAAGTCTACCATTCCTCTTTATGGAAAATTATCCTTCCCATACTTCTGTTGAGGGTTAGCCCTGGGCAGTCATATTCTGTACCACAAGACACCATCGTCCCAATTCCTAGACATTGCTGATTGGACACGAAGGTACCCCTGACTATTAATGTGTAGGTTATCCAGTAGCTATAAAGTAACTCAACAGGTAAAGTTTGGCCAATTAGCTTCTCAACCTTAGGCAAATGAATTAGGAAGTAGGGAATGGATCAGACATTAGAAGCAGGGAGTGATTATTTTAAAAT
The DNA here is from genome assembly GCA_028646485.1 of Cryptoprocta ferox. Lineage (NCBI taxonomy): Eukaryota > Metazoa > Chordata > Mammalia > Carnivora > Eupleridae > Cryptoprocta > Cryptoprocta ferox. The sequence goes on along the minus strand of CM053570.1, from coordinate 66,990,537 downwards.
TGCATAGAGAGCCCAGTTAGTAGAGAAGAGGCCATGATCAAGACACAATTTTGGCTAAGTAGAAAATATTAGGAGGCAGACGTGATAATATAAAGAAATGACAGGGAACAGAGGATAAATAAACTGGTTGATTCTGGGAGGAAAAGCAAAAAGACACATGAATTAGGGGTGCCTGGGTAGCTCAGTTGGTTAAGTGGCTGACTTCGGCTCAGGTCATGATCTTGCAGTTTGTGAGTTAGAGCCCCACGTCAGGCTCTGTGCTGACAGCTTAGAGCCTGGACCTGCTTTGGATTCTGTGTCTCCCTCTCTCTCTGCCCCTACCCCACTCACGCTCTGTCTCTCTGTCTCTCAAAAATAAATAAACGTTAAAAAAAGAAAAGACACATGAATTAAAGCAGTGCTCAACAGGGAAACTTAGTCATAGTAATGACAAATCATAGAATAAAATGCCCTAAACTCCTACGGGTCCTAGAAAAATGCTTCCAGTTCCAAATTCCCTGGTGTCAGCTGTACTTTTATTCTTGGATTTCCATGAGACTCCTGTCTTTCTTACTGAGAAGTGTATCCTGATATATTTAATATGGCTTCAATCTACAACTGTAGCTGGTGTGCTGCCCAAGATTACATTTATGATCCATCAGCTTCTCTAACACAACAGATAGTAGAAATCATCATATTAAGTAATAACAATGGAAGTTTGGTTACATATAACACACACCCAAACTTACAGTGACTGAGACAAGGTAGAAGTGTACTTGTCTATTACATAATAGTACAGAAGGCAAGGATGCCGGCTGTGCTCCATGAGTTCATCTTGGAACTTTCTACATTGCTGTATTATCATCCTAGAATGTTTTCTCATCCCTTCCTTGTGGTCCAAGATAGATTTCTACCCTGACCAGTTTCTAAGCAACAAGATAAAAGAAGAGAAAAAAGAAGAAAGGGAATACAAGTGTTTTCTCTTTAATAGCATAATGCAAAAGTTGCACCCACCTCTTACGCTCACATCTCATGGTCAGAACTTAGTCACATGGCTGAATGAGCCACAAAGAAGGCTGAGGAAATTTGCCTTTATTCTAGGTGGCCATATGTCCAATAATAGAAAAAGGGGAAAATGGATATTGGAGAACAAGATCTGGTTTTGCCATTATTATAATAAAGAATCCTTGAAGCTGGCTCTTAGAAGTAATATGGACCCCTTTGAATCACTTGGGAGTCTTTCATGGAAGAGTAGAGCATGTTAGTATCACTGAAAGCAGCCTTCTCCAAGAGGATATGTGTAGATTCTCCAGTCCGCTAGAAACACTGAGAATATCCTCCCTTAGGAGGATTAGCAAGCAATCCTTCCCCAGGGAAAGGGAGCATTTTGAGTATTTGAGAAGAAAAACTGCTGGTCCCTAGAATGTGGGCTCCTTGGGAAACTTGTCCTGGGACTGCTTGTTTTTTTGGCACATGACGATACTACGTACGGGATCTGAGCTTCCCGTGGAAGCTTACAAATTCCCACAAGTCCTTGCGGGAACTCTGATCTGGGTATCCTTTGGCTACGCTTGGTACTAATGGAATGGAGTTGTCGTCCCTCCAAAAACATTTGTTTGATTAGGAGGACCTTGTTATCTGGTCTGTATTGGTCAGCTTGGGTTGCCATAACAATATGCCATAGACTGGGTGTCTTATTCAACATACATTTATTTTCTTACAGTTCTAGAGGCTAGAAGTCCAAGATCAGAGTTCCTGCCTATTCAGTTTCTGGTGAGAGCTCTCTTTTTTGCTTGTAGATGGCCACTTTCTCCCTGTATAGTTATATGGCCTGTGGTGCATGCATGGCTGGGTGAGGGAGAACAAGCACTCTCTGGTGTCTCTTCTCATGAGGATAATTATCCAATTGGATCAGGGCCCCACCCTTATGACTTCATTTAACCTTAATTACTTCCTTAGAGGCCCCATCTCCAAATATAACCAAACTGGAGGGTTAGAGTTTCAACATATGAATTGTGTGTGTGTGTGGGGGGGGGATACAAACATTCAGTCCATAACACGGTCCCAGGAAGCAATAATGCTAACGGACTAATCTAATTCTAGCTAGACTTGACTGTGGAAGTTGGACTGATCTTCCTGGAGTAGGATTTCAAAGATAGTCACAAATTCTTCCCCTCTCTGAATTTACTCCCTCTTGCTATATAACTTTAGTCCTTTCCCACACTGACTTGGTTTGGCAATGACTTGCTTTGTGATTTATGACTTGCTTTGGCAATGACACAATTGCCAACATGACAGTAAGAAAGACCTGAAAAGTGCTTTCACATTGAGGCTTGCTGTTTTTTTCTGCTCTTGAAACTCCTACCATCGCTGCCATGTGAAGAAGTTCAAGCTAGCCTGCTAGAGGATAAGAGATATGTGACTTAGTTTCTCCTATTACTATGGTCAATAGTGTGCCAACTACCAGATGTGTGAGAAAGGCAATTCTAGATTATCTAGCCACCAGCCAAATCCTCAGCTGACTGTAGATACATTTGCAAACCTGGCAGTAATCAGCTAAACTGGCCCAGACAATAAGAGCCACCCAGTCGACCCACACAATTGTCAGCTAAAATAAATGGTTTTTTTTAAGCTACAAATTTTGGGGTGGTTTGTTATATAACAATAGGTAACTGCCATATCTTTTGGAATATAAAAGAACCTCGGAATTTTTAGATAATTAAAGGGGAGATACTAGACTTCCTGATAATATGACATGAGGGGCCTGAGTGACTAAATAGAAAAAAGAAATGTGATCACATTTATACTCTAAGATTTTGGAACAATTTATATTAGCTACACATGTAAATATTGGAAGCCTTTAGTTCTAAGTTCTAAGTCAATTTAATTAATAACTCACTGGACATTTTCACTTGGGCATCTCATAGACACTTAAGAGCAAACACATCTAACACCATCATAATCAACTTCAAATTTCTCCTTCTCCACTGTTCCCTACCTCAGTTGTCCAAGCCAGAAACTTGGAAATGTTCTCATCTTCTCTCTTTTTCTCCAACTAGATATAGTCAGTAGGTCTTGTTTTCTACTTTCTGAGTCTCTCTAAAATCCATCTACTTTCTTCCTTCATCACTATTACTCTTTTAGTATTTGTCATCATCACCCTTCTCCCAGCTATCTCTAGTATCCTCTTAATTTGCATAGGATTTGCTAGTAGAATGGGTGTGATGTGTATGAGAAAGAGAAGACTCAAGGATCATTCTGAAGTCTTGGCCTGAGCAACTGAAAAAAATGGTTTGTCATTCATTAAGCTGGGGAACACAGGGGTGAGAGTAGATTCAGGCCAGGTTGTATTACATGGTCATCTGTGGCTGATTGGAGGCTGAGAAAGTGAGTACTTGGCTGCAATTGTTTTCTATTACTGTCCAATAAATTACCACACATTTATCAGTTTAAAATAACACACACTTAGGGATGCCTGGGTGGCTCAGTCAGTTAAGTGTCTGACTCCGGCCCAGTCATAATCTCATGGTTCGTGTGTTTGAGCCCCACGTTGGGCTCTGTGCTGACAGACAGCTCAGAGACTGAATCCTGCTTCGGATTCTGTGTTTCCCTCTCTCTCTGATCCTCCCCAGCTCTCTCTCTCTCTTTTTCTTTCTCTCTCTCTCTCTCAAAAATAAATAAACTTAAAAAAAATATGAAATAACACATACCTCAGTTTCTGTAGATCAGGAGTATGGGTGGGCTGAGTTCTCATCTTGAGTCTCAACTAAAAAAGGATCTATTTCCAAGCTCATTCAGGTTGTTGGTAGAATTAATTTCCTTTGGTTGTAGGATGGAGCACTTTGAAGTTTTTTGTTTGTTTGTTTGTTCTGTTTTTGTTTTTGTTTTTTTCTGGGCTCTTTGGTTCTTAGTTCCTAAGGTTATCTGCAAATGCCTGCCACATGTCCTTCTCTATAAGCAGTTCGGAATATGTAGCTTGTTCCTTCAAGGCCATTAGGAAAGTAAGAGTGAGTCTGCTAGCAAGACAGATTCTTATATATTTTAAAGTAATCAGGAAAGTGATATCTTATCATCTTTGCTATATTCTATTGGTTAGAAGTAAGTCATGGGTCCCACCTACACTCAAGGGGAGGAGATCACACAAAGGCATAAATACTGGGGAGGAGACAGATCATGAGGGCCACCTTAGAGTCTGTGTGTTGCACTCACTTTCCTAGTCCCTATAGTGAAAGGTGAAAAGTTAGAATGAGTTTCTGGTCCCTAAGGACCAGACTCAAGACTGAGTCAGTGGATTCTCCTGCTTGAGACAGTGAATCTGGAATGATGATATAATTATGAAGATGTTAGAATCCTTTTGCAGAGGTATGTGGCAGCAGCATAGTACATTGTCTGGTGGTGGTGCAGGAGTGGTGGTGAGAGCAGTGTCCTGAAATTGTTCCTGACTTTCAGTTTGTGGAGGCTTCTTGTTTCCTGCCAATTTTATAAGCCTGCTTCTCCAATCTCTGTTCAATTCTGCAAACCCTTCTATATAGCCTTTTAGTAAATTCCCCTTTAGGTGTAGGATGTGGGGTTTATTTCTGTTGTTTGTAACCAAGAATGTGGTAGATCCTGTACACACAGGTAAATATAGACAGCTGGTATAACTGTAAATAGTTGGTACAGCACAGATTAATAGGAGAAGGGGAGGTAGGCAGAGGCTAGATTTTGGATGGCCTTGTCAACTATAGTTAAGTTTACATTTCATCTTAAAGGTCGTGGAAATCCATTTAACTTTTTTTTTCTAAAGTTTATAGGGGCACCTGGATGGCTCAGTCAGTTAAGTTTCCGACTGTGGCTCGGGTCATGATCTTGTAGTTTGTGAGTTCGAGCCCTGCATCGGGCTCTGAGCTCTTAGCTCAGAGCCTGGAGCCTGCTTCAGATTCTGTGTCTTTCCCTCTCTCTGCCCCTCCCCTGCTCACACTCTGTCTCTCTTTCTGTCTCTCAAATAAACATTAAAAATTTCTTTTGAAGTTTATTTATTTATTTATTTACTTATTTACTTGAGAGACAGCCAGTGTGAGTGGGGGATGGGCAGAGAGAGAGGAGAGAGAGAATCCCAGGCAGGCTCCTTGCTGCCAGGGAAGAGGCTGATGAAGGTCTTGAACCTGCAACACTGTAAGATCATAACCTGAACTGAAATCAAGAGTCAGATGCTTAACTCACTGAGCCACCCAGGTGCCTGCCCCTCTAACTGTTTTAAACAGAGGAGTAATATCATCTTATGTGAAGATTCTTGTAAAGGCTTTTTGGAGGATGGGTTTGAAGAGAAAGGGAGTGGATATAGGTGAACCAGTTTAGAAAGCTTTCCCAGTCAAGTAGGTAAGAAAAGATAGGACTTGAGCTAAGGTGGTGTCAGTGGGATGGAAATAGGAGACAGACTGGATACATAGTAAGGTTATAGAAGCAACAAGGACTTGTTGATTAATTGGATGTGGGGGCAGAAGGGAAGGAAAGAGTTTAGAATGACTTCTAAATTTCTGGCTGAGGAAACTGGACGGATGATGGCGAGGAACTGAAACAGGGAATACAGGGGCAGGTTGATAATAGGCTGTATACTTGGTTGTGTGTGTAGGCTCTGGTATCTGACAGATCTTGGTTTGAATCCTGGCTTTGCACTTATGACCTGTGCCATACTGAGCATGTTATGCAACTTGAGCCTCAGTTTCCTCAATTGTAAATTGGAAATAATATAACTGACCTCTTGCTTGTGTATATGTGAATACACTGTCTGGTATCCAGTAAGGACTCTATAATGCTGGGTATTATTACTTCTCAAAGAGGGTTCAGGGAGGAGGCCCAGGGAAAATGGGTGAAGCCTGTAGGAAAGGCTTCTGGGAAAGAACCCTGTTCAAGACAAAAGAGGAAAAATGCAACATTGTGGCAGACCAGCTAAAGCCAGAAGAAGGAGGCCAGACAGGGCTGAATTTAAGCCAGTTGCTGAGAAGATGAGTCACTGAAAGTGCAGGCAGGGCTGCCCAGGCCACAGCTGGACTGGCTGTGGCCAGGCTAGACTGGGCTATACCATGACTTCATTGTCAGTGCGGAATCATGAGAATTGTTCCAGAAGCCTTTTTGTCCTCCTCTTCCTCCCAGAAGGAATCCATTACTTCTTCCTCTTTTATAGTACTTTCCATACCTTGTCTTACTTTCTGGAAGCAGCAGGAAAACAGTGGAAAGGGACAAAAACCAAGAATTTGAATCCTGTCTAGTTTGGTCCACTGATTTGCTGAGTGACCTGATGCATGTCACTTCACCTCGTCCTTATTTGTAACACGAGAATGAGCAGACCTGCATCCAAAGTGCGAAGTTGGTGGGTGATCAATAAAAAGGCATACGTTAGTCTTCTATTAATTAATTTCATATTTTGTCTCCTTGTTCCTGTTCTCACTCCCCCTAGATCCCTGAAGACACTAATCGGTTCTAACTCACTTTCGGATCCCGAGCACTTAGCTTGGCCAGGCACACAATTTCATGAATGGATGAATGAAAGGATCAATGAGCTTCCTCAGCCGCAGCAGGCGCGCCAAGGGCCCCACCCCCTTCCGCTCTAACCACCAAGAAAGGAGGCCACGGGCGCGTCTCTCGCGACCGTTCGCTGGCGCGTGCGCCGGAGGCCGCGCGCGGCCGGAGGTGGCGGGCGGGTTCCCCATGCGCGCGCGCGCGCGCGGGGTGGGGAGGACAGGGGCGGGGCCGGGCCAGAGGCGGGCGCGCCGGCTGGCTGCTGGCTGGGGAGCCGGCGGCGGTGGTGGTGGTGGTGGCGGCGGCTGCGGCGCCGGGTGGCCGGCCGAGCGTGTGCCGGGTGGGAGAAGACGGGCGGCGGCGATGCTGCCGCCTCCCTAAGGAGCGCCGAAGAGGTTGCTGCGCTTGAGGCCCCAGAAAGCGCGGAGGAGCTGCGAACTGGGGTCAGTGGCTTCGGGCGCCTGCCCGGCCATGGTGGCCGCGGGCGGTGGTTGGCGCGGCAGCGCTGCGGCCCGGGGCCGTGCGGGGCCGGGACAGTTGCGGCGCTGACGCCCGAGGGGCCCAGCCACAGATATGAAGCGGAGCCGCTGCCGCGACCGACCGCAGCCGCCACCACCGGCCGCCCGCCGGGAGGATGGAGCTCAGCGGGCGGCGGAGCTGCCCCAACCCCAGCCCTTGCCGTCGCGCCGGCGAGCGCCTCCTGGGCGGCAGCTACTGGAGGAGCGGACCGGGCCCTCGGGGCCCGAGGTGAAGGAGCAGGTAAGGCGGGCCGGCGTCCGGGAGGGAAAGGATGGGGAGAGGGAGCCTGAATGGGAACCGTGGGGGAGGGGGATCTCAGGCGGGAAGACTTGGGCTAGGGCATTTGAGGGGTGGGGACTGTGTAGTTCGGCCGTATTAAAGGAGGGTCTGGAGCGGCAGAAAAATGGGGAGTGGAAAAATGGAAGTCATGGCCTGGGGTTGAATGGGAGGGAAATGGGGGAATAGGGTTTTGGAAAAATGGTCCTATGGGCGTTTGTAGTCCGGGATTCTGGATGAGAAGAAGGGACGCTGGAATGTGGCCTGGCAGTAAATGAACTGCAAAGAATAGGCTTACTAAAGGGATACTGAGGAGTTAGCCAGAGGGTAAATAGTGCAAAGTAGGGAAAATCAATATGATATAGTAAATGTTATCCATTTCCTAGAGGTAGTCGTGGCAGTTATAAAAACAGATGCCATTCTTAAGCATTCTCTGATTTGACCATTATTATATAGTACTGTGGAATGTGTTCAGATATTTAAGATTCTCTTAGGTAACGATCTATTTTACGAGAAAGCACTTTTTAAAACACCTGCATATGTGCAATTCCAAACCCAGTGCTGGGAACAGAATTTATAGAGAGACAGGCTCTGCCTTCCAGGAGTTTACCACTGAAAACACTTTCATGGGAAAACAGAAAGCAGTGTAAACGTATTCATGGAGTTTCTGAATGGACAGGATATGTTTGTATAATTTATTAATCAAGCATAGGTGTACTTAGAAATAGGGGATAAAGGTCAGTTTTATCAGGGAGGAGAAGTTGCCACTAGTAGCTGTAGGAAGTGCAGTGAAAGGAGAATATGTGGTCCTTGACCTTGTGGGATTTGCAGAAAAATATTCTGTAGTAATGAACTCTAGTGACAGCTTTCCTTTGCACAGCTCTGCTTGAGGCCCTAGTAAAATCACCCTTGACCCTTTCAAGATTTTTATTAGGTCTTCTGCCTCTTTCCCATCAGTTCAATTAGTATTTTACTTAGACATCATTCTTCATTTTATAGTTTCAGTGATGCACATGCTAACACTTGGATTTTTTTCTAACTTTTGTTCTTTCATCTTTTATTCTGCACCCAGCTCTGAGTAGACTGCACTTTCTGCTATCTCTGCCCTTGCTTTCAGACCACTGAATGTTGTCCCTGGTTGTAAACCGCCCCCCCATCCTTGTTTTTTATATATTCTGCAGTACCTCTTCGAAACTTTAAAAATGTACTTAAAGCTCTGATCCTTTCCCCATTCAATTTACCCGGTTCAATTGACCTTATTTCATGCTTCACTAAAGAGTTCAGGGTTATTTGATTTTCCCCTCTTCTCTATCTCACAATTTTTTTTGTTTGTTTATTTATTTATTTATTTATTAAGAGAGCAAGCTCTCTGCTCAACGTGGGACTTGAACTCATGACCCCAAGATTAGGAGTCACATGCTCTACCAGCTGAGCAAGCCAGTTGCCTCTCTAGCTCACAATTTCTGTGTTCGCTCATCTTTTGCTTCAATTCTAGAGAAAGAAGTATTCATCCTCCTCTTCAAGGCTTATCCCTGTACTTATGCCCTTGATTTTATCCCCTCTCATTTGATGTAGGCCCTTGTTATATATATTATTTTCTCCTCAACTAAAAAACAAACAACAGTTCCTTGAATTTGTAACCCATCTAAGCTAATTTTTCTTTGCTTTACCAGCAACCCTCTTGGGAAATGAGTTTGTATTCACTGTCTCAGCTTCCTCATCTGTACACATTCCTCATATTACAGTTTGGTGCTTTTTTTTTTTTTAAGTTTGTTTGTTTATATAAGTAATCTCTACACCCAACATGAGGCTCAACCCATGATGGTGAGGTCAAGAGTTAAATGCTTTTCTGACTGAGCCAGTCAGGTGCGCCTTACAGTTTGGCTTCTACACTTAAACTGCTCCAAAACTGATGTCTTCATGGTCACTAATAGCTTTGTATGTTTTTTGCTTTGTGTGTTATTTACTTTTTTTGAGTGTGACTTAAATACAGTGCATAAATCGAAGATTCATTCAGCCCATGAATTTTTACAGATTGAATACATTCATGTGACCACTATTCAGATCAAGATGTAGAACATTTCCGGTACCCTAGTATGCCCCTTGGTGTTTTCTCCTAGTTATTATGCTTCCCCAAAGGTAACCACTTTCCCACCCTTCATCACCATGTATTAGTTTTGCCTCTTCTTGAACTTCATATACATGGAATCCCATAGTTTGTACTCTTCTGACTAGATTCTTTCATTAAATCATGACTGTGAGAGTCATCTATGTTGTTGCTTGTAGAAATGGTTCTTTTTCATTGCTGTGTAGTTTTCCATTGTGCGAATGTCTACAATGGATACTAAAACTTTTTACTTTTTCAAATAACAAAATAATGCTTAGCACTTGTGTAAAGTTTTCACTGTGAAAGAATTATGCAGAGAGATGTGTAGCAGTCCAGGGAACTTTAAATGACTAAATTTGATAGTCTTCAGCACAGTCTTCATTCTCTCTGACTTCTATGAACTATTTGTCACTGTTGCTCTTGTGTTCCTTGATATTTTCATCTCTTTTGTCATACTGACTTCTGCATTCCTATTTCTCTGACTGCTTCCTGTGTGTCTTTTTTTGTTTTCTTTTCTCATAAATGTTTCTTGAGGATATGTCCTCTGTTCTTAGCTCTCTCCTGTATTGTACTCTTGTGTTTTAGCAGGGCTGTCCTTTTCATGGCAAGTATTTAGGATGTGGAACAAGGGTCTCTGATCTTCTTTTATTCATGGCCTTGTGTCACGGAACCTCCTTGTAGAGTGATCTGAGTCCCCACGCTTGACCTCTTTCCTTAGCTCTACATTTCCATTTCTTTGCCTGATGTTTCCACTATAGACTCAGCATTCGTGATCTTAATTGTGATTTTTACAATTTGTTAGTGTCCTTGAAAGTCCATAACTTGTAATTGATTTTGAAAAGATAAAAATTTCAGTTGTCTTTATTATGAGGCTGAACGTAATGTTCATTCAGGGAGTAAGCTTAGCTGATCAAGTATCGAGTCTCACAGGTGACTTTGTTCTTCTTTTCTCATGACATGGAGCAATGCTTGTTATACTACATACTGTGCTGGTGTTTTAGAAAAAGCTCTGAAGAGGATACATAACTTGGATCTCCAGAAGATCAGTGGCTTGCTATATCCTTAAAACAGAATCCATTATTTCTCCTTTGAAATGTGCTTTTCCCTGTCATTCGTTTTTCTTGTCATCCAACTTGAAGTTGTATCTGTGGTTTTGACTTCCCCTCTCCCTTGACCCCCTCTCCCTAATCCATGTTTTGCTGATTCTACCTTCATGATGCCTTTCAAATCTTTATTCTCACTGTCATGACCTTAATTCAGGATTTATAAACTTCTGTCTCAGTTGTTGTAATACCTTACGTGTGTTTACTCTGTTTTTAGTCTTTTAACCTCTAATTTATAGTGCATTCTAGTAAAACCCTCCAAAAGATTATAACTCATTGCCTATCTGTGTTCCAGTAGTAGATAAATGTTTGTTAAAAGATCATTTGTTTTCTTCAGAAACCTTCATTAGCTTATTACCTATAGAATAAAGTCTGGAGATCTTGGCATTTAAGATCTTGATACTAAACATTTTTTATTAGAAGAATTGGAATTAGATGCCCCTTCTCTTGTTTCCCAAGACTTTGCTTTATAAGTTCTTTGAGGCCCACATTGTTTCATTTACTGTTGTGCGCCTAAGGTGGTATTTGAAACATAGTTATTTATCTGAATATGTATTAGAAACATAAATATGTGGAGGTGTCTGGCTGGCTGGCTCAGTGGGTGGAATATGTGACTCTTGATTTAGGTAGGGACTGTGAGTTTGAGCCCCACATTGGGTGTAGAAATTACTTAGACACATAAATTTTTTAAAATTTTTTTCGAATGTTTTATTTATTTTTGAGAGAGAGAGAGACAGCATGAGCAGGGCAGGGTCAGAGAGAGAGGGAGATAACAGAAACCGAAGCAGGCTCCAGGCTCTGATCTAGCTGTCAGCACAGAGACCGACGCGGGGCTCAAACCCATGAACTGTGAGATCATGACCTGAGCCGAAGCTGGACGCTCAACTGACTGAGCCACCCAAGCGCCCCCAAAACAATAAATCTTAAAAAAAAAAAAAAAGAAAGAAAAGAAATTTGTGGTAGTGCTTGAAACAGGTATTTGCTCAATGAGTATGCTGATTGATTGTCAGTCTCTCATCAGAGAAAATGCTTCTCAGAGATCGTCTTAATTCATTATATCACCTTAGTGTTTTAACTGGTATGATACTGGGCAGTCAGTAAATATTTGTTTACTGATGGGCACTTTCATATACTTATTTTAATTAACCATCCATCTGAAAAACCCTTCTTTGCCTGTGCCCATTGAATCTCTCCTCAAGATTCCAGGCCTAACTCAAATGCTACAGAAACTGTTCTTTGAAGTTATTTTTCCATGTGATATTCTCTTAAGAGGATCCTTGATTAGGCTTAATAAATGTTTAAATCTCCTGAAATTTCAGTTCTCAAAAATCTGTGATCTGGAAAGTGAAAGTTTTGGTTCTATGAGATTAAATGAAAATGAAAAAAAGCACATTAGATAGGGAATTAATAAATACTAATTCTTTAAAAAAATTTTTAATGCTTATTTATTTTTGAGAGAGAGAGAGAGCACAAGCTGGGGATGGGCAGAGAGAGAGAGAGAGAGAGAGAGAGAATCCCAAGCAGGCTCTGCACTGTCAGCTGAGAGCCTGACATGGGGCTCGAACCCACGAACCGTGAGATCATGACCTGAGTCAAAGTTGAAGGCTTAACTGGCTGAGCCACCCAGGTGCCCCAGTAAATACTTATTCTTATCTCACTTTGTTTCTGTAACATCGTTTTGTCCACTACATGGTATATAGTAGGTTCTGAATAAAGATTTGCTGAATGAGTGGATGAATGAATCAGTGTTTTAGCACTTTTATCCTTCTGTATTCATTTTGTGTTATTTCATTTCTGTTTTTAAGTTGTAAATGAGTAAATGTAGGAACGATATAATTTTTTCTACTGTAATGCATAGACAAGGGCTTGGCTCACAATAGGTGGTAAGTAATTATTGATGAATAGAAAATTATTCAAATATTTTGAATTTGGGGGATTTGAGTAATAATAGTGTATGATAGAAATAGCCGACTAAAGGAAATGAGATATTTTTGAGGATGGAGGAAGATAGAATTTAATTTTAGTACCTAGATTTCCCTCAGCACCATTGAGAAATTTGCAAAATTATTTTCAGGGAAATCAGCAACATGTCTTTTCTCTGCAGTATAATGTTAGTACATTGGCAAAAGCATAGGAAAGAAAGACAGAGGGGAAGCTGCATATTGTGTGTAGGAAACTAAAATCAGTTTGGTATTGGGGCTCCTGGATGGCTTAGTTGGTTAAGTGGCTGACTTCAGCTTAGGTCATGATCTCATGGTTTGTGAGTTCGAGCCCCACGTCAGGCTCTGTTCTGACAGCCTAGAGCCTGGAGCCTGCTTTGGATTCTGTGTCTCCCTTTCTCTCTGCCCCTCCCCCACTCACACTCTGTTTCTCAAAAAAAAAAAAAAAACGTTTAAAAAATTAAAAAAAATCAGTTTGGTATTGCTGGAGCTTAAAGTTAAAGGCATAGACGGTTAGTTAAGAGACTGAAGGAGCCTGGGTTATAGAAGGTCTTTAGTACTATGTAAAAGTGTAATAAGTATGGAAGCAAGATGGTCTTAACTTGTGTTTTAGCTGGATTACTTTGGTAACTGTGTGGGGGATAGAATGTTGGGCATGGTGATTGAGACATGGACATTTGAGAATTCTTCTGAGTTTTCAGTATAGAAAGTTTATTAGCCCTCCGTCATCTCTTATCCACAATTAAAATGGGTAAAAGCCAGCTCCTGAAAACCTGTTAGCTTTGGAAGATTTGATTTCATCAAAGGTAGTGGGAGTAGAGAGCCTGGAATAGTTGAAGTGGGTTGGACAATGTTCCTGATTTTTCTTTGTTTTGTTTTACTGGATGTCTCTTAGCCTAACGATCAACCTAAAGGCTTTACCACCCTAGTTACTGATGGTGATCTATAGTCTTGAGTATCAGAGGCAGCTGAATATTGTAATCGGTGTATCTTCTTCATTGCTGGTCTTAGCTGCTGTATGATTCTCTTGTTACCTAGCTTTGTATTTTCTTGATTAAATCGCTATGGTACCTTGGTAATTATAACTTTTCATCAGCAGGTGATGATTGTTTTTCATCATTAATATACATACTTGGGGTTCCAAAGGAGTTGAAAACTGGGGTTGTTGGATCAAGGCCTAGCCCTGGGTGAAGAAGAAAAAGTCCTCAAGGGAGAGTAGAAGCTAGATGTTATTAGGAGTAAGGACTTCCACAAAATATAATTAGTGAAACATAGTTGGCAACCTTTTATTTTAGCTTTGAGCCTCATTATCAACTCCCAAAGATTCTTCCCTCTTCTCTTTACTACAGCCGTGAACACACTGGCTATATAGTAAATGATTGATGGGAAAAATTGACATCAACCTGAACCTTCTACTTCCGTGTTCATTAGGTATATTTCATCCTTACCAATAATTGTTCCACCTCTAAAATCTTAGCTTTTTTTTAAAATGTAAGATTAAAAAAATACTTATTTATTTTGAGAGAGAGAGGGAGAGAGAGCAAGCTAATGAGCAGGGGAGGTACAAGAGAGAGGGAAAGAGAATCCCAAGCAGGCTTGGTACTGTCAGCACAGAACGTGATGCAGGGCTCGAACTCACAAACTGTGAGATCATGACCTGAGCCAAAACCAAGAGTTGGACGCTTAACTGACTGAGCCAGCAGGAGCCCTTATAATCTTAGTTTTGAGCTTGCTGACCTTCACATCATCCTCCATTTTTCTATCTCGCACTTCTTTTAGACTGTCCCCTTCAAAAATTGTTCAAGGTCTTTGGAACCTCTAGTTGATTGCGTTTTTTTTTTTTTTTTTTTTTAACCATCCTTTCATCGTCAGTCACCTCATGCTTCTACTTCCCTCCTTATTCAACTTAACATTTCATGGGCTATGGTAATCATTCCTGTGCATGTACCTTTGGTTTCTCTGCCATTTTCCCTTTCTGGCATACATGCTTGACTAAATTCCGACCATCATTACACCAACTCTGCCTATTCTGCACCTGTGTCTAAGCAGCTGAATGTGGTTGGAGAAAAACATGACTATGGTTACATCCCAGTTTGTGATCAGGAACCTCAAAGAGTCTTTCAGCACTGCCACTCAGTCCTATGACATTTCCCTAGTCCATTCACTCTTAAATGCTAGTTTAATTTTTCTCCTCAAACCTTCAACACTCTCTTTATCCTCTTTACTCTTCGTTGATGTCCTTGTTTCCTATTTAACTAAGGGGGAGAAAATCAGAAAAGAATGTCCACAAACTCTCATTATAAATCACCCAGCCTACCTGTATTTCTATCCACATTCTGTGCCTTCCCTCCTATTGCTATGGTTAATCTCTTCCTACTCTTATCAAGGACAACCCCTACAAGGGCAGCTGGGTAGCTCAGTTGGTTAAATATCTGACTCTTGATTTTGGCTCAGGTCATGATCTCATGGTTCATGGGATCGAGCTCTGTGTTGGGTTCTATGCTGGCAGCATGGAGACCACTTGGGATTCTCTCTCTCTGCCCTTTTCCCTGCTCGTGTGTTCTCTCTGTCTCAAAATAAAAATTAAAAAAGAAAATAAAGTTGAGGCACCTACGTGGCTCAGTTGGTTAAGCATCCAGTTCTTGATTTCAGCTCAGGTCATGATCTCGGTTTGTGAGCTTGAGCCCCATCTTGAGCTCTGTGCTGACATTGCGGAGCCTACTTGAGATCTTTCCTTCTCTCTCTGCTCCTCCTTCCTTCTCTCTCTTTCTCTCAAAATATATAAACATTAAATTTTTTTAAATAAAAAAATGAAGTATAACAGTCATTCCCTTTCGTTCTTTTTATTCATGTCTTTTTTTTCTACCTGGTACTGTTACTGTTTGTTGTTTATTGTCATTCTTCCACATTAGAATACATGGTTCATGAGGGCAGGAATTTGGGTCT
Organism: Cryptoprocta ferox; assembly: GCA_028646485.1. Classification (NCBI taxonomy): domain Eukaryota; kingdom Metazoa; phylum Chordata; class Mammalia; order Carnivora; family Eupleridae; genus Cryptoprocta; species Cryptoprocta ferox. The sequence goes on along the minus strand of CM053570.1, from coordinate 66,975,169 downwards.
GTTTTTCTCACTGCTGTATCTCCAGCTTCTAGAATTGGGTATAGAATTCACTTGTAGGTGATTTTGTAATGATTAAGATTGAGTCATTTTCTGACTTCGAATTCCAACTTTGTGACCTGAGGCAAGTTACTTAAGTTCTCTAAGCCTTAATTATCCTATATATATAACAGATGATATTATTACTTATTTCATAGGGTTATTGTGAGGATTAAAATATTTGTTTTTCAGGGGAAAGCTTTTTTTTAAAATGTTTATTTACTTTTGAGAGAGAGAGAGAGAGAGAAAGTAAGAGAGTGAGTGAGCGAGCATGAGCAGGGGAGGGGCAGAGAGAGAGGGAGACACAGAATCTGAAGCAGGCTCTGAGCTTTCAACACAGAGCCCAACGTGGGGCTCCAACTTATGAGCCATGAGATCATGACCTGAGCCAGAGTCAGATGCTCAACCAACTTGAGCCACCCAGGTGCCCCCCCCTCTTTTTTTAAAGTTTACTTATTTATTTTGGGGGGTAGGGAGTGTCATAGAGAGAGGGAGAGAAAAATCCCAAGCAGGGTCTGTGCTGTCAGTGCAGAGCCTGCTCAGGGCTCCATCTCACCACCTGTGATAATCATGACCTGAGCCAAAATCAAGAGTCGATGCTTAACCAACTGAGCCACCCAGGCACCCCAAGGATTTAATAAATTAATCCATGTAAAACACTTACTAAAAGCATGATACTAAGAAGCTGTCATATTTTTAAGGTACATGCAAAGAATGTGTGAATATAGAATTCGTATTTTTTAGTGTTCTTGTCTGGCTTGAGAAAGAAATGTAATAGAAAAAGATGTATCTTGACCTTTGATTTGTTAGTATTATTGAACTGATCTTTTACTTTGGTCAGCTTGAATAGGAAGCTTTAATTTGTGCATTTTTCCTTTTAGGGAACCTTTTATGAATTTTTTTATTAAGTAGCTGGCTCAGGAAATAATATAGTCTCCCTAGGTTTTAGAATGGAATTAAGGACAAATTCAGGCCAAGGAAACCACATTTAAAAATTCTGTGATATCATTTTAATTATACCAACTCTAACATAATAATATTTCCCAAGGGTGAACCTGAGTAGCAGATGTACAAATTCTTTAACTCTTAATATGTTGGGGATTAACAAGCCACATAGTTTCTCTGCCTATATTTCAGTAAAACAGAGGTAATATAGTATTGTCAGGCATTCTAATTTGCACAACTGTTTGAAGCTTTCAGGAATGTTTTAAAAGGCGAGAGAAGAAATAGTTGGTATTAATTTTTAAAAAGTCCTTAAGTTATTTCATCACTTTTTTTAAAAAAAGTTTATTTATTTTGAGAGAGAGCAAGCAGGGGAGGGACACAGAGGAGGGAGGATAGAGAGAACTCTAAGCAGGCTCCATGCTCTCAGTGCAGAGCCTGATGTGGGGCTCAGACTCAGGAACTGGAATATTATGACCGGAGCTAAAATCAAGAGTCGGACATTCAACTGACCAAGCCACCAAGGCACCCCACCTAAGCTATTTCAAAGGTGTGATAGCAAGATGGTTTTGTTCAAGTGACCCAGAAACATCTGAGTCCTGACTTTGACCAGTAAGAGCTACTAGTAGCTCTCATGCTAGTAGTCTTTCATATTAGAGAACATTAGTTGCTGTAACAGATACATTCAAAAGAATCCAGACTAATGGAGGCTCTACCATTTTATGCATATGGCTTCCAAGGTCACCTAGAGCAGGTAGGTAGGGGAATCTTGTGGGAAGTTTTGATGGGCCTGGTCTAGAAATGGCTTAATTACTTCCACCCATATTCCATTATCAGAATTCAGTCACAGGGCCATGCCTAACTGCTAGAGGGCTGGGAAATATCTACTTGTGCCCAGGAGGAAGGTGAATCATGTTTAGTCAATAGCTACTCCCTGCTCCAGGCTTCAAACCGCAATATAGTCCTCAATGAGAACTACTACGTAGAAATCCTCTTATTTTGGGTATAGGCAGCCTAGAAGTGTAGTCTCCTTTCATTTCTTGTAGGCCCAAAGAGTTTTGAGTAATAACATTTTGAATGCAAGTAAAGGCCTTTTTTCAGGAACATCTAGGAAATCTGGAAAAGCTTGTTTTCTTCTGCCTCTGGCAGAACTAGTCACTGACAACCCCCATACTCCTTCACTCTTGGTGGCTAGTGAAAGCTGTCCTCAGGCCTTTCTCATTTTGTCAGCCCAACCATGTGGAAGAGGAAAAAACCCAGAAAGAAGCCAAAGGGATGCCAGAGAGAAAGGTGACTGGTTCTCAGCTCTCACTTTAATATGCTCCTGGAAGGAAACGTGGCCCTAGAGAGTCCACCTCCACGTGTACTTTGGCTTTTTAAATTGCAATAACATACACTTAACATAAGATTAGTGACATTTAGTACATTCAAATGCTGTGGAACCATTACCACTATCTAGTGGTATCTAGTTCCAGAACATTTTCATCACCCCAGAAGGAAATCTTCTACCTTTTGAGTTAGGTACTCCCCCTTCCTTCCTCCCATCTTTGGTAACCACTAATCTGTTTTCTGTTGCTATGGACTCTGGACACTTCATATGAATGGATTCATATAGTATATGGCTTTTTATGTCTGGCTTCTTTCACATAGCATAATATTTTTGAGATTTATCCATATAGTAGCATTATCAGTACCTTTTTTATGAGTAAGTAATATTTCATTATATGGATGTACCACATTTTGTTTGTCATCAGTGGATGGGCATTTGGGTTGTTTCTACCTTTTGGTGATTGAGATGACTGCTATGAAACTACTATGAACATCTGTATATAAGTTTTTGTTTGAATACCTGTTTTTCTTTTTTTTTTTTTTTTTGTTGTATGGAGAGGAGTGGAATTGCTGGATCATATGGTAGTTTTATGTTTAGGTTTAAGAGGAACTGCCAAACTGTTCACAGTGGCAGTACCATTTTTTAATTTTTATGTATTTATTTATTTTTATTTTTTTAAGTTTTATTTTAGAGAGAGAGAGAGAGAGTGCAAGTGGGGGAGTGGCGGGGGGGGGGAGAGAGACACACACACACACACACACAGACAGACAGAGAGAGGGAGAGAATCTCAAGTAGGTTCCATGTTCAGTGTGGAGCCTGACATGGGGCTCAATCCCACAACCTTGCCCTGAGCTGAAATCAAGAGTTAAATGCTCAACCGACTGATCTACCCAGGCACCCCTAGCGGTCTTATTTTAATATTGCTACCAGCAATGTACAAAGGTTCCAGTTTTACATGACCTTTTAACACTTGTTATCTTGGATTTAAAAACATTTTTTAGCCATCCTTGTGGATGTAAGTGATCTCATCGTACTTTAAAAATTTAAGTTTGTAAATTAAAAAAATTTTTAAAAATATTTTATTTTAAGTAATCTTTACACCCAGATGGGTTCAAACTTACAACCCCGAGATCAAGAACCACATGCTCCACCGACTGAACCAGCTAGGTGCCCTTCATTGTGCTTGCTTATGTATGTATGTATGTATGTATATAATCTCTACATCCAACATGGAGTTTGAAGTCATGACCCCAACATCAAGATCATGTCCTTCTGACTGAGCCAGCCAGGCACTCCTCATTGTGCTTTTTGATTTGCCTCTCCCTATAGGCTAATGATGTTGAGCATCTTTTTATGTGCTATTGACCATTTGTATATCTTTGTCATTAGAAATGTTTATTCAAGTTCTTTGCCCATTTTTAAATTGGGTTGTTTGTTGTTGAGATGTAAGAGTTCTATATTTATTCTGGATACTAGAATATCTAGATATCTGATATCTAGAATCTGTTATCTTATCAGATATGATTTACAGGTATTTTCTCCCACTTGGTAGATAGTCTTTTACTTTTTTTTTTTTTTAAGATTTTATCTTTGGGTTGCCTGGGTGACTCAGTTGGTTGAGCGTCCAACTTTTGATTTTGGCACAGGTCATGATCTCATGGTTGTGAGATGGAGCCCTGCATCAGGCTCTGCACTGACAGCTTGGAGCCTGCTTGGGATTCTGTCTCCCTCTGCCCTCTGTGTGCAATTGATGTCTCTCTCTCTCAAAAATCTTAAGTAATCTCTATACTCATTGTGGTGCTTGAACCCACAACTCTGAGATCAAGAGTTGTCCACTCCACTGACTAAGCCAGCCAGGTGCCCCTGTCTTTTACTTTCTTGATGATGACCTTTGTACAAAACTTTAATTTTGATGACATATTATTTACCTATTATTTTCTTTTGTTGCTTGTGATTTTGGTCACATCTAAGAAGCTATTGCCATAGCCAAGATCCCCATGAAGATTTACCTCTATGTTTTCTTCTAGGAGCTTATGGTTTTAGATCTTATATTTCCATGTTTGATCTATTTTGAGCTACGTTTTTGTATATGGTGTGAGGTAAGGGTCTAACTTCATTGTTTTGTATATGGCTATCCAATTGTTCCAGCTGTGCTTTGATTTAATTCCTGAGACTGATCCATTCAAGTGAGCGTAACCCATTTAGACCCTCACTCATTTGGGGGTATGGGTGTGAACTTTTTTGGGCCAGTTATTCTCAGTCTTCAGGGCTAATGGAATTACTTTGAAGGCTTGTTAAAGCACGATGGCTGGGCCTGACACCCAGAATTTCTGATTGAGTAGGTCTGGGATAGGCCTGGGAATTTGCATTTCTAACAAGTTCCCAGGTGATGATGAAAGTGACACTTTGGAGAACCACAGCTTTATGCAAAATAGAGTAAAAAAGTAATAAGTATCAGGGTTTTATTTTGCTTAGGTTTGTATTCCTAACATGCTTTATGGAACATAGTAGATACACAAATGTTGTTAAAATGTTTAATTTTGAGAGAGAGAGAGAGAGAGAGAGCGAGCATGAGTGGGGGAGGAGCAGAGAGAGAGAGGGAGACACAGAATCCAAAGCAGGCTCCAGGCTCTGAAAAGTCAGCACAGAACCCAACTTGGGGCTCGTACCCACAAACTGTGTGATCATAACCTGAGCTGAAGTCTGAAGCTTACCTGACTGAGCCACCCAGGCGCCCTGCTTCAGATTTTAAAGGAGTAAAATGTTACATTTAAGGGAGTAAAATGTTACAGTTATCATTAGCATCCCTTCCCTTCCCTCTCCATTCCAGGAGGAAACCACTGTCTCAAAGGTGGTGTGTATTTAAATGCTGCATTAATAAGGAAGAAAAGCAGTCCATTACTAAAGATATTTATAAGTAAGATGAAACAGTATTTGTTTTCAAAATTTATATAAATTATGTATTACTGTATATATCTTTTTGCTCTTATGTTTTTTATTTGACATTGGTTTTGTTTTGTTTTGGTTTATTTATTTTTGAGAGAGAGAGAGAAAGAGAATGGGGGAGAGACAGAGAGAGAGAAGGAAAGAGAGAATCCCAGGCAGGCTCCACACTTTCTGCACAGAACCTGACATGGGGCTTGATCTCATGAAATATGAGTTCATGACCTGAGCCGAAATCAAGATTTGGATGCTTAACCATCTAAGCCACCCAGATGCCCCTGGTCGACATTTTTTTGAGAATTATATATGTCATGGATCAGCAGACTTTTTTGGTAAAGGGGCAGATAATATTTTAGGCTTTGTCGTACTCTCTTTTCATAACAACTCATTTCTGTTGTAGCATGATAGCATACATATAATATGTAAATAAGTGAATTTGGCTATGTTCCATTAAAACTTTATATATAGACATTGAAATTGGAATTTCATGTAACTTTCATATTTTTCATATTGAGACTGTTTCATAAAATAAGGTTCTTTTGATTTGTTTTCCAGCCATTTACAAACGTAAAAACTACTTTTAGCTTTCTGGCTGGACATAAACAGGCTACAGTTAGGATTTGGCCTGCCAGCTGAAGTTTGCCAACCTTTATCTATGTTAATACATTTAAATCAGTTTCATTAATTTTTTAAAAAGCTTATTTATTTATTTTGAGAGAGAGAGAGAGAGACACAGAGAGAGAGAGAGAGAGAGAGAGAGAGAGAGAGAGAAAGAACAAGCAGGGGAGGAGCAGAGAGAGAGGGAGAGAGAGAATTCCAAGCTAACTCCGTGCTGTCAGCATGGAGCCTGACGTGGGGCTTGATCTCATGAACTGTGAGATCATGTCCTGAGCTGAAATCAAGAGTAAGACACTTAACCGACTGAGCCACCCAGATACCCCAGATCAGTTTCATTATTTTTTTTTTTAGTTTTATGGTTTTATTAATACAAATATGATGTGCACATAAACTGTCTATTCATTTTCTTCGCTGTGCAGCCTGGCATTGGGATTCGTGACTCTGATGGCCAGCTGGGCTGCTCTCTCCACAATGGCTTTACGGTTCTTGGAGGAGACATTGTGAGCAATCTCTTAACAGTAAGATTTGTTGCACATCAGCAGCACTTCAAGCTCCTTGATGTTGTGGACTAGGAACTTCTGGAAGCCATTGGGCATCATGTGCTTTGTTTTCTTGTTGCTCCCGTAACCAATGTTGGGCATCAAGATCTGGCCCTTGAGTCTTCTGCACACCCTATTGTCAATGCCTCTGGGTTTCTGCCAGTTGCGTTTAATTTTGACGTATCGGTCTGACTGGTGCCGGATGAACTTCTTGGTCCTTTTTTAACAATCTTGGGCTTCACCGGAGGTCTGAGGGCGGCCATGATACCGAGTAACAGATGGCTGCCACCTCCGCAGGCAGCGCCGAGGAAGAGAGGAGTTTCATTAACTTTTAAAGGCTATATAGCATTCCTTTGAATAAATGACAGTTTATCCATTCTTATAATAACGGGCCCTTAAGTTATTTCCATTTTCCCTATTACAGTCCTACAGTAAATATCCTTGTATTTATCTCCTTGTGCACATGTACAGGAGTTTCTCTTGCTGGATATTATGGCCAAATTGCTTTCTACAGTGATTGTACCAATTGGAACTTTGACCAGTGATGTTTCTCTATGTCTTTGCCAGCTCTTGGTGTTATCAGGTTATTACTTTTGGCAATTTGTTAGGTGTGAATGACTTGTCAATGTTTTAATTATATTTCCCTAATTGGTAGTGAATTATATTTATTATTTGGATTTTCCCTTATATTTATTATTTGGATTTATTGTCTTGTGACTTCTTTATCCATATACTTTCTTGTTTTTCTTATATACTCTTTTATTTTTCTTATTGTTATGAGTTCTTTATTAATGTAATTTAAATATAATAGGAGAAAAAGCATAATTTGGACTAGGTGTGAATTCTCTCAGTAGCTTAGTAGATTTGAATATGAAATGATGATAAGAATCTCTGTTTTGGGGGCACCTGGCTGGCTCAGTTGGTTAAGCTTCTGACTCTTGGTTTTGGCTCGGGTCGTAATCTCCATGGTTCAGGAGTTTGAGCCTGACATTGGGTTCTGTGCCAACAGTGCGGAGCCTGCTTGGGATTCTCTCTCTGTCCCCCCGCCCCCCGCCTCTTCTGTACTCTCTCTCTCAAAATAAATAAACTTTAAAAAAGTTAAACAATGTCTGTTTCGCAGTATTCTTGTTGTTAAATCAAGATTTAGAATTTCTCGTTTGTATTGGATCTCACTAAATGTTTCTATGTTTTTTATTGTGCTCGTTTTTTGTCACTGCTCTAACTTTATGTGTGGCACAATATTCCCTTACTTTTGTAGCAGGCCACTTCTTTTGATTTTTTTTCTTTCCTGTTTTTCTTTTTTTTAAGCCTTTTTATTGTAAAATATAAGAAGTACAGAAAAAAAGCCAAAACAAATGTATAACTTAATGAATTATTATAAGATGAACACCCTTACAAACTATTACCCAGATCAAGAAAAACAGTTTTGCCAACCATTCTAGAAATTCCTCTCCCTGTGTCCCATCTCAACCACAGCCCCACTTTCCCTCCAAAAGTAATCACTTGCATTTCCCTCCAAAAGTAATTTACTTGCATTTCCTTGTAAGTTTGCATCTAAAGCATTACAATTTAGTCCTGCCCCTTTAAAAACAGGAGATGGGGTGCCTAGGTGGCTTAGTCCATTGGGCATCGGACTTTTGATTTTGGCTCAGGTCATGATCTCACAGGTTTATGAGTTTGAGCTCCACTTTCAGAACAGAGTCTGTTTGGGACTCTCTTTCCCCCTCTCTCTGCCCCTCCCTTGGTTGTGTTCTCCCTCTCTCAAAATACATAAACTTTAAAAAACACTAGATAGGTTTATTTTTTAAAATTTTAATTAATTAATTTTTTTAAATGTTTATTTATTTTTTGAGAGAACGACAGAACATGAGCGAGGGAGGGGCAGAGAGAGAGGGAGACACAGAATCGGAAACAGGCTCCAGGCTCTGAGCTGTCAGCACAGAGCCCTACGCAGGGCTCAGACCCACAAACGGTGAGATCATGACCTGAGCCGAAGTCAGACGCTCAACCGACTGAACCGCCAGGTGCCCCTATTTTATTTTATTTTCTTAAAGTTTATCCATTTTGAGAGAAAGCAAGAGTGTGTGCGCGCGCGAGCCCGAGCGGGGGAGGGGCAGAGAGAAGAGGGAGAGAGAATCCCAAGCAGGCTACTTACAGTCAGCATGGTGTCGGCTCTATCCCAGGAACGGTGAGATCATGACCCGACTCTAAGAGTCTGAGGCTTAACCGACTTAACCACCCAGGTGCCTTAACACTAGATAGGTCTTAAATCTTTTTTAATCTGTAGGTTTCCCTTCCATGTCTTCCTTTTCCTTAAAATTTATATGTAGAAAAATCCCAGGGCATTTGACCTGTAGGGTTTCCTACTATATAACTATGATGCATTTCAAAATGTTTCCGTGTCCTTTGTATTTCCCACAAATTGCATCTGGATACAGAGGCTTCATCCAGCCTCAGGTTTAATTCCTTTGGCAAGATTAGAGATGGTTGTAGGTCTTTCAAGAGTAGGCATGTAATATCTGCTGCTTGCTCTTTGATTTTAGCAGTTGTTGATGCTCAGTGCCAAGATTCAGTAATTGGGAGTTGCTAAAAGGTGATACAATCCTATCATTTTGTTTTCAATTATTAACTGGAATAACATTTTAAGGAGATGCTTCCTCTCATCTGTTTAGTTCCCAGCGGTATAGTACATGTAAGAAAGGCTTGATTCTTTCCTTTTAAATTTACCTGGTTTTTAAGATAATGAATTGGTTCCCTGTCATCTTTTATCCGTGTGGTTAGGCATTTAAACCATTTTTTAAAAGTTTATTTATTTTTGGGAGAGACTGAGAGCACAGTGGGGGAGGGGCAGAGAGAGGTGGACAGAGGATCCGAAGCAGGCTTTCTGAGCACAAGTCTGAGGCTTAACTGACTGAGCCACTCAGGTCAGGCATTTAAATGTACAGTATTTGGGTTTCAATCCATTTTGATGTGTTTTCTTGTACTAATTGAATCTTGGACTGTCTTCTTGTCTAGAAGCAAATTGGTTCCTTCATCTTTTGGACCTGATCCTAATAATTTTGATAGTTTTCTTGCAATCTCATGTGTCAAAACTGTTCTGGGCTCATTTTCCACCTTAGACCTGAAATTGGCTGTTTTTCTAAGAACTCTTGGTTTCTTTTAATGGGAAATGTTATTTTAGAACAGCTGCAAACTAGATCTTAAGGATACTCTTTGCTATTATGTTGGTCACTGTTTCCAAGACCTGTCAGTGGATAGAGTTAAATACAAAAACTACCTTATCACTTAACAGTGTATTTGCAAAGGACTACTGACATTTTTTTTTTAACTTAATGTCGTGTACATTATATCAGTGTTTTCTCTCTTCCCTACCTGGAATCATTTTCCCAAAGACTCAGGGGGGTGAAAGAATTAAGTATTGGAGAATGTCATCAAAAAGACATGACTGCAGATGGCTCTGGGAGGCTCCTCACCCCTCCCCTGTCCTTGGAATGTAGGTTTTACTTGCCTTTCCTGCTCCCAGAGGCTTCTCCAAGGACGTAGCCTTGAGAGAGTGATGTAGTGTTGAAAACACCTGCTTGGTATACATGACTTCACCTAGTTACCGCCTCTTTATAAACCAAGATCTGGTGGGCAGGTGTGGGGATCTATTTGTCTTGCTGCTGCCCAAGGCAAGCCTTGTTATGTAAGTTCCCTTTGGTTATTAATACTGCCACGTACCAACTTGGAGTGGCCTGCCTCTTTCTTTTGTCTCTCCCTGCCCTCTGAATACAGGGGCCAGTTTCAGATTACACCCGGGAGGCTTCTGAGAGTGTTTTGAACCAACAATTAGAATATCCAGTAATTATTCATTTGCTTTGTCATACATAAATATATGTCTCTAATGGCAATACTAACATACTACCATCAATAATAATTAATGAAAACTGTTAAATTTTTTTTGTATATGCTATCTCCACCTTCTCCTTCCATCTTGTGGTTGAAAATGTAGATATATATATATATACATTAAATTATATAGCTATTATATACTGTACTCTTCCTTTGAATGTACATTTATTTGTTTTACAAGTGACTGCATCTTTAATGCTCATCACATGTTGATATTGCTCTAAATATTTTAATTGTGTAAATCTTGTTTTCCAGTAGATTCCTTAGGAAGGGCGTGTTGGAACAATATTCTCTGAGTTATTTTATATTGGTAACAGTTTTCCTGTGCCCTTTACCTTGAAGGTTAGCTATCCTGGATATAAAATCCTTGGCTCACATTGTCTTTCCTTGAGTATCACGTATGAAACCCTGTTTTTCTTTCACTGTTTTTCTGATTTTCTTTCATTTGTACAATTTGAGCATATTTAAGAAGGGGATTTAGAGTTTACTACTAGGTCTGATGCTGGGCTTCCTCAGACATGGTTTCTGTTAATTTATTTTGATTCTTTGAATGGCCATACTTTCTCATATCTTTGTAGGTCTTGTGATTTTTTTTTTTTTTGTTGTTGTTGTTGAAAAATGGACATTTGAATATTGGTAACTCTGGAAATCACCTCCCCTTTCTCCAGAGTTTGTTGTTTTTAGGTTGTTGAAGCCTATAGTCATCCATTTTTCTAGTGAGTTTTCCCAGCATTTATTTACTTATTTATTTTTGCAGAAATTATATTCCTTGCTCTGTGTCGTATTGAAGTCTCTGTTCCTTAGCTTGTGTTTTGATGGAGATTTCCTTGATCACCAGGAGCTAAACAAACAAACCTACCTCCTATAGGGTCTTTGCAGATAGACTTTGTGCTTAGCCAGACCTGTAGTGAGCCTAGGGATCAGCCTGAGATGAAAGCTAGAGTCTTTTCAGGTCTTTCCTGAGCATGCATTTTGTGTTGGGCTTTCTTTTTTTTTTTTTTTTTAAGTTTATTTATTTAAGTAATCTCTACACTCAACGTGGGGCTTGAGCTTATAACCTGGAGATGAAAACTCCTAAGCTCTTCTGACTGAGCGAGCCAGGTGCCCCTACCTTGGACTTTTCTAAATTACCCTATATACAAAGGTATTTTTGATTGCACTAATTTTCCAAAGAAACTCTCCCCTTTTCCTCCCAGGCTTCAGGCAGTCTGTTTTATGTCTCATATTTAATCTTTTGGTCCACGTGGCTGTGGGTGGTTGGATCACCTTACAGTGTTTTTAAGCAAAGCTTTTCTACCTTGAGCAGATTCTGAGTTAGGTGAAATAAAGGAATGCCTTGTGTCAGCCCTTCAGGTAGCCCCCAGATAAGTTAGAGCAGCTATAAATAATAATTTGCAAGAAAGATCTGTTCTGCCTCTTCTAGAACCAGGGACCAAGGTCCTGCATCAGGACCACCGGCTAATGTCTTCAGAGTGCTTTAGCATCAAGAAATGGGTGGGCAAAGGGCAAATAAAAATGCCTCGAAGCTTTCCTACCATTTTTTAGTTGACTTCTTGATTCAGCATTTTCTTGACTGTAAACTTTTGACTATTTTCCAGAATTCTGACAAAGGTGGTTCTGATAGTTTCTGCTTGTTTTTTAGTTGTTTCTGTGGGGAGATGTTAGCTTGCAGCTATGGGGTTTTGTTTTGTTTTAGAGAGAGCGAGCATGCATGAGTGGGGGAGAGGGAGAGAGAGTACCAAACAGGTTTCATGTGCAGTGTGGAGCCCAATGCGGGACTTGATCCAACGACCCTGGGATCATGACCCGAGCTGAAATCAAGAGTCAGACACTCAACTGACTGAGTCACCCAGGCGCCCCTGTTTTGTTTGTTTTGTTTGTTTTGTTTATGATTTTTTTTATTGACGTTACCTCATTTGATTTTTAATTGGTTCCCTAATGATAAATGATGTTGATGATGGTTTTGTATATTCTTTTGCCATAGTTGCCTCTTGTTTGTTGAAGTATCTGTTCAGTCTTTTGCTCATTTTTTAATTGGCTTGTGTGTTTTCTTCTTGAATTGTGTAAGATCTTTCTAGATAGTGAATGCCAGTCCTTTCTCAAATGTGTTTTGCAAATAATTTTTCCTTCTGTGTGATTTGTTTTCATTTTTTTAAACAGTATCTTGAAGAAGAGTAGTTTTTAAATTTGGTGACGTCCAATTTATAAATTTGTTCTTTTTAAACTTGTGTTTTCTATCTTATCTAAGAACTCTAAAACTTACAAAAATTTACTCTTAAGTTTTATAGTTTTAGGTTTTACAGTTTGATTCCTGATCCATTTACAGTTAATTTTTGTCTGTGTTTGATATGCTTGGGGTATGGGTCAAAGTTCATTATAGATAGATAGATAATCAAGCAAAGATTGAGGATGGACTTTGATTAGTGTGGCACTTGGATTTGACTCTTGGTAGGGTAGATCAGGAAGAATCTGCCACAAGGTATAGAATTATCTTCACCTACTGGATTACTAGTCATTTGGGATAAGACGACAACTAATGAGAGTTAATCCAAGTTTTTAGTCTGGTACACATGTTTTAATTGTGTAGACTCCAGTTTTTCAGCTGTGAATCCTTTGAATCCTATCATAATAGCGTAGTACAGTGTAAGCACAACACTAGCTTTGTGGGTAAAGTTAGTATGAGATTTGCTTTGGTATTGTGGAGAAGGGAGATTGTTCTGAGCCAAGAGAGAGAAGTCTCTGTGAGGACTTCCCGGGAAATAGGCAAAATGGGCACAGTTTGGTACCCTTAATTAAAAGAGAAAGCAATAAACTCCTAGAGTTGGAAAGAAAATGTAGAGATTGTGTGGTCAGGCAATTTTTTTTTTTGACAGTTGAACTTTACCTGGCATATGTTAGATATGTTATTGTTATAATATTATAATAAATATAGGTTATGTGTAATTTCTGGGATGCTTGCTATAATTCTGCCTTTTAAAAATTTCACTGAAGAATGTTGTAATACAGGTGAATTGACTTTATTGTAGCATTTACCAAGAATCTGCTTTCATTTAATTAAAGTGGTTGCAAACTTGAATACTTTATTTAAATTTCAAGTAGTTTGTGATACAGTCCTCACAACTGATGAGTTTATTTGTGTGTTGGTGGGATCATGTTGAAAGTTTTTGACCTAGTCTGGTGGTTCTCAAACTTTCATGTGCTTCAGAATCACCTGGAGGGCTTGCTAAAACAGATTGCTGGTCCCCTTTGTCAGAATTTCTGATTTAGTAGATCTGAAGTGAAGCCTGAGATTTTGCATTTTTAGCAGATTCGCAGGTCATGCTGGTGCTGTTGGTATGGGGACATTTTGAGAGTTACTGCATTAGGCCAGCTTTCACCTTACTTTTTCAGTATTTCTGGTGTCATAGTCCATTCCTTTTTAAGGTGGCCTGTTGACTGTTAGCTCTTCCTTCTTCTTCTTTTTTTTTGAAGTTTATTTATTTATTTTGAGAGAGAGAGAGAGAAATTGAGAGCGGGAAAGAGGCAGAGAGGGAACGAGAGAGAAAGAGAGAGAATCCCAAGCAGGCTCCGTGCTGTTAGCTCAGAGCCCGATGCAGGGCTTGAACTCAGAAACTGAGAGATCATGACCTGGGCTGAAGTCAAGAGTCAGACGCTTAACCAACTGAGTCACTCAGGCACTCCTTGACAGCTCTTTCTTCTAACTAAACCTACTTTATCTGTTATTTTCATCCATTAGTTCTAATTCTGTCCTCAGAAGTTAGAAGTTTCCTGTAATGTAGGAAATAGCCCTCATGTAGTTAAAGAGCTACCCTTGTCTCCTTTGTTTTTTTTTCTTTCAGGTTAAATGTTTATAGTTCCTCTAATAGTTATTGGGAAAATACTATAATTTGTAGTTAATGCTAATATTTACTATTGTCAGAGCAGTGTTTTATTTGTAAATTTGTTCTCCTCTCCTTCTGTATTCCCTGTCTTGGTAAGCATACTAGCCAAGCCAGAAACCTGTAAGTCTTCCTAGACTCTTTCCCCTCCTTAACTCCCTATTTTGCTTAAGAATCATTTGATTGTAGAAACTATAGAAACCAATTTAATCTACTTTAAGCTGAAAGGAAGAGTTTAAAGGGTACAGTGATATTCCGTTGAACCTGAAAACATGTAGCTTGGATGGATCTCATAAGTGACTAGAATGGAAACTAGAAAACTGTATGAAGTAAGTTAGTATGGAAATGAGTAAGGAAGTTCTACCTTCTATACACTTCTCTTTTTTTCTCTTGGATTATGCGTGATTTTGTATTATTTGCTTCATTCTGTCCTGTCCCTTAATGACTTCTTGGGTAAATTTAGTTTTAAAAAGTCCAGTCTAGTTGATTCCATCCATATTAAGTTTTCCTATTTATTTATTTATTTTGAAAAAGTTTATTTTTGAGAGAGAGTGTGAGCAGGGGAGGGGCAGAGGGAGAGGGAGAGGGAGAGGGAAAGGGAGAGCAAGAATCCCAAGCAGGCTCCACATTGTCAGCACAAAGCCTGAGGCAGGGCTTGATCTTCTGAACCGTTAGATCATGACCTAAGCTGAAATCCAGAGTCAGACGGTTAAATGACTGAGTCATCCTGGTACCCCAAAAATTTCACTTTATATATTCTGTTGGAAGCCTGGGTAGTGCTTGGAAGGGAACACAAGGGGCTTTCTGGGGTGCTTGATTATGTCTTTTTTTTTTTTTTTTTTTTTTAATATATGTCTTGATGCTGGTTACATGGGTATGGTTAACTTGTGAAAATTCATTGAGTTATATGCTTGGATATGTGTATTTTTCTGAAATGACTAATATACTTCAGTAAAAAAAAAAAAAGACATACTAATTTAAAAGTTAAATTTCAGGGGTTCCTGGCTTGCTCAGTTGGTGGAACATGCAACTCTTGATCTCGGGGTTCTGAGTTTGAGCCCCGCATTGGGTGTAGAGATTGCTTAAAAATAAAATTGTTAAAAAATTTCATATCCAATTTAATTTATATTTTCCTCCCTTTGCAAGGTTTTGACAGGTGAGAGACTTGGAATAAGAAGGGATGTGATTTGCTTTTATTTTTCTTTTCTGTTTTCTGGCTTTTTCCCCCCTTTGGTGTATTATGATAGGGAATAGGGAGATTGAAAAGGCTAGGACTTTGCCTTAATTGGTGGTGTTCTAGTCCTGTATTGGTTGTTGTTCCTTTTCTGGCTAAGACTAATTGCTCATCCATACAGTGTAGCAGGCATCCCAATGCTGGTTTCCTGATGTGGCTGATTTGTAAGTTATTTTGGGGATGAGTCCTTTCCCTCTCCCTGTTGTCTTCATATAGGATATTATTTCAGCTTGATATCTTCCAATGCTTCTTACTCTGCCTAAAGCTGCTTACTGGGGGTGTTGCCTCTAGGAGTGGCCGGCCCTTTTTGCTTGGTTATCAGCAGTAGCGCCCAAACCTTGCTTCCTTCTATGCTTTCTCCTTGATGCATATACCTATTTCATCCTTAACATACCAGATGGTGGGAATATAGAGTGCTGTCTTGCTGTCTTCTCTTTTTGTATTAGCTACTGCTTCCCATTTCCCTTTCTCCCTGCTCACTTCTGTTATAGTTATCTTGACACACCATTTGCTTTAATGATACAGTGCCTAAATATCCTCCTATATCATTTTATCCACTTACTACCAATTTAAAAATACTATTTACTTGTTTCTTCTGTTCTTTTTATTTAACTTTACTCTTTCTGTGCTTGGGCATTTGTAAATTATACTCTGGATAGCCACCACCAACCAGTATTAGTGTGTTTGTGAGCATGTTTGTGAACCCACCTATCATAGTGTATATAACCTTATAGGTTTTTATTTATTTTTCTAAAATCTTAAAGAGGTTGGCATTTTCCCATCCCCCCCCCCCTGTGGCTTTTACTATTGTTTGAGTCATGTTCTTCAGATGGCAGGTAACATAGATTTGAGTTATTTCTTATGTTTCCCATTTTGTCTTTTTCCTGTCCATTTCACTTTGATGTGCTATTTATCTGTATTTGTTTTAGTTTCCTTCATTGAAATGTGAAAGGTATGTCTCATTTGCCTTATTTTAAAAAAATAGTTTCTCTTTCAATCTTGCCACTCAGGTGGATGTTTGCTTCAAAATGTCTGAATCTTCATGAGATGTTGGACATTGCTTACTGAGTGAAGAGGAACAGGCATTGGGCTGGAGTAGGATGAGCTGGACTAAACTGAAGACAAATGGGAGGCTCTGTCAGTGTTTCATATTGTCTCTATTTTCTCTGTGGTACTTAAAAAATATACATATATATATATGTATATTTTTTAGAGAGAGCATGAGCTGGGGAGGGGGCAGAAGGGGAGAGAGAGAGAATCCCAAGCAGGCTCCATGCCCAGTGTGGAGCCTGACATGGGGCTCTATCCCAGGACCCTGGGATCATGACCTGAGCCAAAATCAAGAGTTGTATGCTCAACTGACTGACCACCCAGGCACCCCTTTCCATAGTACTATTATGCTTTTTCATTGAAACATGCATTTAGCTCCTATTTGACCTATGAAGAAAGCTCTGTATTTTATTTTAGTGTTAGTTAGAGGAATTTCTAACCTTGCATATCAGGTAAAGGAAGGTCTGCTATTTATGATTTTTTTAAAAACTAAAATATGCTTTCCTTTACTGGATGTAGGAAGAGTGAATAAGAGAAAAATAAATATAACTAGACATGTACTTATTATGAAGAATACATCCTGTCAAAATATCTTAGTATGTCATCTTGTGAGCCATTCCCC
Source organism: Cryptoprocta ferox (assembly GCA_028646485.1). Taxonomy (NCBI): domain Eukaryota; kingdom Metazoa; phylum Chordata; class Mammalia; order Carnivora; family Eupleridae; genus Cryptoprocta; species Cryptoprocta ferox. The sequence continues at coordinate 66,958,086 of CM053570.1, read as the reverse complement.
CACCCCCATTTTTTCTTTGGCATTTTATTATTTATTTATTTTTATTTTATTTTTTAAAGTTTATTTACTTAGTGTGAGCGGGGGCGGGGGAGAGAATGAATCCCAAGCAGGCTCCACCCCACCAGCACAGAGCCTGATGTGAGGCTTGAACCCACAAACAGTGGGATCATGACCTGAGCTGAAATCAAGAGTTGGACCCTTAACTGACTGAGCATTTTATAATCCCTTCTTTTGCATTTTATAATCAGTGTCCCATAGCCTTCTTTTGCATCCCTTCTTTTGCATTTTATAATCAGTGTCCCATAGCCTTCATAGCATACCCAAACAGCTTTTACTAAGAAATATGTTTTTGGCTTTAGCTATTGATCAAGAAGTATAAAATGCTGGCACTATTTAACTGTAATGAATGTTTAATATAAAGTCCTCATACTTTCAAAAAAGACATTAGAGACTTTATATTTTACCTTTTTTTCTTTGAAGGATGTGATATCTGGACTTAGTCCCCTGCTTTTCAGGAAGCTCAGTAATCCTGACCTGTTTTCATCCACTGGAAAAGCTAAACTTCAACGACAACTTAGTCAGGATGACTGTAAGTTGCGGAGAGGAAGCCTGGCCAGTTCTCTGTCAGGTGAGTATCTAATTTTTTTTTAAGTTTTTATTTATTTATTTTGAGAGAGAGAGAGAGAGAAAGAGCATGCAAGTGGGAAAGGGGCAGAGGGGAGGGTGGGGGAGAATCCCAAGCAGTCTCTGCACCACCAGTGCAGAGCCCCGTGTGGGTCTCAAAACTCACGAACTGTGAGATCATGACCTGAGTCAGATGCTTAACCAACTGAGCCACCCAGGTGCCTCTCTAATTTTGTTATTTAAGAAATATGGGACTGTGTTGTCAGTATTTAAGGGTACATCAGTGGACTTGGCATCTTCTTCTCTGGGGGTAATTTTGTATAGAACACTTAAGGGTAAGGCTATCTTCCTGTCTTTACTAGTTCCTTGTGACGTCTGTGAATGGTGGCCTTCTGAACCTGTTAGATATTTCCTACTTGACCACTATCACTGGTTATTCTCTTTGAATTTGAATTTTGCTTTTTGCTTGCTTCTGTGGATTTCACATCGTTTGCTTCTTTTGATTTTCTTTCTTTCTTTCTTTTTTTTTTTTTTTTTTTTTTTTGGTTTACGTATTTATTTTGACGGGGTGGGGAGGGGCAAAGAGAGAGGGAGAGAGAAAATCCCATTCAGGCTCAGGCACTGCCAGTGCAGAGGCTGATGTGGGGCTTGAACTCATGAACAGCTATATCATGACCTGAACCAAAACCAAGAGTCAGACGTTTATCCGATTGAGCCACCCAGGCACCCCTTTTGATTTTCTTCTTTTTTTCCCCATTTTCAAAATCCATTCCAAAGCCTGCAGTGCCTCCCCTCCTTCCCCACTGAAAAGTCTTTAGAAAATTCAAGAGGAAGAAATAATACAAGGAAGTTATAGTCCAAACAGGAAACCATTAAAGTGTGACATAATTTTAAGCAACCAATAGAATATTTAAAAAAAAGAGAATCCATTTGACCTCAGCTAAAAATATTAGAATAATAGAGAAGAAAATGTAATCCTACCATACTCCTTGGCCTAATAGTAAACAGTTTTTAATTTCTTTTTATTTTTATCCCTTTCAGGACTGTTTTCTTGGCTTTATCTTTGTACTCTTTTCTTGGAGTTGTTATTTTGCCAGGCATATATTTAATCACATAGAGCCATTTTTTTTTGTTTCTTTTCATAGCAGAATGCTATGAATGTAAGAATGTGTTACCTTCTAAATTTTGTATGAATAAATAGAATTTTGATTTTTGTATCAAAATTTTTTTAAAGTTTTGTTTCTGAATCAACTCTTTCTTTTGAGCATCTAACAACCAGAATCCATTGCTTTGCTCTGAGATGCCAAATCCCTCTGTCCTGTGAGGTAATCGCCTGGCTGCTGGGTGGTATAATACGGGAATGTGGTTGTGTGTCTATAGATTTTCAGTTAATCTGAGTTCAGCATTATGTCTTAACTCTATATCCTCTTTGGTATCTTGTATTTCTGAATACTGAACTTATTTGAGATTTTTCAGGGTAGCCTCATAGCTCATTTAACTGTAGTTTCCTCTATGCTGATTATATACCTTGTGTCTTTCTTTGCCCAGTTCCATTGGTTATGATTCACCTATATGTGCTTTGGATTTTCCCCACATTTTGTTAATTTCTTCAGTCAGTCCCCCTCCCTCATTATAGCCTTTGTTTGTTTGTATATTTTACTTTTTTATTTTCATTTACTGTCCTGGGTCACAAAAGATAAAAGTGTGTCCTCAGTCAGCCATCTTTAACTGGGATTATTTTACACATTAGCCTTTTGAATCATTGTAAGAATAATTATTTTTAAGTTTTCTTTTTTCTGAGTTCTTTCTTTACTAAAAGCCTAGTTGCTCCATTTGTTCATATTGTTCCTTCTTACGTTGTTTTCCTCAAATTCTTGGCAAACCTTAGTATGCTTCAGGCCCAGACTTGTATACGTCCAAATGGGGTTCTTTTGCAGGTGTATAAGCCTCTTTCCCCAGCAAGTCCTTATTTTGAAGGGACATAGGGCTATGATATTAGCCTTTGTATAGGTGGATAGGGTAAATCAGTGACCTAGCTTTCCTTTAGAATATATAGATGAGGAGTAGGCAGATCATCTGGAGAATGTGGCAACATTTGCAGGAGGAAGGAAGGAAGGCAGGCAGTCTCTACTCTGGCCTTATGAAAGTTTTGAGTAGAGAACCATTCTTACTTTTTGTAAAGGGTTTTATGGAAAGGCTTTTTAGTAAAGCATACATTTGAGAACAGACTTGAAAGATAACTAGATTTTTAAAAAACATTGCATGTTTCTGATTAAAAGTAAATATGCCATAGGGCGCCTGGGTGGCTCAGTTGGTTGAGTCTCCAATTCTTGATTTCAGCTCAGGTCATGGTCTCATGGTTTGTGGGTTCAAGCCCCATGTCAGGCTCTGTGCTGAGCATGGAGCCTGCTTGGGATTCTCTCTCTTTCTCTCTCCATCTGCCCTTCCCCAGCTCACACAAACTCTCTTTTTCTCTCTCAAAATAAATCTTAAAAAAAAAAGATATTTTCTTCTTTTTTTCCCCATTTTCAAAATCCATTCCAAAGCCTGCAGTGCCTCCCCTCCTTCCCCACTGAAAAGTCTTTAGAAAATTCAAGAGGAAGAAATAATACAAGGAAGTTACAGTCCAAACAGGAAACCATTAAAGTGTGACATAATTTTAAGCAATCAATAGAATATTTAAAAAAAAATATTAAAAAAAGAGAATCCATTTGACCTCAGCTAATCAAATAAAAAATTTGAGTTCAAAGACATGCATTATTGTCAAAGTGAAAAGTTCTTCTTAATCTTTTGTTTTCCTCTCTCCAACCGTTTATATATGCTCCATTATATTTAAATATACGTTTAAAAATTTATGTAACTATAAACATTTTTGTTTTAAAAATCAAAATTGGAATCATATGCCACATATTTCCTTTCTGCTTTTTATACTCAACAGGAAATTTTGAACATTTTTCTCTTTAAAAAAAATTTTTTTTTATATCTTTATTTTGAGAGACAGTGAGCGAGTGGGGGAGGGGCAGAGAGAGAGAGGGAGACACAGAGTCTGAAGCAGGCTCCAGGCTCTGAGCTGTCAGCACAGAGCCTGATGTGGGGCTCAAACCCACGGACTGTGAGATCATGACCTGAGCCGAAGTAGGACACTCAGGTGCCCCGATTGAACATTTTTCTCTTGACTACATGTTGAGCTGCCTCAGTATTATTTAAAAAAATTTTTTATGTTTATTTTTGAGAGACAGAGAGAGACAGAGCGCAGGCAGGGGAGGGGCAGAGAGAGAGGGAGACACAGAATGTGAAGCAGGCTCCAGGCTCTGAGCTGTCAGCACAGAGCTGGACACAGGGCTTGAACTCACGAGCCTCGAGATCATGACCTGAGCCGAAGTCAGACGCTTAACCAACTGAGCCACTCAGGTGCCCCAAGATGCCTCATTATATTTAATGGGCTCAGTATTTCATTATGTGGAGATATTTTAATTTCTTTAAATTATAATGAATGTTTATCTTATTTCCAGTTTTATTCTGGAGAGCATTGCTAAGGTGAGCATTCTGTACTATTATTTTTTTCATTATATTGTATTCGTACAAGTGAAATGCTGGGTTCAAACATTTGAATTAAAATTTTAATAAGTTTTGCTAAATTGCCCTCTAAATAATTTGCATCGTATTTTGTTGCAATAAAAGAATATGTTGTAGCAAAAACAAAACTAGAAACTCCATTTGCTCACATCTTTGTTACAGTGGGTATTTCCATGTTGAATAGGATTTTGCCAGGAAGAGGAAGAGTTTTCAAGTGAATTGGGTGATCAGGATAAAGCCAGGTGAAAATGCAGGGCATAATTGAAATTGAGTGAGCAAATGGGTATGGAGAAGAGTTGAAGGAGATGAGGCCAGGAAAGTAATCTGGATTTATTGAGGATTTCTTTGGTTTTTTAATTTAATTTAATTTAATTTTATTTAATTTTATTTATTTTAATTTAATTTAATTTTATTATTTTATTTATTTATTTTATTTTATTTTATTTTATTTTATTTTATTTTATTTTATTTTTAAGTAGGCTTCATGAGCAGCATGGAGCCCAGTGTGGGGCTTGGACTCACATGACCCTGAGTTTAAGACTAGAGCTGAGATCAAGAGTCAGACACTTAACCAACTGAGCCATCCAGACGCCCCAAGGATTTCTTTGGTTTTTTAAAAGTTTGGCTAATTATTTTAAACAGTAGGGAGTCATCAGAAAAATTTTAAGGCAGGGAATGATATCACATTTGTTTTGGTTAAATCACTAGCAGCAATGTGAAAAACATTATGAAGGAAGAGGTTGAAATGGGACTTGCACTTCAATTAGAAAGTCATTGCAATTCTAGATACTCAGTCTTTGTAAGTGACTTTCTTGTAGTCTTTCATTGGGATTAAGGCAGTTAGTCATCCTGGACTGAACACATGGAGTCTGGCCAGAGCATTATAGATTCAGTGTTTGTCTTCTGGAAACCAAGGGGCCAAACTTGCCTAGGAGAAGCTGTCTGCGCCACTCATGTTGCACTGAGTTGGTGAGAAACTAAGTAGCATGGAGGAGACTGGAAAACTCCTAGCCTGCTAGGTTGGATGTCGAGGTTGGGGGCTGGCATGGTGGTGGGTATTATAGAGAATTTTATTTCATTGTATTTTTTAATGTTTATTTTGAGAGAGAAAGAGCATGTGCGTGAGAGAGGCAGAGCAAGAATCCCAACCAAGCTCTGCACTGTCAGCACAGAGCCCAGTGTGGGGCTTGAACCCACAAACTGTGAGACATGACCTGAGCTGAAGTTGGACACTTAACCGACTGAGCCACCCAGGGGCCCCTGGAATTTTTTTTTTTAAGTTTATTTATTTTTGAGAGAGAAAGAGAGAGAGAAGACGGGGGTGGGGGGAAGGCAGAGAGAAAGGGAGAGAGAGGATCCCAAATAGGCTCCATGCTGTCAGTGCAGAGCCTGATGTGGGGCTTGAACCCATGAATAGTGAGATCATGACCTGAGCCGAAACCAAGAGTCTGATGCTAATCAACTGAGCCACCCAGGACCCCAAGGCAGTTGGAATTTTTAAAGGACTACAGATTCTAAAATGGGTATGGCAGAACTTCATTTTGTTTTGAATTGGTATACTTTTATCCACTTGTTATCAGTGTGTATTTTCACTTGTTAATGAATAAATAATTACAAGTATATTTTCCAAACCTTTTGTTTGAAGGTAAGCAGCTGCTCCCCTTGTCCAGCAGTGTACATAGCAGTGTGGGACAGGTGACTTGGCAGTCTTCAGGAGAAGCATCAAACCTGGTTCGAATGAGGAACCAGTCTCTTGGACAATCTGCGCCTTCTCTTACTGCTGGCTTGGTAAGTGTTAGTAAAGATGGTTCCTTGCTTTACAAACAAATTCTTGATTGTCATTTGTCATGGCCACATTTATTATTTTTCTTTCTAGGATTTGGATAGTTCAATTTTTCAAAGTGAAGTATAGAAAATGGAATTTAATTGAATATATTCTGATTGCTCTCTTATGCTATCACTGGTACTGATTATGTAGGGAAAGTCAAGAAGAAGATTCAATATGATTGAATGAATGAATATGTTTTTCTGGGAGAGAGCATTCTTATAGACAGGATTCTTTTTTTGAGTTTAATTTTTTTAGATGTTTATTTTTGAGAGAGAGAGAGACACAGAGACAGAGAGACAGCACGAGCAAGGGAGCGGCAGATAGAGAGGGAGACGCAGAATCCGAAGCAGGCTCCAGGCTCTTGAGCTGTCAGCACAGAGCCTGATGCAGGGCTTGAACTCATAAACTATGAGATTGTGAACTGAGCCAAAGTAGGACCCTTAATTGACTGAGCCACCCAGGTGCCACTGTATCGACAGAGTTCTTAACCTTGTGAAGCTATTCTGTGTATAGCTCTTTGATACACACATTTAGTACATGAGGATAGCATAGGGTAGTGGGCACTTCAGTATATCCTGGATGAAAGAATGAGCCTTTTCTTTGTCTAGGATTTGTATGATAGACAGATAGACAGGATGTAACAAAGGTTAAGCTGTGTAATCTGGGAAGGTTTTTTTTTTTTTTTTTTTTTTTTTTTTTTTTTTTTTTTTTTTTTTGCCTGTGATTGCATCTTCTACTCTTTTACCTTTAGTACCTCTGCCTTTTTACTGAAGATACCCATTGACTTCCTGCTGATCTCACATTCTTCCCTCTATCTAAAGGACAAAGCACACTAGGAATTTTCAGGGTACAAAAACAGACACTTGTTCCCATTAAAATATAATCTCGTCTATTCTTTGGGTTTATAAATCTTTTGGCATGTATGGATTAGAAAGCTTTGTCCATTTGTCCATCCTGGGAAGTGAGGATAGGGGAAGAAGTCTTCTTATAGCAAGTGGGAAATTAATTTTTGGATCAGATTTCCTTTTGACCTGAAGTTTGTGACTCTTAGGCTACAGGGAGAATCGGGAACTTTCCCACTACCTAACTTTTTATTTTGAAAATTTCAAATAAAGTGCATACCCATATAAACTGACTTAGGTTGGCCAGTTTGGTTGTAACTTTACATTTGCCACATTTGTTTTATCTGTGTGTATTTATATATTTTTTTCCTAAAACATTTCAAAGCAAGTTACAGACCTTATGTGCCTCACCCTTAAGTATTTTCTATAAGCTCAAGAATAGTCTCCTAAATAACTATAATATATTATCAGATCCAACAAGTGTAACATCAATTTAATAATAGCTCTGATATAAAGACCATATTCAAATTTTCTCACTTGTTCTCAACATGTCTATTTAAGCCCACGTTGTCTTCCTTTTAACGTCTGGAATGTAAAAAAATATATAGACTCATGTACCATCATAAAGATTTTGATCCAGTGGTACTGGGATGGTCCCAGGGATCTGTATTTTCTTTAAAGCATTATAACTCATTATAACATGTACCTTTTGAGAACTATTGACACTAAAGGTGAATGTTTTATTTTAAGGTGTTGTGTTGCAGAGGGAATTCCTGGATTGAGGTTGCTGGAGTCCTAGCCTAGGCCGACTGAAGTAGAGAGTATTCCTGAATTACTTTTTCTTTTTAAAAGCTTATTGAGATATAATTCACATATGATACAATTTATCCATTTAAACTGTGCTAGTCAATGATTTTTAGCACATTCACAGATATATGCAGTTATCACTGTGGTGAATTTTAGAACACTGGTCATCACTTCAGAAAGAATTCCTGTACCCTTTAGCTGTCACCTCTTTATCCTCCCTATGTAACCATTACACCTCCCTATGTAACCATTAATTTACTTTCTGCCTTTGTACATTTGCCTATTCTGTACATTTCATATAAATTGAGTCATACAATGTATGGCCTTTTTTTTTTTTTTGACTGCCTTCTTTTAGTTAGCATGACTTTTTAAAAAAATAGTTATTTTTGAGAGAGAGAGGTTGAGGAGGGGCAGAGAGAAAGGGAGATAGACTTGAAACAGGCTCTGCGCTGTCATTGTAGAGCTGGATGCAGGGCCCGAACTTAGAAACTGCGAGATCATGATCTGAGCCGAAGTCGGACACTTAACTGACTGGGCCACCCAGGTGCCCCTAGCATGACTTTTTTTTTTTTTAATGTTGTATTTATTTATTTTTGAGGGGGGTGGTGAAGGGGCAGAGAGAGACAGGGAGAGAATCCCAAGCAGGGATCATGCTGCTGTGCTGCCATCACAGAGCCCAATGTGGGGCCTGAACCACAAACCGTGAGATCATGACCTGAGCCGAAATTAAGAGTCTGTCGCTCAACTGATTGAGCCACCCAGGCGTTCCTCTAGCATGACATTTTTAAGGTCTGTCTATGTTGTAGCATGTGGCAGTACTTCATTCTTTTGTATCACTGAACAATATTCCATTGTATGGATATACCACATTTTGTCAGTTGATGGATATTTGGGTTGTTTCTACCTTTTGGCTATTGTGAATGATGTTTCTGTGAACATTTGTGTAAAGATTTCCATGTGACTATGTTTTCATTTTTCTTGGATATATGCTTAGCAGTAGAATTGTTGGGTTGTATGATAACTCCATTTAACATTTTAAACATAGGAATTGGCAGGCTGTTTCCCAAAGTGGCTGTACCATTTTATATTCCTGTCAGCAGTATATGATGTCTTCACATCCTCATCAACATTTATTATTGTCTATCTTTGGTTTTAGTCATCATAGTGGGTCTCAAGTGGTATCTTGTGGTTTTGATTCACATTTCCCTGATGACTAATGACATTGAACATCTTTTAATGTGATTATTAGCTATTTGCAATTTTTTTTTTGAAGAAATGCCTATTCATAGTCTTTGCCTATTTAAAGAGCTGGTTTATTTATCTCTTGAGATTTGTAAAAGAACTACTTTTTTTTGAGTTTATTTTGAGAGAGAGAGTGTGCTTGCAAGAGGGACAGAGAGAGAGATAGCAAGAGAATCCCAAGTAGGCTCTGCAGTGTCAGCGCAGAGCCTGGCACGGGCCTTGATCTCATGAACTGTGAGATCATGACCTGAGCCAGAATCAAGAGTTGGACGCTTAACTGACTGAGCCACCCAGGTGCCCCTCTTTCTTTTTTTCCTTTTTTTTAAATTAAAAAAAACTTTTAATGTTTCTTCATTTTTTTGAGAGAAGGAGAGAGCGCGCAAGTGGGGGAGGGGCAGAGAGGGAGGGAGACACAGAATCCAAAGCAGGCTCCAGGCTGTGAGCTGTCAGCACAGAGCCCAATGTGATGCTCGAACCGACGAACTGAGAGATCATGACCTGAGCTGAAGTCAGCTGTTTAATCAACAGAGCCACCCAGGTGTCCCTTTTTTTTATTTTTATTTATTTATTTATTTATTTATTTATTTTTTAGCAGCGAGAGAGGGAGAACAGAGGAGAGGGGGATAGAATGAGGGGGTGAGAATGAGAGAGAGAAAATCTTAAGCAGGCTCCATGCTCAGTGAGGAGCCTGACCTGGGGATCAGTCCCCATGACCCTTGGGATCATGACCTGAGCTGAAAATCAAGACTTGGATGTTCCACCTAATGAAACACCCAGGCCCCCGTCTTTGTGTCTAACATGAATCTACTGAACTACACCACCCTAAGATTCACTCCATTTATTCTGCTTTTCTTTTAAAAAAATTCTAAAAATGCTTTTATTTATTTTTGAGAGAGAGAGAGACAGAGTGTGAGCAGGAGAGGGACAGAGAGAGGAGACCCAGAACCTGAAGTAGGCTCGAAGCTCTGAGCTATCAGCACAGAGCCCCAGGTGGGACCTGAAATCATGAATGGCAAAATCATGATCTGAGCTTAACTTGGATGCTCAACTGACTGAGAAACCCAGGGCCCCTCTTCGGCCTCTCTATTCCCCTAAATCATTTTTTCCTTGGTTGTTCCCTGTCTTACTAAGTAGCACCATTACCCACCAAGTAGTTGAAAGCCAGAGACCTGGAAGTCCTTCTTGACTCCTCCTCTACTCTTCTTCCCCTCCCTATCCAATCAGCCAGAGAGCCTTAGTTCCCAGCATCTCCAGGTGGTCTACTTCTTTTCACCATAGTTGCCCATTCTAAGCCACATTTACAGTCTTTTTACTTAGATCATTTTAGCGGCCTCATTATGTTAACAGTGCATTCAATCTTCCTTTCAAGGCCACTCTTACTCTAAAGTCTGTTAATTCCAAAACACACATCTGATCATGTCTATTCTTCTTTAAAAATTTTTTTAACTGAAATATAGTTGATACATAATGTTACACTAGTTTCTGGTGTACAACATAGGTATTCAACAAGTCTGTATGTTTGGGGCACCTGGGTGGCTCAGTCTGTTAAGGGTTGGCTCAGGTTCATGAGTTAGAGCCGTGTCAGGCTCTGTGCTGACAACTCAGAGCCTGGAGCCTGCATTGTAGTCTCTTGTCTTCCTTTCTCTCTGCCCCTCCCCCACACATGTTCTGTCTGTCTCTGTCAAAAATAAGTAAACATGAAAGTAATTTAATTAAATAAACCTCTGTATGTTAATGCTGTGTTTACCAAAAGTGTAGCTACCATCTGTCACCACACAATGCTATTATAGTACCCTTTAACTGCATCACCTATTCTGTACCTTCTTTCCTTCAGTTTTATCTTCCAAGTTTTTCATTTTGTGAATATTTATGGAGCACTAATATTTAGCCATTCACTTGCTTAGAGTCTTTCAATAGCTTCATATAACAGTTATTATAATGTATAATAATTAGTAATTATTGATTGAGTTTTCATTGAGATTAGCAAATGGGGAATGAGGAACTAGAGACAGAGACCACAGATGGAAGGATTAAGTTTGTATGGTTTTTCTTGGAAATCAGAGTGTTGAGTTCAAGTAATTTATACCGAGGTTGGCCTAACCAGGAACTGTACTGACTATTGGCATTTTAATAGGAGAATTGTAAATCTCAAGAATCTTTTAATTGGTAGGGTTTGACTGAATCTCCAAATGAACTTTTGGGGTTCTTTTTTTAATGTTTATTCTTGAGAGAGAGAGTGAGTAGAGAAGGGGCAGAGAGAGGGGGACAGAGGATCTGAAGTGGGCTCTGCACTGATAGCAGTGAGCCCGATGTGGGGCTCAAATCCACAAACTATGAGATCATGACCTGAGCCGAGGTCAGATGTTTAACCAACTGAGTCACCCAGGCGCCCCTGGGATTCTTTTTTTACTTTGTTGGCCAACCTGCCTTTACAAGAATGATGCCTTTACAGTGTTGAAAAAACCAAAATTCAACCCGAGTAAATTTGAAGATGTAATTGGCTTTATTAGATGATTCATGAATCAGGCAGCATCCCATCTAGCAAGCTCCAAGGAGTTAAACAAGAAAAAAGGTTTTCAAAGGCAGAGAGAGGGCATACTAGAAAAAAAAAAAAGAAAAAAAAAAGGAATTTATTAGCAGGGAATGCATTGTTTAGTCAAGGTTGCCCTCTTAACGGGAGCAGAAGGGGTCTATTAGTAAATTTCTGAGTATTGACTAGGAAATTCTGTGTGACAGGTTAAAGGTTACATTCCTGGGGGTTGAAATTGCAGTTAGGTATTGGTTTACTGACTTGAAGCCTTAACCTAAGTGACACCATTTTGGGTCTGTGGTTTTCTTTTTAACAATAGTAATGATCATTTGCAAAGAATGACTGTTTCCATTATCATGTTTCTAATTTATGTGTAGAATTATATGTGACACATGGTAAGCAATGTATAATTTCTTATTAAATGAGTAAAGAACTTTTTAGACTATCTTTACTAATGTTATAGCTGGTTGGATTAATACTTGTTTTAAGTATAATGTCTGCAAAAGAAGGTTGATTTAATGTGTTAGGACCAGCCTGAAATGATGTCACATAGACATCTATTCTTGTCCTTGTCTTTTTTACAGAGAGAGAGAGAGAGTAGGAGCAGAGGAGAGGGGTAGAGGGAGAGAGAGAGAATCTTAAGCAGGCTCCATGCTCAGTGTGGAGCTGGACACGAGGCTTGATCCCATGACCCTGGGATAATGACCTGACCCAAATCAAGAGTTGGATGCTCAACTGACTGAGCTACCCAGGCATCCTTTGTCTTTGTCGTAATAATTATTTCCATGAACTTCCTTGATAAAGACCTAGAAAAAACACTTTATTACATATGCTGGGGGCACGTTTTCTGTGTTGAATAAGTTCAGTCAGAACCTCACAAACAGAAATGATGGTTCATGAAGAACTAGCAAGTGAGATTTAACAGGGAGAAGAGTAAACTTTTTTTTTTTTGAGAGAGAGAGAGCGCGAGCGAGTGAGCGAGCAGGGGGAGGGGCAGAGAGAGGGACACAGAGGTTCCAAAGTGGGCTGCATGCTGGCTGACAGCAGAGACCCTGATGTGGGGCTTGAACTCATGAACTGCGAGAACTTGACATGACCCGAAGTCTGATGCTTAACCAACTGAGCCATCCAGGCGTCCCAAGAAAATTAAACTTTAAAGAACCAAAGCTCAAAACCAGATTGAACTTTGAATTTAAGTCATGTTTGAAGACATTTTATCACCCTAAAAGAAAAAGCTCTGTCCATTAAGCAATCACTTTCCATTCCATCCTCATCTCAGCCCTGGCAACTTCCAATTGCATTCTGTCTCTATGGATTACCTAGTCCAGATATTTCATGTAAATGGAATCATATAATATGGGATCTTTTGTTTCATTTAGCTTCTTTTATTTAGCATAATGTTTTCAAGTTTATCCACATTGTAGCATGTATCAGTACTTTATTCCTTTTTTTTATTTTTCAGTTTATTTTGAGAGAGAGAGAGAGAAAGAGAGAGAGAGCGCGCGCGCGCGCGTGCGCGCGCGCGAGCAGGTGGGGGAGGGGCAGAGAGCAAGCAAGAGATATCGAGAATCCCAAGCAGATGCTGCACCGTCAGCACAGAGCCTGATGCAGGGCTCAAACTCATGAACTGCAAGATCATGACCTGACCTGAAGTCAGACGCTTAACCGACTGAACCACCCAGGGACCTCTCCTTTTTTTTTTTTTTTAATTTAAATTATTTATTTTGAGAGAGGGAGGGAGAATCCTGAGTAGGCTCTGTGTTGTCCATGCAGAATCTGATGCAGGTCTTGAACTCCGAACTGTGAGATCATGACCTGAGCCGAGATCATGACCTGAGCCGAAATCAAGTCAGACCCTTAATTGACTGAGCCACCCAGGCATCCCAGTACTTTATTAATTTTTATGGCTCAATAAAATCCCATTTTATGGATATAACACCTTGTTCACTCATCGGTTGGCAGATATTTGGGCTGTTTCCACCTTCTGGCTATGGTGAATAATGTTGCTATGAGCATTCATGTACAAGTGTTTGAGTTCCTGGTTTCAGTACTTTTGGGTATATACATAGCAGTGGAATTGCTAAGTCATGGTAATTCTGTGTTTAACTTTTTGAAGAACCACTAACCTGTTTTCTACAGTGGCTGCATCATTTTGTGTTTTCACAAGCAATGTATGAGGGTTCCAATTTCTCTATATCTTCAGTAATACTTGTTATTTTTTTTCTTTTTCTCTCTCTTTTTTTAAATTTCTAGTCATTCTAATAGGTGTTTAGTGACTCTGAGGATTTAAGGCTTTCATTATCATTATATTTTTAACTTAATAATATTTCAGAACTTTGTTGAGGTGGGCATATATGGGATATGCTTTTAAAAGAATTAAAAATCCATGATATTACTTAGAACCTTTGTCCCTTCATTCTTAACTGTCATAGTTATTCTTTAATTATCACCTGTGCCTTCAAAGAGAAAAACTCATAGATATTTGTGTTACCCACTTCTGTGTTCAAGTGATTCTAAACTCAGCAACTTCCACTTTCAGTCTGTAGCTGTGGCTTTGCATTTTCTACTGTGAGAGTTGGAGATTTTTGTATCTATATTGTAATCAGGTGTATTGAGGTATGATGTACATAGGATAAAGTTTACCCATTTTAAATGTATAGTTTGGGTTTTTCCTGATGTGTGCAGTTGTGTCACCATCACCAAATCATGATATAGTATAGAAAATCATGGTACTGAAATTTCTGTCACCCCAAAATATTCCCTCATGTCTGTTGTTTGCAGTCTGTTCTCTCCCCCAGCCCCAGCTCTTGGCAGTCACTGATCTGTTTTCTGTTGCTGTGGTTTTTGCCTTTTCCAGGATCTCATATAAATGGAAGCATACAGAATGTAATCTTTTGTGTCTTGACTTCTTTTTCTTAGCATAATGGTTTTGAGATTCATTCACGTTGTTTTGAGTATCAGCAGTTCTTTTTTATTGCTGAAAGTATTCCTTGGGCATGGGTATAATCAGACTTTGTTTACCCATTCATCAGTTGATGATCATTTGGATTGTTTCTAGTTTTTGCCTGTTACGGAGAAAATTTCTGTGAAAGTTTGTGTACAAGTATTTGTCTGAACTTATGCTTTAATTTGTTTGATAAATACCTAGGAATGAGATTTCTAAGATATATGGTAAATGGTAAGTGTATGTTAATCTTTATGAGAAGCTGCCAAGCTGTTTCACAAAGTGGCATTTTTGCATTTCCACCAACATTTGCTTCACATCCTTGTCTGTACTAGGTATTATCATTTTAATTATAGCCACCCTCATGGGTATGTAACTGTATTTCATTGTGATTTTAATTTCCATCTCTGATGGCTAATGAGGTTGAATTACTTTTCAAGCGTTTGTCATGTGCAAATCTTCTATGCTGAGGTACCTGTTAAGATCTTTTGTCTGTTAAAAAAAATTTTTAGGTTATCTATTACTGAATCTTTTTTTAAAAATTTTTTAATGTTTATTTATTTTTGAGAGAGACAGAGCATGAGCGGGGGAGGGGCAGAGAGAGAGAGGGAGACATAGAATCTGAAGCAGGCTCCAGGCTCTGAGCTGTCAGCACAGAGCCCAGTGCGGGGCTCGAACTCATGGACCACGAGATCATGACCTGAGCCGAAGTCGGATGCTTAACCGACTGAGCCACCCAGGCGCCCCTATTATTGAATCTTAGGGTTCTTTGTTTATTATGATACTAATTGTATATTAGATATATGCTTTCTAAGTATTTTCTCCTGGTCTGTGGCTCACATTTTCACAGGCTGTGCACTGTCAGCGCAGAGCTTGACATGGGGCTCAAACTCATGAACCATGAGATCATGACCTGAGCGAGAATCAAGAGTTGGACAATTAGCCCACTTAGCCACCCAGGCACCCCTCAAGTTTTCATTTTCTTGTCAGAGTTTTATTCAAAACTCTATATTAAAAATCAAAAATCTATTGTATTTCTCTATGCTAACAATGAACAATTAGAAATTGAAATTTAAAAATCACTGCTATTTACAGTAGCTTAAAAAATATGAAATAACTAAAGATAAATTTTAGAACTCATTTGTAAGATCAGTACCTGTTAACTATAAAACATTACTGAGAGAAATTAGAGAAGACCTAAACTAATAATATATAATATGTCAATGGATTGAAGACTCAATATCAAATGTAAACTCTCCCTATTGATTTATAGATTCAATGAAATCCTGATAAAAACTCAGTCTTTTTCAGAAAGTGACAAGATAGATTTCAAATTTATATTGAAATGCAAAGGGCCTAGAATAACCAAAATATTGAAAAAGAAGACCAAACTTAGAGAATCACTTCATCCGATTTACCTTCTATAAAGGTACGGTAAGCAAGACAGTGTGATATTGGTGTTAGAATAGACATGTAGATCACTGGAACAGAATAGAAAGTCCAGAAATTGATAAATGTGCCAAGGTAATCAGGAAAAGGTAGTTTTTTCCAACAAATGTTGCTGCAACAATTTACATGGGGAAAAAAAGAACTTTGAATTTTACCTCGTGCTATATACAAAAATTAAGTTGAAATGGATAAAATAATAAAACGTGAAGGAAAACACAGGTGAAAGTCTATAATTTTGGGTGAAGTAAAGCTTTCTTAGAGCACAAAAAACAGCATAAGCCGTAAGAGAGGAAAATTTTGACTTTATAAAAAAATTTTTTTTGCTGTTGAGTACTGATTTTTTACTGTGGTAGGGACAAAATGAAGTGCATCTACAGCAAGGTGGAATGGTAATAATGTCATGCAACATTGTTAAACTGTTAAAGAGGTAGTAGTAGGTTTTGTTGTTTGGATTTTAAAAAATACCACTACCTTCTTTGGAGACAGAAATCCAGAAGTCATATAAGTGATTATTTTCAAATAACTCCTATGTATTTACTGATCGTTTCTGCTTTTTTCATTCCTACTCAAGAAAATATATTTGAATGAAATGATTGTGAGTGCCTTCTATTTTATAAAAGAAGTAAATATTAGCTGAGGCTGTAGACCTGTATTCCATGTTCTTGTCCTGTCACTTAGTAATCATATAGGTCTAGGGAAGTCACTTAACTTTAATCTTCTGTTTTCTCATCTCTAAAATCAAGATAATTTATGGGCCTTGTCTCATAGGGTTATTAGGATGAAATGAGAAAATCCATGTAAAATAACATAGTCCCAGATTTGTCATAAGTATGAACTAAATGTTACTCTTTCTTTGCCTGCCTTTAGGTACCTCAAATAGTAATAGGAGCAATTATCTATAACATAGGTTTACTCACAGAAAACTGCTGGATTTGATTAAAGAGAATCAAGAAATAAGAATGAATTCGTTTACAACTTTGAGGGATAGATTGTGGTATCTTTAATTGAAATTAGGCATACAGGAAAAGGAACAGGTTTGGGAGAGGAAATTCATGAGTTTGATCCTCAGCATATTGATTACAGGTCATATGATATAGATATAGATGACCTTTTAAAAATAATTTATTGAAGGGGAGCCTGGGTGGCTCAGTTGGTTGAGCGTCCACCTTTGGCTCAGGTCATGATCTCATGGTTTGTGAGTTCGACCCCACATCTGGCTCTGTGCTGGCAGCGTGCAGCCTGCAGCCTGCTTCAGATCCTCTGTCTTTCTCTCTCTCTGTCCCTCTCCAGGTTGCTGTCTCTCTCTCTCTCTCTCAAAAATGTACATTAAAAAAATTAAAAATAATTTATTGAGTCAAAATTCAGATAGCATAAAATTAACCATTTTGAAATGAAGAGTTAGTGAACATTTAGTATATTCACAGTGTTGTGCAACCACCACCTCTATCCACTTATAAAATCTTTTCATCACTCCTAAGTAAAACCCCTTACCTGTTCTTCTCCCCCTTTCCCCTTCCACTCAGCTTCTGGCAACCATCAATATACATTCTGTTACTGTGGATTTATCTGTTCTGGATATTTCCTATAAATGGAATCATATGTACAAAGAAGTATCTGACTTCTTTGGCCTAGCATAATGTTTGGATGGTCTGCCTACATTCTAGCATGTATCAGTACTTCATTCTTTTTGTGACTGAGTAAAACACCATGGTATGTATATAACACAATTTGTTAATCCATTCATCTGTTGATGGACATTTGGAATGTTTCCACCTTTTGGCTGTTGTGAATGGTGCTGCCATGAACATGTGTGTATGTCTACATGTTTCAGTACCAGTTTTCAGTTCTTTGGGGTATATAGCTAGGGATGGAATTGAGGGGTCATATGATAATTCTGTCTTTAACTTTTTAAGAAATTGCCAACTGTTTTCCATGGTTGGTGCTCCATTTTACATCCTCATGAGCCATGTACAAGGGTTCCAGTTTCTCTACATACTTGCCAACATTTATTTTCCATTAAAAAATTATTTTTATTATACTGGCCTGGTGGATATGAAGTGGTATCTCATTTGATTTGCATTTCTCTGGTAACTAATGATTTTGAGCATCTTTTTTTATGTGTGTGTGTTTTTTTTTTTTTTTTTTTTTTTTTTTTTTGCCATTTGTGTATATTCTTAGGAGAAATGTCTTCACATACCCTGCCTGCCCATTTTTAAATTTTGTTGTTTGTTTTTTTGTTGTTGAATAGTGAAAGTTCTTTATATATTCTGGATACTAGACCATTATTAGATGTATGATGTGCAAATATTTTCTCCCATTCTATATTTTTCTTTTCACTTTTGTAATAATATCTTTTGATGCATACAATTTAAAAATTTTGATGAAGTCTCATTTATTTCTTTTTTTTGCTTGTGCTTTTGGTCTAAAGAATCTATTGCCAGATCCTAGGTCATGCAAATTTACCCCTGTGCTTTCTCCTAAGAGTTCTATGGTTTTAGCTTTATATTTACTTCACGGATCCATTCTGAGTTAATTTTTGTATGGTATGAAGTAGGAGGGTCCAGTTTCATTCTTTTGAATATGGATATCCACCTGTTAGATAGCACCCCCCTTTTTTAATGTTTATGTATTTTTGAGAGAGAGAGCGAGCGAGAGCTTATGTGAGCAGGGGAGGAGGAGAGAGACAGAGGATCTGAAGTGGGCACTGCACTGACAGCAGAGAACCCATTGTGGGGATTGAACTCATGACCTGTGAGATCATGACCTGAGCCAAAGTCTGACACTCAGTGAACTAAGCCACTTAGGCACCCTGTTAGATAGCCTTTTCAAGTCAGAAATAAACATGTAGAGTAAAGGAAATCAATTTCAGGGCTATAGATAGGGATTTGGAAGCTGTGTATTAACTCATCATCCAAGAGAGTATGGAGAATGAAATGGAATGTAGGGGAGCATGAAAACTTTATATGTGAAAGGATAAGATAGTGAAGTATTCAATTTAGTAAGATTTATAGAAGTTTAGATCATTTGCTATCTGCTAATTTAAGAATTGCTGTCTTTGGCACTCTTGGTTTCTTCTTTTTTTTTAAGAGGAATATGTTTCTAATGCCACCTACTGTCTTTTCAAAGGTATGAGGGTAATGTTTCATAAGAGATCTTAAAATAAAAGTTGAGAGATTTTCATGAGATTGAATAGGATATTTATCAGCTTAGTTGCTTCTCAAGAACATTCTCAAGGGAGAAGCAAAAGAACAGATTAATTATTTTGCTTGAACAAATGCAGAGCTTAATCTTAACTTGGATCGTTAAACACTTTTATCCTTTCTTCTGTGATAATTTGTAAATTTGTAAGAATTCTTAAGAATTTGTAAGAAATTTGTGAATTTGTATACACCCTGAAAAAATAGTGGGTTTATGTTTTTAAAAGACATTTATTTTAAAATTAAAACAAATTTTTACTTAAAAATTTTTTTAATGTTTATTTTTATTTTTGAGAGGGAGAGAGAGAGAGCCTGAGCAGGGCGGGCAGAAAGAGAAGGGAGACACAGAATTGGAAACAGGATCCAGGTTTGACCTGTCAGCACAGAGCCTGATAGGGGGCTTGAACCACAAACCGTGAGATCATGACCTGAGCAGAAGACAGATGCTTAACCAACTGAGCCACCTAGGAACCCCTACTTTTTTTGTTGTTTAAATGTTTATTTATTTTTGAGAGAGAGAGAGAGAGAGAGAGAGAGAGAAAGAGACAGTGTGAGTGGGGGAGGGGCAGAGAGAAAGGGAGGCACAGATTCTGAAGCAGGTTCCAGGCTCCGAGCTGTCAGCACAGAGCCGGATGTGGGGCTCCAACTCATGAATCCTGAGATCATGACCTGAGCTGAAGAGGACGCTTAACTGACTGAGCCACCCAGGCTCCCCTAAAATTTTTTTTTACTTAAGCTGGTTGATTAAGGGACTATTGAAACACATCCTGTTGAATTTGTTGAGGGTTAGAATACTGACCCTTTACGTATTTTAGTTTTATGCAAGTGTTTTATAAAGTATCATATATGTAAAAAAATGGTATTATAAACCACCATTAAAAGTTATATCTATAGGAGCATCTGGATGGCTCAATCGGTTAAGCATCTGCCTCTTGATTTTAGCTCAGGGCATGATCTCACAGTTAGTGAGTTCTGTGAGTCATGTAGAGCCCACTTGGGATGGATTCTCTCTCTCCCTCTCCCTTTGCCCCTCCCCTGGTCCTGCTGTCTCTTTCTCTCTCTCTCTCTCAAAATAAATAAAAACATTAAAAAATGTTATAACTGCAGGTTTTGTTCTGCTTTTGATTTAAATCTTGTCCAGAAAGTCTTTTAATTGTATTGTTAATGTCATGTACTACTATACATAGGTGTTTTTACAAGTGCTCAGGAAAGATTAAAAAGTACAGATATTAGTACATTCTCTCATGTAAACAGGATAGAATTATTGGAGATAAATTTGAGTTGGGATAGAAACCTAATAATATTTACTAGACCCTATGCTTAGGTTCCTTTGCATGTATTATCTTTTATTTTCTCAAGAACATTGTGAGGTAGATATAATTATCTTAGTTTATAGGTGAGGAAATTCAGGCCTGCAGAGATTGCTTCATTTGTCTATTCCACATATATTTATGAAGTACCTACTATGTTTCAACACTGTACTAGGTGTCTGGAATACAACACTGTTGAACAAAACAAAGTTAGATGCTTTGCTGTAGAACAGTAAGTGTTAGAGTAGGAATTCAAAAGAGGTCTGAGTCTGAAGTCTATTTCAAGACTTGTAAGTGGAGAGAATAGTCTTCGGCAGGTTGGATTATTTGAATTGCGTTTTTTCCCTGGATTTATTAGAACTCCATTTTCTGTTTGGATATTGAAGACTTTGATCAGGATTACATATTGGGAGAGTTTTACTTGGTTTTCATTATATAAAATTTTCTATGAATTGAAAGGAATTTCTGTTCTTTAGGCAAATAAAGATGAAAATACATTTATCTCTATTCCACATATTATTTAGGGTCCTGGCAGCAAACAGATAGAACAGATTAGGAAATTATAATAAAAGTATATGGGCAGGGCATTGTGAAATGGCAACACACATATAGTACTTTCTGCTTAATAGTAGTAACCTGGTACTGTTACTAACCCATACCATTACTAACCCTGGGTCTGAAAGGGTGAGGAGAGGAAGTGATCCTTGGAACTTGGGAGATAGAGGAGCTGTGTATGTAGAAGGTGACCTGAAAATTGGCATGACTTGTGGTAGTTGGATGCAGCCAAACTAACCTAACTAACCCTGTAGGAACCAACCTAGGAGAATAAATTGCCCCCTAATCTCTGTTACCCTCTTTTCTTTCTTTGACCTTTGCTGGTCCTACCTATTGGCTGAGTCCATCTGGACAGAAGAGGCAAGAGAACCTCTTGCTGTATAGTTTATAATAATGCTGCATTTTGGGGGTACAGAGGATGATCCAGAGGGGCAAGTGGATGCTATCTTGTACATCTTGCAAGTTTTGAATATTGAGCTTATTTATGTATGCTTTTGACTATGAATTACTTTATGTTAAATTATATAGCAATTTTGTTCAAAGCATTGCTAATTCATTTTCTTCTAAGTCTATTTTTAAAAATTTTATTTTAAGGGGCACCTGGGTGGCTCAGTCAGTTAAGCATCCGACTTTGGTTCAGGTCATGATCTCACTGCTTATGGGTTCGAGCCCTGCATCTGGCTCTGTACTGACAGCTCAGAGCCTGGAGCCTGCTTTGGATTCTGTGTCTCCCTCTCTCTGTGCCCCTCCCCCACTCATACTTTATCTCTCTCTCAAAAATGAATAAATGTTAAAATAATTAAAAATTTTTTTATTTTAAATTCAGTATAACATACAGTGTTAAATTAAGATATACAATAGAGTGTTCAGCAATTCTATATCTTACTCAGTGCCCATCAAGATAAATGTACTCTTAATCTCCTTCACCTGTTTCACCCATTCCCCCTTCCTCCCTCCCCTTCCAGATCTGGTAACACTCTGTTCTCTATAGTTAAGAGTCTGTTGTCTGGTTTGTGTCTTTTTTTCCCCCTTTGTTGGTTTGATTGTTTTTTAAGTTTTATCTAGTTATTTTTAGAGAGATAGCATGAGGAAGGGAGGGGCAGAGAGAGGGAGACAGGATCCCAGGCAGGCTCCATGCGGATAGCCCAGAGCCCAATGTGGGGCTTAATCTCCTAAACTGTGAGATTATGACCTGAGCTGAAACCAAGAATTAGATGCTTAACCACCTGAGCCACCCAGGTGCCCCAGTTTTGTTTCTTAAATTACACATATGAGTGAAATCTTATGGTATTTGTCTTTCTCTGACAGAATGACATCACTTAGCATTCATTATAACTCTGTGGCTCCAACTATGTTGTTGCAAATTGTAAGATTTCATTTTTTATGGCTGAATAATATTCCTGTGTGTGTGTGTGTGTGTGTGTGTATGCATATATACCACATCTTTTTGATGGACACTTGGGCTGCTTCCATAATTTGGCTACTGTAAATAATGCTGTTGTAAATATTGTAAATAAACATAGAGGTGCATGTATCCCTTTGAATTCGTGTTTTTGTATTTTTTGGGTAAATAGCCAGTAGTGTGATTACTGGATCATACAGTTATTTCTTTTTTTGTTTTTAAGTCTATTGTTTATTTTGAGAGAGAGGCCGAGTGAGTGAGGGAGGGGCAGAGAGTGAGGGAGACAGAGAGAATCTCAAGCAGGCTCTGCACTGCCAGCACAGAGAATGATGTGGGGCTTAAACTAACGAAACTGTGAGATCATGACCTGACCCGAAACCAAGAGTTGGACCTTAACTGACTGAGCCCCTGGATCATATGGTATATCTATTTCTAACTTTTGAGGAACCTCCATACTGTTTTCCACGGTGGCTATACCACCAATTTGCAGTCCTACCAATAGTGTACAAGGGTTCCTTTTTCTCCACAGTCTCACCAATGCTTATTGTTTCTTCTGTTTTTGATTTTTGCCATTCTGACAGGTGCGAAATGATATCTCCTTATAGTTTTGATTTGCATTTCCCTGATGATGAGTGATGCTGAGCATGTTTTCATGTGTCTGTTGGCCATCTGTATGTCTTCTTTGGCGAACTGTCTGTTCTTGTCTTCTGCCCGCTTTTTAATTGGATTATTTGTGTTTTGGATGTTTAGTTTTATCAGTTCTTTATATATTTTGGATACTAACCCTTTCTTGTGTATGTCATATCTTGTAGATATCTTCTTGAATTAAGTAGGTTGTCTTTCAGTTTTGTTGATGGTTTCCTTTGCTGTGCAGAAGCTTTTTATTTTGATGTTGTCCCAATAGTTTATTTTTGCTTTTGTTTCCCTTGCCTCAGGAGACCTATCTAGAAGAATGTTGCTATGACCAATGTCAGAGACATTACCGCCTGTGCTTTCCTCTAGGATTTTTATGGTTTCATGTCTCACATATAGGTCTTTATTGTGAGTTTATTTTTGTGTATGATGTAAGAAAGTTGTCCAGTTTCTTTCTTTTGAATGTAGCTGTCCAGTTTTCCCAACAGCATTTGTTGTCTTTTTCCCATTGCATATACTGTTGCCTTGTTTGTTGAAGATTAATTGACTACAAAATGGTAAGTTTATTTCTCGGCTTTCTGTTGTGCTCTAGGGATCTGTGTGTCTGTTTTAGTGTCAGTACCGTACTGTTTTGACTTCTACAGTTTTGTAGTATAACTGGAAATCTGCAATTTGTGATACCTGCAGCTTTTCTTTTTCTTTCTTTTTTTTTTTTTTTTAAATATTTATTTATTTTGAGAGAGAAAGACAGGGCATGAATGGGGAAGGGGCAGAGAGGGAGGGAAACACAGAATCCAAAACAGGCTACAGGCTCTGAGCTGTCAGCACAGAGCCCGACACAGGGCTCGAACTCATGAACCGTGAGATCATGACCTGAGCTGAGGTCAGACGCTTAACCGACCGAGCAACCCAGGTGGCCCTTGCTTTTCTTTTTCACTATTGCTTTGGCTATTTAGGGTCTTTTGTGGTTCCATACAAATTTTAGGATACTTTGTTCTAGTTCTGTGAAAAATGCTGTTTGGTATTTTAATAGGGATTGCATTAAATCTGATAAACTTGATAGTAATTGCTTTGGGTAGTATAGACATTTTAATAATATTTGTTTTCCCAATTCATGAGCATAGAATATATTTCCATTTGTTTGTGTCCCCTTGAATTTCTTATATCCCTTTGAAGAGAACAAGACTTTCACCTCCTTGGTTAAGTTTATTCCTAGGTATTTTATTCTTTTTGGTGCAATTGTAAATGGGATTGTTTTCTTACTTTCTCTTTTTGAGGCTTCATTATTAGTGTATAGAAACACAATAGATTTCTGTACATTGATTTTTGTATCCTGTGACCTTACTGAATTCATTCATCCATTTTAGTAGTTTTTTGGTGGTCTTTCATGAAAGGTTTTCCATATATAGTATCATGTCATCTGCAAATAGTGAAAGTTTTACTTCTTCCTTATCAGTTGGATGCTTTTTCTTTCTTTTTGTTGTCTGATTGCTGTGGCTAGGACTTCGAGTACTATGTTGAATAAAAGTGGTGAGAGTGGACATTCTTGTCTTGTTCCTGATCTTAGCGGGAAAGCTCTCAGTTTTTCCCCATTGAGTATGCTGTTTGCTGTGGGTTTTCATATGTGGCCTTTATTATGTTGAGGTATGTTCCCTCTGAATCTACTTTGTTGGGGTGCCTGGGTGGCTCAGTCAGTTGAGCATCTGACTTTGGCTTGGGTCATGATCCCATGGTTTGTGAGTTAAGCCCCATGTCTGGCTCTCTCCTGTCACTGCAGAACCGCTTCAGATCCTGTCTCCTCTTTTCTGCCCCTCCCCCGCTAGTGCGCACACATTCTCTCTCTCAAAAATAAATAAACATTAAAAAAATAAAAAAAATTAAACCTACTTTGTTGAAGGTTTTTTTAAAAATCATGAATGGATGTTGTACTTTGTCAATGCTTTTTCTGCATTTATTAAAATATTAAAATGATTATATGGTCTTATCCTTTCTCTCATTGATGTGATTGATGTATGATATTGATTGAGTCAAGTCTCCAATCTCTTTGCTTTCTGGTTTTCTTTTTTTTAAGGGTTTTTAAAATTTTTTAATTTTTTTTTATTTCTTAGAGAGAGTGAGTGAGTGCATGTGCATGAGGGAGTGGGAGAGGGACAGAGAGGGAGAGAATCCCAAGCAGGCTGACAGCACAGAGCCCGATGTGGGGCTCAGACTCACGAACAGTGAGATTATGACCTGAGCTGAATCAACAGTTGGACACTTAACTGACAGAGTCACGCAGGCGACCCTGATTTCCTTCTTCATTTCACAAAGAAAATAGCTATAATTTGGAAACTTCTGTAGCCTCTCTACTACTAAGATTACAGATATTTTGTTGCCTGTACCAGCTTTTTGTAATGTTAGAGTGGAAGAAGTATTCCTTCTCCTATCTCTGTTTATGCTCTGACTACACCTTTTCAAGAACAACTTTTTTTTTTTTTTTAAGAAATTTGACTGTGAAGGGTAGAAAAGAATTAAATGGAATTTGGAAATCTTGTGTAGACTCTCAGTCTTTATTTCTTCATCTCCTGCTTATTCTGTAACCCACTGTACTGTAGTTGGGCTTCTGCTCCTATCTCACCTCTACCCCTGCAACTGTTCTTACAAAGGGCACCACCAACTTTTATGTTTGTAAATTCAAGGGTGTTCTTGGGTCTCTTGGCAGCATTTGTTACTGTTCACCCCTCTCTGAATGCTCTTTTCTTGGCTTCCTTAATAGCATTCACAGTCTTTATTTTCTCCCATTTCCCTGCTTACTCTTCTTCAGCCTCCTGCAATTTAATCAGTGTCTATAAATATTAATATTAAAATGTAAGGATTTATTAGAAGAATGCAAAATTTGTATGAGTTTTAAGAATAAAACATGAAATTTTAAAGAAACCAGGTTGCGGCAGGAAATTTTGCTCAGGGTTTACTCTACTATGTCATTAGAGATACTGAAAAAGGGTAAGAATCATTGATATATGTTGTTTACATATTTTTTAATGTTTATTTATTTTTGAGAGAGAAAGAGAGAGAGCACGAGTTGGGGAGAGGCAGAAAGAGAGGAAGACACAGAATCTGAAGGAGGCTCCAGGCTCTGAGCTGTTAGCACAGAGCCCAATGTGGGGCTGAACTTATGAATCGTGAGCTCATGACCTGAGCCGAAGTTGGACGTTCAACTGACCGAGCCACCCAGGTGCCCCAGATATATGTTGTTTAAATTACTCCTTTCAACAATCTTATAAGGTAGATGACTGTATTCCTATTTAACCACAAAGAATGTGAGATACAGAAGGATGGGATGTGTTCAGGAAACAGTTCATTGTTTTTTCTTATTGGAAGGCCCAGGTTACAGTAAGGTAGTAGAGTGGAGAGGAAATCTATTGTTTCAGTGTTACTGTGGGGTGCCTTGAATGCCAAGAGGAGAAGGTTTTACTTAATGTTTTAGATAGGACTGGTTAAAGATTTCTAAGCTGTGCACATTTTAGGAAAGGGAGACTATCTGGGCCACGGACTGATAGTCTACAATATTAGTTGCCATGTCCAGATGGCACGTCCACTGGAAACTTTTTGTAGGTGTCCTGACGTAATGAATTGAGCCCTCTTTGGCATTCCTTTATTAGCACTTTGTCATATTTTTGATAGAATTTCTCACATTGTCTCATAATTACTTGTTTGTATTTGACTTCCCCATTGTATTTGAGATCTTCTGGAGAATTACTAGTTTATGGGTAATGTTAAACTTGGTAATCTTTACCCATGCCCATCTCAGGACTTAGCATAATAAATGATTCCTGAATTAGTAAATGAATGAAGAGTTTGAATTTTGAATTTCTGGTCGGAACAGTTTATCATACTGTACCATTTGTATTTCGTAGGACTGATGGATTACAGACTGCTTCCTACCTCCTCTCTGCTGATACATATATTTACTTAGTTAATAAAATCCATTTTGATGGAGAAGTTCTCTGGCTTTAAAATTTGAAAGCCTGTGACTTTGCAGAGACTCATATAGTGGATAGCACACCCTATGCAATCAGCTGTCTCTTCAGGTCTTGTGTTTGTTTTCCCCATAGACGTAATCCAGCCGTTAGTTGTTTAAAGCAGCAGATGGAAGGAGTCCATGGAGATGTGAATTTATTAGCTCTCACAACGAAAGACCACACTGGTTGTCTAAGGATTAGAAATTTTTTGCTGAATGAAAGGGAGATGAATCCTACTTTCTGTGCTATTTTCAGCAGTATGACTAGTTCTTGTTCTTAGAGTCAGTTTTAAGAAGACCAGAAAAAGATTTTGTAAATAAACCTTCCTTTAAGCCCCAGACTGATGGTGCAGCTGCCATAATTATATGAGCAGCAGCTTTTCTTTTCTCCTTGTTGAGTGCAGACTGAATCAGTCTTATAGTTACTGCTATATTTACTCGTTAGAGAGTATAACAGCCTGCTTTATATATATATCTATATACCTTTATATCTACTATAGAGAATATAACAGTGCTTTATATATATCTTTGTCAAATTAGGAAATTTGGATCAACATCTCCTGCAATCCTTTGGAGAGTGAATAATTTTTGTAGTCCCATAGTTTGAAGAATGAATGATTGCGAATTGGTAAATAATGTTTTTTCCTAAAGCCTCTTCCTAAAAATATAGTGCTGCCTTTGTTAACAGTCTTTTTTTTGTGTGACTTATTGGAAAAACCACCAACTTGCCTCATGTTACCCATGTTTACTAGGATTCTGGAAATTATTATAAAATTGGAAAGTTTAAAACATTACTTATGGGATGTTTGACAAAATCCTATCATTTGAGCTAATCTTTCACTCTAGAACTCTTAAAAAATATGTATATATCTACATATACATACATAATATATATTATATATACATATTTATAAAGTATATATACATATTTTTAAGTTACAAATTAAGACCCTAGAAACATCTTTAAACTTGGCTGAAGTCTTGAAAATGGCAGCAATTGTCCAAAGAAACGATTCTGAGATTAATAAAGCCTGAATAAAACTAGACTTTTTCATGCTGTGCCCTTTTAGAAGTCTGATGGAATGGGGAGCTTTTCTTGTGACAGTACTATCCAGCAGTGAATAGATGAATGAATTCGTCCATGCTCAGAACACACCACACGTGTACTAGCCCCTTCCAGGACATAAAAGAGCGGGGAAACCGACCTTAGCAGTGATCTAAGCTCATGAAGAAAGAGGCTTTCTTGACTGCCCAAGAAGTGAAGACCAGCATATCTGGAGATAAAGAAACAAAAGAGCCTGTGACAGTATCGAAGGAATCTGACATTTGCTTTGTCTATACAAAGGATGAAAGGAATTTTGCCGACTTAGTCAGAACAATAACTGGTTTTATATCAGCTTCAGCCTAAAATACAGGCATCAGAATAATATGTTTTTCTTTGTATTTCTGAAGAATTGTTATCCTTTTAAAAACGTATGTGAAGTGGTTTTGTTTTTTGGAATGGAAAACGTGACATGGATTTTAAAAGCTCAGTAGCTGCAGGTGGAGACTCTCTTGTTTTGCTTGCCAAACCTTTTTAATAAGCAATGAAGTCAGGATATCAAAGATTGATTTTTTTTCCCCTGGGACCTTTATCCTTTTCTTGGCACTTCAAATATTTTTAACCAAAGAGGTATGCCTGGAAAAGAAAAACAGATATGAAATATTTCCCCCTATTTTGGTGGTGATTCAGATCTATCTGTACTGCTGTGAAGAAAGACGTGGCTCTGATGTGAGGCAGAGATCGTCTACTCATACTGGACTGAGAGAGAACTGATTTAGTGGAGTGGTGGTTGGGCACAGCATGGAGAAAGGAATTGATTGTTTGCTGCTTTACCCAGCAGTAAGTAAGTAGGTACTAGTAGTTGACTGTCTGGGGAGTGGCTTTTTTTGTCTGATATCTATTATGGATGATTCCAGTATTCTGCGAAGGAGAGGGTTACAGGTGAGTAACAGAAAGCCTTTTTACCGATCTCCTTCCTCTTAGTGTCTTTTGAAAGTGTGTTAAATGGATTGCTTCAGTTTTATTTAATTCATTTGAAGCAAGGTAGAATGCCACTAAGTTCTTCTTTATTCCATCATGTATAGTTATAATTAGAGAAATTGTCTACGACCCTTCTACTTTGATAGAAAAAATGCTGCTTGCATTTACTTATATTAAATATTCTTATATTAATTAAACCAGACCTTTGTAGGATGTAAGCCTAATTTTTATATTAGACATTACTGCTGACAGATTGTTTACAGTAAACATATTTTGCTCCTGACCACTGTGCCTGCTTCCCCACATCCTCTGGTTAATTAAGTCACATATATGTGTAACATATATTTGAGTCTACACATAATTTTGGGAACTTTTTAAAATTATCACTTTGTATATATATATATACATACAGTATCACCATATATCAAAGCCATATATCTGACACCTGTTTTAGAAGCCTTCTCCTCTTTAAGTCTTGGGTAATTTGGCACATGAAGAGGTAAGTAAGGTATAAATGGAGAGACTGGTCGATAGCATTCAACGGAGTTTCAGTGTCCTTAGTATTGAAAGAATACTTAACAGCATTTCTTTTAAATTTTCTGATTAATTTTTTCATGCTTTGTAAAGTAGATCATCCTGTCTTGGTCTTATTAATAATGAATGAATGACAATTTTATTTAGTCCAACATTGAATGAGTTTTAAGGATTAACATAGTGAAGCTTTCACTATAAAACACTGAAGTGTAGCTATTTCTCTTGTTTTTATTTTGTTTGTTCGACATTCATAAAGCCCCCCCCCCCTTTTTTTGTAAAAAGCACCTTGGGTCTTTTTAATTATCATGAATTAACATTATTTTGGTTTCTTTAAAATACTCAGAAAGAAAACATCCAGGATTGGTAAAATTTAGGTGAATTATGATATTTGCAGTTATTATTTATCTTTCTTATTAATGGTATTGTGAACATTGAAAGCCTACTGGGAGCATTCACTGAATCTTTAGCACTTTCCTAGTATGACTGGGCTTTAAAAGTCAGTGCCTTATTTTAATTTCTCCTGTTAGTACAATTGCTTTGATGAATTTGTCATTTGATTTCTTGGGGATATTTTAAAAAGTATAAAGTACTCAAGAAGACCTCTCATAAATAGTCATGCATATTCCAGTAGCTGTTAATAATATGACTGGTTCTATAAGCACATTTAATTGCTTTGCCTATTTATATCTTTATTTAACTTTTTAGTTGCCCAGATTCTGAAAGGGAGTCCTATTTGTTGAGTTGAGAGTATTTTCAATTATTGTATCTGTTTTGTGTTGAATCCATCATTTTCTCCCTAGTGAATGAGTCACTCTCCAGTATCCACTAACCCTGTTTACTGATGCCCTTCCTCTTGAATCTTTGTTTCTATGTAGCAGGAGTTCCAAATTGCCAGATTACAGCTGGAGGGTGTCTTCTTACAGCCTCCTCCTCCCCCCTCCCCCGCCAATATTTTTTATTATTTTAAAGTTCCTTTTCCGAAAGACTGTATTGGAGCATTCTGAAATAGAAATAATATTTGAAAAGCAGCGGTTTGGATTATTTATCTTAAAACAGATAAATTATGTAAAATTTCAAAAGTTAGTTTTAGATTTATGTACATAAACACACAAAAGCTAAAATGTATCCAGTGTACAGGTAATTTACCGGATAACCTCAGATTAGAAGATGAAAATCCAAATGAATGTTTGGGATTTACTAACTGAATTTTGATGAATAATTTAGATTTCTTAAAAGTTTTCCAGAAAATCAGCTAAGATATAACCCTGCTTTGATCCTTCCAGCTTTCTTTGCCAGGTTTCCTGGGAAGTGGCAGTGTAATAAATAGTGCATTTATTGTGTGCCTGTTTTGTGTCCTAGTTTGTTAGCCTATATATTATCTCATTTAGTCATCATGATATTGATGACAGGTAGGTTTTATTTGCATTTTCAGGTGCAGAAAATTTTAAAGAAGGAGCAGAAGATTTGTTCAAATTATAGTTCTGCCACATTCTGCCATATTAACTGTGGTCAGAGTTTGAAAAACTCTTAATGCCTCCCTTTCTGTATTCCACCGTCAAGTTGAGAGTAAACTGTAGAGGCAAGAAGATCTAATGATTCGTTGGGGGGTGATAGCAGTGGAGGCTGTGGGGGATTTTCTGATTGGTCATTTTTTTCAGCTATGTGAAGTTTAGTAACTTCCTCAAGGACAAACAACTTGTAAGTGGACAGGCTAGGTATATAAGTCAGGATATACTGAATAGAAAGTAACAGAAAACTCGACTCTGAGTGATTTAAATATTTAAAGAAAGGTATTGACTCAGATATGGAAATCCAGAGGTTGGGTGGGTTTCAGAGTTGGGTAATCTAATCTAGGGTCTTCTGCTCAGTTTTTCTGCTGTGTGTATTGGCCTAATTTTCAAGTTGGCTCCCTACTTATTAGAGAAAGGGCTGTAGTGGTTTCAGCCTGCACATTCATACACTATAGCATAGCATTCTTAGGTCTTTTTAGATATCTGGGAGATTATGTGGCAGCGTCTTTCCTTTAGACTAGAGAAGCCTCTATTCCTGTGTAGAAATTGACATTGTTTTGCTTGAAGAGCAGTTCAGGTTTGGGTTTTTGGGTCAGCGTTCATCCTATTGCTACTTTTGAGATTGAAGTTCCTTGTGAATGAAAGAAGGTGCTTTTTATATTTGCTTTATTTCCCAGTCATCTTTTTTTAAAAATGTTTTTATTTATTTTTGAGAGAAAGAGAGACAGAGTGTGAGCAGGGGAGGGTTAGAGAGAGAGAGAGAGAGAGAGACACACACACACACACACAGAATCCGAAGACAGGCTCCAGGCTCTGAGCTAGCTGTCAGCACAGAGCCTGATGTGGGGCTCGAACTCACAAACCGTGAGATCATGACCTGAGCTGAAGTCGGATGCTTAACCGACTGAGCCACTCAGGCACCCCTATTTCCCAGAGAGATGATGATTGTATTTAATTTTGAAAGGTCAGCTGATTGGCTACCGTAAATAAATTTTTATTATCAACTCTTACTGCCATCATTTCCACATTAAGTTTTTGCCCAAAAGGCAAACACAGTAATTGGGCTTCATTGTATATATAGAAAGAACCCAGTTCCCCAAGTTCTGAGTTGAGAATATTTGCTGTGCTGATAAAGTTATTGCCCTCAGGTGAAAACTGTGTAATGTTTCTTCCATCTCTTTTCTGCTTTTGATGTTCAAAAATTAGAGTACTTAAAAGTGCCATTGTTCAGGGCCACTTATTTTGGAGAACATATGACAACATACTGGGAAGCATTGTTGACAAAGATTTCTTGGGATTTCTTTTATATTTTGAAAATTATGACCTAATAAATTACAATCCTCATACAAAATGTAGTTCTGTTTCTATAGTAGTCCTTAAAAGCGAAATCTTCAAGAACCAGCTGGACTTCAAATACTCCTTTTCTTCTTAAAAGTTATTTTACTTTTAAAAAGATGATGACATATGGACAGAAGTGTAACCTAATGATTTCCTTCTGATGTTTTTCCTTTTTGTGGGAAGTTGAATAAAAGTAAAGAAAAATTGCAGTTTGTACTCTTTAGTCCTTAGTACTACTAAATATTTTCATCATGTCAGTAAACAAAATGGCTTTGAAAATGGAATGATTTATGTTATTCATGTACCTTCTCTTTTTCTCTCTTCCCTAGATATTCCTATTCTATGTTGTAGCCATACCAGACTTTTGCCTTTTATTGAGAGGGATTTATATTTAACATATTCATTCATCTTCTCGGGCATTTTCCATCGCTGAATGTCATTCTCCTCCTTCTCTACATATCAGCCCCCTGGTCATCTTCCCCATGTAAACACCTAATTTGCAGATTCTTACTGTCATAATG
Organism: Cryptoprocta ferox; assembly: GCA_028646485.1. Classification (NCBI taxonomy): domain Eukaryota; kingdom Metazoa; phylum Chordata; class Mammalia; order Carnivora; family Eupleridae; genus Cryptoprocta; species Cryptoprocta ferox. The sequence goes on along the minus strand of CM053570.1, from coordinate 66,925,220 downwards.
ATTACCTTCAAGATCTTTGCTGACAAAGATAATTTATGGCCAGACTCAGATCTTTAGAGTTCCTCTTCTTCCTGGATTTTATTTTATTTCATTTTATTATATTTTATTTTTAAATGTTTATTTATTTTGAGGGAGAAACAGAGATTGTGAGTGGAGGAGGTACAGAGAGAGAGAGAGACAGAATTTGAAGCAGGGATCAGGCTCTGAGCTGTCAGCACATTGCCCATCATGGGGCTTGAACCCATGAACTGTGAGATCATGACCTGAGCCGAAGTCGGATGCTTAACTGATGAAACCATCCAGGCACCCCATCTTCCTGGATTTTATTTTAACAGCACTGTTTCCCTAAGCAGGATATATTTTGTACATGGAGTTGTTTCACTTAGAAATCTTATCATAATCTAACATTGCATCCCGTTGTCATCTCTGAATTAAATTCCTGCATTCTGTATAAATGAGGATCACAAATTGTAGGTCTGTGAACCACTTCCTGTAGATGTGGGTTTTTTTGGCCACCTTTGGAGAGTTAAAGAAAAATATATCCCTATTTATCCTTTCTTGTTTATATTTTGTTGCTTCATACATTTACTATGTTTCATCATTTTGAAGGCTAACATCTTTTTACTTTCTTAACAGCTCTGTAATTCTGATGTGATTTGATGGTGTTTTATATATTAATTGGCAGTTGTTATTTTTGTTTTGCTTTAAAAAATATTTTTACTGATACCTAAAATAATGTCATCTCTTGCAATTAATAATTTTTCAGATTTTATAAAATACATTATATTACTTTACAGGCCCATAAAAGTATGTACTTGAGTTTGCAACATTAATGTTTTGGTCTAAAGACTTCTACCTTTTTTTGTTTAAGCTCTCTTTTTCTTTTTCTAATGTCTTGAACATCTCTTTTCCCTTGATCCTTTGCTTATCTTTTAATAAGTTAGTACCCATTTGATGTGTTTCCTTTTCGTATCATTTAAAAATATGGTTTTTTTCTTTATTAATTTATTTGAGGTGCATAACATTATAAATTTTCTATTGTATAACCACTTGAATTTTGGGGATAAACCCAATTCAGGCATGATGTCTGACTCAGTTTTTTAAATGGAATGGATTTAATTTAAACTTCCTATTTCATCTTGAGGTAGTTTTGATAGGTTTATAGGATATATTTATAGGAGATTGTCCATTTTGTCTGTTGTTTATTTAGGAAAAAAATGTTTCTATTATTTGCTTACGTAAAAAATCGCTGTTGGGGTGCCTGGGTGGTCTAGTTGGTTAAGCGTCTGACTCTTGATTTTGGCTCAGGTCATGATCTCATGGTTTATGGGTTTAAGCCCTGCATCAGGCTCCACTCTGGCAGTGTGGAGCCTACTTGAGATTCTCTCTCTCTGCCCCACTCCCTGCTTGCATGCGTTCTCTCTCTCTCAAAATAAATAAACCTAAAACAAACAAACAAACCCAAAATCTCTGTTGAATCTGTTCTTACCTCCCTCTTTGTATTTCTGATATTGGGTGTTTTTACTTTCTTTTTTTCATGATCAGCATCAGAAGTTTGTCTGTTTTGTTAGTTTTTTAAAGCCAGCTATCATTTTGCATATTTGGACTATTTGTTGCAAATGGCATGCAGTAGGTTTTTTGTTTTTTCCTGTCTATACTGGTAAATTTGTTTACATTTATTATGATTACTGATAAATTTGAATTTGTTACTGCTGTATTGTTTCTTGCATTCCATGTCCCACATTTCCATGCCTTACTGCTTTTCTTTTTTTTTTTTTTTTGCCATTTAAAAATATCGATAGAGGATTTTTGGGTTGTTTTTCTTACCTGATTTTTATAATTTGTTGATGTGTTCGAACAGATTCAAATTTTAACCCCCTCCTGAACAACACAAGGACTCCTTCCCTCTCATCACCTTCTCCAAACTTAACATGCTGCTTTTATACAATATCTTCATTTTTTTCTTCTAAAAATTCTACAAATTAGATTTTTTTATTACTGTTATTTTACATAGTCAGTACTTACTGAGAGGTATGTATGTTTACTAGTTTTCTTGCTCAATATTCCTTCTTGGATCTTAGACTTTGCTATTAGGATCATTTCCCTCCTCCTTAAAGTACATCATGCAGACTTTCCTTTTAGTATATATAGGTAGGTTGTTAGTAAATAATAGTCATTTAAATTTCTCTATTTTGTCATTCTCTTTGAAAGATTATATGGGTACCTAGTTATATGTTGATAGCCATTTTCTCTCTAACTTTGTACATATTATTCAGCTGTTTTTCGCTTTCTGTCATTGCTATTGAGAAATACACTGCCACTGTGATTGTCATTCCTTTGAGGTTTATGGATCTTATTTTCTGGCTTTTAAGATTTTTTTTGTCTTTGTTGTTTTGGAATTACTATCATTTACCTCATCTGGATTTTTAAAAAATTAAGCTCATTTCAGTACAGTGAGCTTCCTATTATATGTGTATTCATTTCTGTTACCAATTTTAGAAATTTCTTAGCCATTATATTTTCAAATATAACTTCTTTATTTACTTTTTGCCTTCTAGGATTCAAATTAGACATGTTGAATACAAGTGCTAGACACAAAAGAGTATAGACTGTATATTGCATTTAAGAAAATGCCAAAACAGCAGAGGTGACCTATAAAGTTAGAAGTCAAAATGATGGTTTCCTTTGGAAGTGTAGATAGTGACTAGAAGTGGGGGCGCAAGGATGCTTCTGGGTTGATGGTGATGTTCATTTTTTAAAAACCTGGCTGTTGGTTACCCTAGTGTATTTAGTTTGTGAAAATTTGAGTTGTATGTTTATGTGCACTTTTCTGTATTTATATTGTATTTCAATAAGTAGTTAAAAAATATTTGTTGTCTTCTTTCATCCAATGGGTTACTGAAGAACATGATGTTAATTATCAGCAGTGGATTCTGAGTGGGCCCTAGAATGTTCTCCACTCCTACCCTTACCCCAAGCAGTGTTATTTATGTTAGTCACACCATATTCGTTTATTTACAAGTTCTTTTTTTTGTTAATTTTTAATTTTTTTAAGTTTGTTTGCAGAGAGAGACAGAGAGAGAGAGAGAGAGAGAGAGAATGAATGAATGAATGAATGAATGAGAATCCCAAGCTGTTAGCACAGAGCCCGGTGTGAGGCTTAACTCACAAAACTGTGAGATCATGACCTGAGCCGAAATCAAGAGTAGGACACTTAACCAACTGAGCCACCCAGGCGCCCCTATTTACAAGTTCTGCAAAGAGATATATAGTTACTCAGTATATCCCCCCTTGATTTTATGTTATGTTTGTCTCCTAAACCTAACTCAGTCTCTACTCTCAGTGGAGTGGAAGGTTGAGCTATGTTTCTTGAAGCTGTTAACTTCCTTCTCTGGGAAGAGTGCTGCTACTACGGTAGAAGAGGAATGAATGAATGGCTATGAGTGAGATTTCAACTAGAAAGTATGAGGGAGGCCCAGAGAGGGGGCTGCTTAGGCAGAGATAGCTTTGACTCCCCAGTGATTTCCATGCTGGTGATGATTGATGTAAAGGACAAGCCCCAGCCTTGTGACTCTTGGCTTGCATATTTACTTGTGGGGGTAGTGGTTATTTCCTTTGGACACTTGGCCTTTGTCTTTTCTTTGGAAATATTTTATGGATTTAGTCATTGTGAATAATGAGTGAATAATGAGTAATGCACATAGACAGTGATTCCCCATGTGAACAGCGCCATCTCATTTTGTATGTAATACCTTTAGAAGTTTGCTTTGTGGACAAGTGAAAGGGAGTGAATGGTTATTTTTCTAGAATTTAGTACATACAGCTTTCTTTGCAACTTCAGAATATGGTTCAGGAAAATATGGGAATATCATCTTCAGCAGAGTGTATCAAACTATGTCAGTTTAAGGGAACCAAAATGGTAATAATAAAATTTTAGAGACTTTAAACAATATATCCTGCTTTGGGGGTAGAGTTAGTTTTTGGAGAATAGTACCTCATCCATTGGCTTTACAACCTTGCTGCAGGTGGGTCAGATTAGAAAAATGCAACTCCTTATTACTAATGATAATCCAGACTGTCAAACCTTAAGATTTTCTTGGGGTGGGGGGGGCGGAGGGCAGGGGCATAGTTTTTGTTTTTGTTTTTTAAAGGCTTTATTTATTTTTAGAGCAATTGTAGGTTCACAACAAAAATAAGTGGAAGGTACAAAGATTTCACATATATTTCCTATCCCCAGCACATGCACAACTTCCCCCATTAGCAACATCACTTACCAGAATAGTACTTTTTTTTTTTTTTTTTTTGGCCAAGGATGAACCTACATTGACACATTATAATCACCCAAAGTCCACAGTTTAATTTAGTGTCCACTCTTAGTGTTGTACATTCTGTGGGTTTGGACAAATGTATACTGACATATATCCACCATTAGAATATCGTATGAGGGTTCCTGTTGCTCCATATCCTTGCCAGTATTTGGTGTTGCCAGTGTTTCAGATTTGGGACATTTTTATGAAAGATGTATAGTGTGGGGTGCCTGGGTAGCTCAGTTGGTTAAGCATCCGACTTTGGCTCAGGTCATGATCTTGCAGTTTGTGAGTTCGAGCCCCATGTCGGGCTCTGTGCTGACAGCTCAGAGCCTGGAGCCTTTGGATTATGTGTCTCCCCCTCTCTCTGCCCCTCCCATGCTCATGCTCTGTCTCTCTCTCAGTAAATAAACATAAAAAAAAAGATGTATAGTGTTATCTCATTATTTTAATTTGCATTTCTCTGATGACATATGATGTGGAACATCTTTTCATATGAAAACCTTAAGCTTTTTATAAAAATAATTTTTTTAATGTTTATTTTTGAGAGAGAGAGAGAGAGAACGAGCAAGCGAGCATGAGTGGGGAAGGGGCAGAGACAAAGGGAGACAAAGAATCTAAAGCAGGCTCCAGGCTCTGAGCTGTCAGCACAGAGCCTGACGGGGGGGCTCAAACTCACGAACTGTGAGATCATGATCTGAGCTGAAGTTGGACACTCAACCGACTGAGCCACCCAGGCTCCCCAACTTAAGCTTTTAAGTGTATTTTCTGTTTTCTTCTTTTAAGTTTATTTATTTATTTTTAGAGAGAGAGTGCAAGCAGGGGAGAGGGCAGAGAGAGGGGGGTGGAGAGAGTCCCAAGCAGGTCCTGTGCTGTCAGCGCGGAGCCTGATGCAGGGTTTGAACTTACCAGCCGTGAGATCATGACCTGAGCTGAAACCAAGAGTTGGATGCTCAACCGACTGAGTCACCCAGGAGCCCCTAAATGTATTTTCTTATTCTAACCTTAGACTAACTTTTGTGAGATAGTAGGTATTTTTATTGCAGGTGTGCAGAGAAGAGAAAGGAGATTTAAGAAGGTGTAATTGCTGATGAAGATTTAATGAGCAAAATAAGTAGTAGAACTGTATTTAAATATTTTTTGAGTCTAAGTCCCGAGTTTATTTTATTTTGTCTTTTAAATATTTATGTATTTAGTTATTTATTTAGTTTTTGGGAGAGAGAGACACACAGCACAAGTGGGGGAGGAGCAGAGTGAGAGGGAGACATAGAATCCAAAGCAGGCTCCAGGCTTTGAGCCATCAGTGCAGAGCCTGATGCAGGGCTTAAAACTATGGACTATGAGATCATGACCTGAGCTGAAGTCAGTCGCTTAACTTACTGACCCACCCAGGTGCCCCGTGAGTTGTGTTTTTTTTTTTTAAATAAATGTTTATTCATTTTTGAGAGAGAGAGAGAGAGAGAGTGTGAGCGGCAGAGAGGCAGAGAGAGGAGGGGCAGAGGATCCGAAGTGGGCTCTGCACTGACTGCAGCGAGCCTGATGCGGGGCTCAATCTCCTGAACCAGGAAATCATGACTGGAGCCGAAGTTGGACTTTCAACCAGCTGAGTCACCCAGGTGCCTCGAGTCCTGAGTTTTTTATACTGTATGGAAGTAGCCTGTTAATATCATCAAGCTATCTTTACTGTTCTTCAAAGTCACATGAGAACAACACCTGTCATTTGTGTCACAGTTTATAGAATAAAGTACTTTCATATGTTATTTTATTTGACCTTTATAAATATTGTTTCTAAGCTTTAGAGGTAGGTGAAATTCCAGGCCACATAAGTTATATGTTATTGATCCATCACATGAGGCTGATTTTCTGAACTCTATATTTTGTGCTTTTCCCCATGTTTCTTAATGTTGTATAATGTAAATAATGTATCACTGAAACCTGTTCTCAGGGTGATGACATGTGAATTTAATGGAACAAGAGGAGTGAAATTATTAGAGTTTCATAGGTGCCTCATAGCTGCATCTACACTGATTTCCCCCTTGGCTCCTGACAAGATAGATTCACACTCAAGTGTGAGTAAGTGGAACTAAAAACATCATAATGCCCAGAGCAGGAGTAATGGTACATAGGAAAGGGAGGTTTTTTTGCATCCCTTTCACAGCAGATTTATTTGCTGCCAGAGCTTAGGGGAGAAGATTGTATTTGGGGATAATGGTTCTTTTAAGGCCAGTTAGTAAATGGTACTAAAGTAGATTTCTGTGATAGGTTATGTTTTTCTCTCCTAAAAGCATTTTTTTGATGATTATTATAATAGCTACCAGCCAGAAGACTGTCAAAAAATAATATGTAATAATGGAGTATATAATTTCTCTAGTAAAGCCTTTTTGCTGACCTAATTGCAGTTGATATTTTGAGCATTGTAGTGATGATAATGATTAATAGTAAGTACCATTTACTTGACTGATTCAGTGATTTATTCATTGAATATTCATTTGGTACCTACTAGGCTAGGTATTGTGTTGGGTGCTAGGAGTGTCATTATGAGCAAGACTGATCTCTCTTCCTCTGGAGCTGACAGTCATTCCCAGAAAACAGACAATTAAGTAAATAATGATAGTAAAGAGTTGGAATTATTTAGAGGTAGGCTGGGGAAACTGTGTGTAGAGAGATCTTCCCAGAGGAAATGAGATTTAAGCTAAGGTCCAGGAATGTATACAAAGAGATAAGGAAAAGTATTCCAGGCAGAACAGAAGTGTGAAACCCTGAAGGTGAAGAGAGGGTATGCCCATGTCCCAGATATCAAAACTCCAATGAGACTAGGGAGTTGTGCAAAGGATGCTGAAGAGGTAGGCAGTAGCAGCCAGGTAACATCCTGTAGGCTACAGAAAGAATTTTAGACTTTATCCATTGAGGAGTTTTAAGAAATGGTCCAATCAGTTTTGTATTTTATTTTATTTTACTTTATTTTTATTTGTGTTAATAATTTATTTAAAGTTTATTTAATTTGAGAGACAGTGTGAGAGTGAGAGCAGGGGAGGGGCAGAGAGAGAGACGGAGAGAGAGAATCCCTAGCAGGCTCTGTGCTGTCAGTGCAGAGCCCGATGTGGGGCTCAATCTCAGGAAGTGTGAGATCATGACCTGAGCTGAGATCAAGAGTCAGACACTTGACCTACTGAGCCACCAAGGCACTCCCAGTTCTGCATTTTAAAAAGATCTTTTTGGCTGTTTGTTTTGTTAAATTAACATAGTATCACTTAGAAAACAGCTACTAATTACACAATATTTATATTGATATAACATTAAGAATCAAGAAGAACACATTAAAAGGGAGATCAACTAGGAAGGTGGTATAGGATGATGATACTGGTTTGGACTATGGGACATGGCAGTGGAGATAAAGTGAAATTGATAGACAAAAGATAGATGTTTTGGAGGAAGAATTGTCAAGGCTTGCTGAATAATAGGGTTGTAGAGCGAGAGAAAGTGAATCAAGAATGACTCTGGGTTTGGTGGTACCATCACTGAAATGGAAAATTCAGGAGGAGCAAGATTGAGTAGGAGACCAAGTTGAGGTTTTAGACATTTTAAGGACAAGATAGTGTATATAAGACTATAGAGCTCAGGAGAGAGATCAGGGATGAAGATACAGATAGGGAACCATCTGTAAAATGTATGTAGAGAGAAGAGTTTCCAGGCAGAGCTTTAAGGACAGTCAATATATAAGGGTGTCAGATGATGAAGGATGATAAAAAGTGTTTAAATAGTGTTTTCAGGAATAAGAGCTAAAACACAATGTGGTTTGGGGGAAAGAAAAGTCTTTCAAGATAGAAGAGTGAATGATACTGCCAAATCCTGCTGAGCATCAAGTCAGAAAAAGAAATGGTGGCCTAAATACAGTGTTTTTTTTTTTTTAACATGGAGACCATTAATCATCTGGCAAGAATAATTCATTGATTATTTATTTAAATGTATATTTATTTTTGAGAGAGACAGAGTGAGCGCATGAGTGGGTGAGGGGCAGCGAGAGAGAGGGAGTCACAGAATCCGAAGTAGGCTCCAGGCTCTGAGCTGTCAGCACAGAGCCTGACGCGGGGCTCGAACCCACGAACTGTGCAATTATGACCTGAGCCGAAGTTGGACGCTCAACTGACTGAGCCACCCAGGCACCCCTGGCAAGAATAATTTAAATGGAGTGGTAAGGTCTGGGGATATTTGCAGTGTGTTGAAGAATGAATAGGAAATGAGAAGTTGGAGACAGTGAATGTAGACACCTCATTCAAGAAGTGTGGTTGTGAAGGGAAAAAGACTTGATAAGACAGTGCTTGAAGAGGGATGTGTAGTAATTAAGGGGAAGACTTTTTTTTTTAAGGTGGGATAGACTTGAGCATGTGTTCAGAATGCTAATTAGAAGATCATGAAGAATATGGAGAGTCAAGAGATAACTAGTAGATCAGAGAAGGCTGAATGGGATGAGCTTGGCCTGATGTTATAATATATTGTCAGCTATTACCATCCTAGTTTCTAAGATGAAGTGATGAATCATATTTATAGTTGTCTTTCTAAATGAGAATGCTCTTATCTTAGCCAAACTTCCTGATTCTGTTCCTCCTTAGGAACAGAAGGAACAGCTTTTCTCCTTAATTTGCTATGAATATTCTCTGGGAAAGGAAGGATTGGGAAATTATTGTTCTTTGAACTACTACCTTTATCTGATTGGAGAACACTTTTTGTTGCACTTTGCCTTACACCTGTCATTATGGTACCAGGGTGCTTGGCATAGAATGTACTGATCTGGAGCCCTGGGCATCCATCTTGCAAATGGAGGCTTTTGTGGAGGTGCACAGAGTGGGTAAGGAAGAAGAAAGGATGGATCTCCATGGATGCATTTCCTTATTTAAAAGGGATTCAAGGGTGCCTGGATGGCTCAGTGGATTAAGCATCCAACTCTTAATTTCGGCTCAGGTCATGATCTCACAATTTGTGAGATCAAGCCCTGCATCAGGCTCTGCACTGAGAGCGAGGAACCTGCTTAGGATCCTCTTTCTCCTTCTCTCTCTGTCTGTCCCTTTCTTGTGCTTGCTCACTGTCTCTCTCAAAAAAAAAAAATAATTAAAAAAATATAGATTCAGAGAGGGGCACATGGGCATTTTGTAGAATTATTATTATTATTGCCCTCAAGTATAACCCACCTAATGTTACCTATTTAAACTATTCAGGAACCCAGAATTGTCATATAAGTTCAAAGAAATGGTATTCTCAGTTTTATATAGATTGTTTCAGAATAAAGAAAAAGAGGACACACTCCCTTAACTGCATTTTATGAGGATATGATGTCCAAACTGGCAAGAACAGTTTGGAACAGAAAGTATGTAGGTTAGTCTTACTTATTAACATAGAGGCAAAATCCTCAATAAAAGCCTCTGGACCTAGATGATTTTATTAATGAAAACCATATAATAACTAAGGATGAGGGGGAGCCTGGGTGGCTCAGTTGGTTGAGCATCTGACTTCGACTCAGGTCATGATCTCACAGTTCGTGAGTTTGAGCCCCATGTTGGGCTCTGCGCTGGCAGCTCGGAGCCTGCTTCAGATTCTGCATCTCCCTCTCTCTGCCCCTCCCCCACTCATGGTCTGTCTCTCTCAGTCTCTCAGAAATGAATAAACTTAAAAAAAATATGGAAGAAATAACACTAATCTTACACAAACTCTTTCAGAAAATAGAGGTGGGAACACTTCTCAGCCAATTTTAGGAGGCCAGTATAATTGTGATACCACAGACTGACCAAGGCATTATAATAAAATCTGGAGACCATTATCCCTTATGAACATAGGTGCAAAAATCATTCAAAAAATATTAGCAAAGATAACCTAACAAAGTTGGATACCTAGAAATGTAAGATTAGTTTAATGCGGACAGTTCCCAACTTATGATGTTTGACTTACAATTTTTCCACTTTATGATGGTGTGAAAATGATACACAATTGGTAGAAATTATATGTTGAATTTTTAAATTTGATACTTTCCTGGGCTAGTGATAATGTAGTATGATACTCTCCTGTGATGCTGGGCAATGACAGCGAGCCACAGCTCCCAGTCAGCCATGTGACCGATATACTTACAGCCATTCTGTACTCATACAACCACTCTGTTTTTCAGTTTCAGTACAGTATTTAATACATTACATGAGATAGTCAACCCTTATTATAAAATAGACTTTATGTTAGATGATTTTGCCTACTGGTAGACTAATATAAGTGTTTTGAGTACATTTGAGGTAGCCTAAGCTGTGATGTTTGGCAGGTGAGGTGTATTAAGTGCAATTTTGACTTACAGTATTTTCAATTTATGATGGGTTTATTGGAACATAACCCCATAGTAAGTTGAGGAAGGAGGTCTGCATTACAAAATCAATCCTGTAATTCACCACCTTAAAAGAATAGAGGAGAAAAGCCCTGCGGTCATTTCAGTATATGTTGAGAAGACACTTGACAGTGAATACCCATTCATGATAAAAACTCTAAACACGTTAGGAATAGAAGGAAACTATCAATTTGATAAAAATTATCTATGAAAAACCCACAGCTAACTTCATATTTAGTGGTAAAATATTGAACTCTTTCCATCTTTGATCAGATGAGGAACATGGCAAGGATGTCTACCATAGACAATTCTAGAAAGTGGAAAGAGGGGTGCCTGGGTGGCTCAGTTGGTTAAGTGTCTGACTTTGGCTCAGGTCATGCTCTTGCAGTCAGTGAGTTCGAGCCCTGCCTTGGGCTCTCTGCTGACAGCTTGGAGCCTGGAACCTGCTTCAGATTCTGTGTCTCCCTCTCTCTCTGCCCTTACCCTGCTTGCACTCTGTCTCTGTTTTTCTGTCTCTCTCTCTCTCAAAATAAACATTAAAAAAAAAAACACAAAGTGGAAGGAAGTAAAACTCTCTTATTCATAGAGAACATGATTG